>JASDQU010103718.1:211477-232886 GCA_032191745.1 Picea mariana
TAGTGGTAGAAGAGGCTAAATCTTCCATTGGGGCAACACACAAGGTATTGAAACAATTGGATATGCCAACCAACCTAGTGGTTGAACCATCACTTAGTGGGGAGACATCACCAACACCCTACAACGTGTTATTTGGAGATATGGCAAATGAAGAGGGAAATGCAAACAATGAAACATAGACATTTGGATTCCCAATATTAGGCAAAACCAGAGATGTTGCTATGAAGAATATTCCACTATCATCACTACCTCACTTCCATGGTATGTCAACAAAATATCCCAATTCATTTTTTCTTGAATTTGATATACTATGTAGGAGTTATAATTACATTGATAGTGCACAAAAACTAAAACTCTTTCCAGCCACACTTAAAGACTCAACATTAAGGTGGTTTATGAGCCTAGGAGAACACACTATATTATCTTGGGATGGAATGAAGGAGACCTTCCTCCAGAAATACCAGGACTACTGCAGACCTATGGATGTTAGGAATGACATATTTTAAATGCAGCACTCTGAGGAGGAAAGTTTGGAAGATTACCTAGAAAGGTTCCTATATAACTATCAAAAGACAAAACAATTTGCCTTAGACACAACCACAGTTAGGACCATATTCTTAAAGAGTATAAGGGATGACTGTATCGAGGTACTAAACCTCGTGAGTTATGGACATGTGTATCAGAAGCCATTTATAGACATTGCAGAGTATTGTAAAAGGTACTCTCGCAACCAAGCCAAAACATCAAAAAGTGTAAGGGATCCTATAGGCAGACCTGACAAACCTGCTCCAGGAGGTGTTACAAGGATAGAATTAGGGAATCTACTTGAAAGATTCAAAACAGACATCCTAAATACAATCATCATCCAGTTAGACACTATGAAAATAAAAACGAAACAAGAAGAAGAAAATGCTACTTTAGCAATTTTCTGTCCTCGGTGCAGGAAGAAGCACCCTGGCAAAGAATGTCTTATTAATGTTATCGAAATATATGGCCTTTGTACAGAAGATCACCCTACCAATGAGTGTCCTTCTTTACCTGGACTAAAAGCCATTTTCAAGGGAGGGGGAGAACCTCAAGAAACATCATACCCCCCTCCCCCCCTAAGAGAGCATGGAGACAACAAAATCCTAACATGTTTTACGACCCTACCACACAATACCCACAACAGCAATGGATTCCTAAAATGCCTTATTCTCAATGGACACATCGACAACCAAGTCCAATCTTGGCAACAAGGATGGAGAAGCCATGCATATGGGAATGTTCCTTTTCAACCACCAATTCTTCCTACTTACCAACAATATCCTTCAAATATCTCTCTACCAGGATTTAATCCACCTACTTTACTTCCACCTTCCCAGCTACAACCACAACTCACCTTGCCTTTGAACCCAAATCAACAGCAACAAATGCAAGCTGCACCTAATCCAAATCTCCCTCAGCCTACCCCTATTTCTGCACAACCCATCCCTAATCCGAACAATAGACCTACTCAACTTGTACAGAACCTTGAAGTGCAGGCTTTACCAACTTATGTAATAACTCCTAATTAACTAAATGAAATTCAATTGAGATCTGGGAAAGTCTTGAATAGACCAAATTCTACAGTGGTTATTAGAGAAGAAGAACATATATATGACCAACCCAATGAACAAGAAGACATCCCTGTACAAGAGGAAATTCCCCCTCACACTCCTCAACCAACGGAAATACCTCAGGAAGCTAATCCTCCACCCTATCAAGAAAGGCTACTTGTGAAGAAACATGAGGTACCTCTAGGACATGACTTAGAAGTTGAACTAAGGAGTGTATGTGTAAATATTCCCCTACTCCAAGCCATTAAAGATATTCCTATCTATGCTAAAATTATAAGGGATATTTGCATCAAAAAGCCTGGAAGGAAGAGGAAGGAACCTCCTGTCGTAAAAGTGGTTGGAAAACTATCAGAATTTATATAAAAAATGCCATCCAAATATAATGATCTAGGAAACCCAGTGGTGACTGTAGAAATTAATGGTATTTCTTTGTCAAATACCCTTATCGATCTAGGAGCAACAATAAATGTTATGATTGTTGACACTATGCGTATGCTGCAACTAAATCATTTAAGACCAACACAGACCTTGTTGGAATTGGCAGACAAATTAGTCATCAGCCCAGCAAGAAGCCTAGATGATGTAAGAGTTACCTTAGCCTTCTGGGAGTATCATGTGGACTTCTTGGTAATTCATTCAAAATCCTCAAAACCTGGGCATCCAGTTGTGCTTGGTCAAACTTGGTTAGCCACTGTTGATGCATTTATTAGTTTTCGGTATGGGGAGATGGCAATTTCTAATGGAACCCATAGTCAGAAACTTGTTCTCTTTCCTTCTACCCAACCAACCATTGAAGTTCCAGTATGACTGGAGAATCCCTATGGGGAGGAGAACTGTGCTCAGCTCCTGTTAACACTTGAGCAAGCAAAGGGAGTTCAAGAACAAATTGAAGAACATATTTTAAGCCTAATTTAAACCAATGTAGAATGTATTGAGTATCCTCAATCTTTCCCATAATTTACACATATTCGCATCCCTGCATTCCAGGAGGTTTGGAATCCCTCCACTTCTACGTTATTTACTATATCAACAATAAATGAAGAAGAGAAGTCAAATGTCCGGACTGTTGAAATCAGACTTGGGAAATCCATGTGTATAAATTCTGGCCTAGAATCAGATCAACAACAAAAATTGATTTGAATGATCCAAGGACAGTCTAGTGCTTTCGCATGGGATTACTCTGATATGAAAGGAAGTCACCTTGATACTTGTATACACCATATTTAGACCAATGATCAAATCATGCCTATTAGGCAGCCCCAGAGAAGAAAGAACCCAGCTTTAAAAGACATAGTGAAAGAAGAGCTCAAAAAAACTCATGCATGTCAATTTCATTTACCCTATTTCATATAGAAAATGGGTGTCTCTATTATTCATTGTCCCCGAGAAAAATGGCAAGTGGAGAATTTGTGCGGACTTCGGGGAGCTAAACAAGGCAACTTATAGAGATTATTTTCCCTTACCTTTCATAGACCAGGTCTTGGACACCTTGTCTAGGAAGAGGTACTTTTCTTTCCTAGATGGGTTTAGTGGGTATAATCAGATCCAAATTACCCTTAATATCAGGAGAAAACCACATTCACTTTCCCATGGGGTACTTATTCTTATAGGGTTCTTCCCTTTGGGTTGTGTAATTCCCTTGCCACCTTTCAAAGGGTTGTCCTAGCCAATTTTTTTGGTTTAACCCATCACTGTGTAGAAGTCTATATGGACGACTTAACAGTTAATGGCGATGATTTTCAACAAGCATTGGACAATTTGGAGAAGGTATTGATCAGGTGTAAAGAGACTAATCTCTTCCTCAACCATGACAAATCTAGAATGATGCTCACTGAGGGGATTGTCTTGGGTCATAATATTTCTTATACTGGCATACAGGTAGATCCTGCTAAAATTGACATTATTTCTCAAATCATAATCCCTAGCTCACAAAAAGAAGTTAGAAGCTTCTTGGGGCATGCTGGATATTACAAGAGATTTATTCAAAATTTCACAAATTTGGTTGCCCCGCTGTTCAAATTATTAGCAAAGGAGGCTAAATTCCATTGGGATGAGCAATGTCAGATTTCTTTTGAAATTTTAAAGAAAAATATTTCCAATGCCTCTGTGTTAAGAGGACCGAATTGGTCCCGTCCCTTTCATATCTGCACTGATGTCGCAGATACCACTTTGGGAGTCGTTCTAGAACAAAGAGAAAACCAACTTCCCTATGCTATCTACTTTGTCAGCAAAAATATCTCCCCTACTGAAGTGAATCACACTGTCACTAAAAAGGAATTCTTATCAGTGGTCCATGCAATTAATAAATTCAGACACTACATAATAGGGTATGAGGTTTTTGTACACACAGACCATTCAACTATTAGGTTTTTAATGAATAATCCTGTGACAAATGCTAGAGTTACTAGATGTCTACTAATATTGCAAGAATTCAATATTACTATCATTGATAGACCTAGAAAAGATAACCTTGTTCCTGATTTCCTATCTAGACTCATTCATATAGGTGATAATGCCCCAGTGGATGACAATTTTCCAGATGAAAGTATGTTTGCTATTTCTACTTACATTCCTTGGGGTGCAGATGTGGCAAACTATCTTGTAACAGAGAAATTACCTCATAATGTATCCCTCTAAGAAAAATAGAGGATTATTCAGCTGAGCGCAAATTATATGTGGCATGATGACTGTCTATACCGTACAGGACCTGATTTGGTGATTAGCAGATGTGTACGGAAGGATGAGATGTATGATATCTTCACAGCCTGCCATGATGGCCCATGTGGAGGCCATTTTGCTGATAAGAGGACAACATACAAAATATTGCAAACATGCTACTATTGGCCAACCATTTTCAAGGATGGAAATAAATATGTGGCCAGTTGTGATGATTGTCAGAGGATGGGAAAACCAACTGCAAGTGATTAGATGCCTCTCCAAGCTCAAGTAGTAATTGAACCATTTAAAAAATAGGTTTTGGACTTTGTAGGCCCTATCAACCCCATGTCTAGAAGAAGAAGGTATATATTGGTTTGTACATATTAAGTGACTAAATGGGTAGAGGCTAAAGATTTTTACTATGCAAATGAACAATCAATTTTTGATTTTCTATTCAAAGACATCTTTACTCATTTTGGTGTGCCTCGAGAAATAGTGACAGACCAAGGAACCCAATTTACCTCCAATCTGGTCAAAGCTATTACTGAATAATATCAAATCAAACATAGGAAATCCTCACCTTATCACCCCTAAGCAAACAGACAAGTGGAATCAACCAACAAAGTAATAGAGGCTATACTTACCAAGACAGTTCAGTTACACCATAAATATTGGGTGGATCGGTTTCCTTAAGCCTTATGGACCTACAGAACAACTTGGAGAAACACCACATGCCATACACCTTATGAATTAGTGTATGTGAAGCAGGTGTTGCTTCCCATAGAATTTCAAGTAAAAACTTTTAGGATTGCTATGCAACTGGGAATGGATTTGGATGAAGCCCAAAAACACTGGATACTACAGCTAAATGAACTTGATGAAATCAGACAATATGCTCTGCAGAGGACTACACTTATTCAAGAACAAAGGACCAAATGGCATGGCAAGTATATCAAGAAGAAATCTTTTCAGTCTGGTGATTGGGCCCTTCTATATGACAGTAGGTTCAAGAGTTTTAAAGGTAAATTGTCCACTCGATGGTTGGGACCTTATGAAGTAGACACAGTTTATGAAAATGGTTCAGTGAAGATAAAGACTATTGATGAAGATCAAACCTCCTTTGTTGTGAATGGGCATTGATTGAAAGTCTATCATAAGCCTCTGTCTAAAGAGGATTTTATCAAACAAGTTCTTTAGAATTCTGAAATGCAATTGATAAGCAAGAGGGGTTCCCCTCCTGCTAAACCACCACTGTAAGTTTTCATTGTGTGATTTGATTTAATTTTGTACATACATGTATATATAGGTGTGTGTTAGATAGTGATTCTTTTATGGTGTTACTAACAAAGGCATAAGCTGATTATGTTCTCATGTAGATAAGCAATAAAGAGAATGTTTTCCAGAGGTGAGTTTATTCCTTTACCCAACCTTGGTAGATTACTCATAGGAAAGAAGCCAAAAGGAGTTTTCTTTAAGTTTTTCAGACTCCTAAAAATCAAAAACATCGACGAGCACTAACTGAACTGGGATCGAGAAAAATCCACAAGACAGTATAAGGAGTTTTCTTTAAGTTTTTCAGATTCCTAAAAATTGAAAACACCGGCGAGCACTAACTGACCCGGGCTTGAGAAAAATCCACAAGACATTATAAGGATTTTTTTTTAAGTTTTTCAGACTCTTAAAAATTGAAAATACTAGTGAACATTAACTAATTTGGGCTCGAGAAAAATCCACAGGATAGTAGTAGTTACGATCTTGTTTTCAATAAAATGGGAGTGGCAATGAAAACAACGATTTGTTTAGTTCCAAAAAGAGGAGGTTCTGCACCTCTAAAAAAGGATGTCCAACTGCAGTTGCCTTCTTGTTACAGAGCTTGGAGCCCAATCATTGGATCTTTTGCCTCATTTTGTGATACTTCTGCTGCATTTTCAAAATTCCATTCCAATTTGCCACCTCTACTTCAGTTAGACCCACATAACATGTTTAGACACGAAGAACAAACCTACAGGATTCCAGGTACTTTGCCAAAGTTCATCTGGTACTAAAAAAATCCTCTCTGTGTTCATCCGGTACTAAACCGATTCTCTATGTTGGTTCGGTACTAAAAGACCTCTTTGTGTTCATCCAGTACTAGACCGATTCTCTATGTTGATCTGGTACTGAAAAGCCTCTCCGTGTTGATTTGGTACTGACAAATCTCTTTGCATTGGTCCAGTACTGAAATGAATCCAATATACTGGTCTGGTACTAAAACGATAGTGTTGTGGTGATCTGGTACTAAATTTGTGCTCTGATATTGACGAGGGGATTCTAGTAACATTTCTCTATATTTTATATAACTTCAATGGTTCGAATGCATTCTAAGTTAATATAGACATATGGACTCAATGTTTATTCCTTTTTATTAAAAGTCACATGAATTTTGCATTTTACATATGGTTACCCTCATATTCCCTTGTTATTTTGAATAACTAAACCTCTATATCATTATTTTCTGAAGTTCTTCATGATTCCCCTAGTTTCGAAATCAATGATAATGTACACGACTCTCTTCATAAGGTGATAGTCCAGTTTAGCATATCTTGTAAAAAATTCCTATCTATATGATGACAAAACTATGATTATACCACTTCCTATGAACTCATGTTGTTTAAACTTATGACGTCGAATGCTACCTAATGATGAGTTTTGGTCACATCACCCACATTTATCGTAATCATTGTGAAAACCAGTAAGAAAGGGATGTGACGCTATTTGTGGGTATGATCGTCACCTTATTTGTGAACACGATCAAGGCATCATTTCTAACTTCTTCCTTACCTCACTATCATTTCAAAGAATTGACTGTTGTCCTCTCAATTTCATTAAATACGCTTTTCTGGATGGCTTCACCCTCCAGATGAACGTTAATTAACCATTTTTATGTTATACACCACTTGATCCACTCCTACTATCTCGTTACTCTGCCTCCATCACCTTGTTCTCGTAGTGTTATGTCCAGTACCAAACCCCCGCCTAAGTTTTGTTGCCCATACTTGTTTTAAAACCCATCTTTAAGCCGACATGGGGGTTGACAGGCACGAACTAGTGTTTCATATGTACATAGAAATAGAGGAGTATCAAGCTTGCAAAGAAAAAATTGAAAAGGTTGGCTGGGTTCCCTTCTTGGAAAAATTTAGAGGACATCAGGATGGGGTATCTCGTGACTTCGTCCAGAGTTATGATGGAGAGAGTGTCCAGTTGGGGGACCTGAAATTAACAATTACTGAAGCTACCATAGCTGAGGCGACCGGGTTACCTTCCATTGGAGAGAAGCATTTCAAATGCATCATCGTGGATAGAGGCATCTATAAAAAATTCTTGAAACTCGAGCACCCAGATCCAAATTGGACGAAAGGTATCTCTAGAGGCTAGATCAAAGAGGAATATTGTACAATGTTTGTCTGCTTGCAGAAATTTTTAACTTGTGAAGGGAGGTATGCAGTAACCTTTCTTTATCATTTAAGGCTTTTATTGCATTTTGAAGGAGGCCCATACATGGTCTTTCCTCATTTCTTGTGAATGAGTTTGAATAATATGGTGAGTGGTGTTGAGTCTGCATCGAAGAAACCCAAAACCAGTCTTTATCACCATGGGCTGATGAAACTCTTGGTTGTCCATGAATTGAGAAAACGGGACAATAGTTGGAAGAAATTCCTAACAAAAATTTTTGCTCACGAGACTTCTAAGTCTGTAGAAGGGAGTGTAACAGGGGAATATAGTAAGGGATCAGATAGGAAGAAGGGAGATAATAGAAAGAAAGGACATAAATTTAGTAAAATAATCGATCTTTTGGCCCTAGCTCACCACAATCTGTAATTAAATTGAATAAAGGGAAGACAACAATTTTAGAAGAACAACTTGCACATGTGGTGGCACAATCATCCAATATCAAGAACATTCAACCAGACTTGTCCATGAAAAGTAAAACTCAAATCAGTACGAAAAGGAGGAAGAAACATAGGTTTGGGAATGATGCTGGGAAAGTTGCATACATTGTCCCCAAGGTGATTGTTGAAGTATCTCATGAGCACGCTAGGGAAATTACAGAAAGTATTCCAGAAGGAGTTCTTGAAATACCTCGGGAAAAGGTTTGGGAAATTGCAGAGAATACTCTAGAAGTGATTGTTAAAATGCTTAAAGAAAAAGGTGGAGAAGCATAAAAGACTCTCGAATTGAGAGTCAAACATAACAAGAAATGCAGAGACAATGAAGGTAGTTCTATAGCACAATCCTCTAGTAGGAAGAACATGAGTACACCAGAGGAACAAGTTCCAGCTCCTAGATCCATGCCCTATGGTAGAAGGACCAGGAGTACACCAGAGGAACAAGTTCCAGCCCCTACATCTAAACCCTCTGGTAGAAAGACAAGGAGTGCAAGAACAAAACAAATGCCAATCTCCCCACTTAATCCCTCTAGAGGAAAAGTGAAGAAGACAGGAAAGACAAAGTCAAGTACCCAGTTTTGAGCCTAAAACGAAGAGGAGGAGATTGTTTAAAGAAGAAATTCTTGTTCCTGTGAGCAAACCCGAGGAAGTCCCAGGTCCAGGACGAAGAACCACTCGGAGTATGGTTAAGCATGGGCCAATTCTTCATGTCCCTTCTTCTACAGAAGATCCGGTGGACATTCCAACTTCACCAGAGCAAGACGAAATGTATGTAGCGACTATTAGTGAAGCAGAGGAATTAGTGATAGAAACACTAAAGGACTTAAGTAGAGAAGTTGAAGCCAGGAAAGAGATAACAAAGAAAGTAATACAAGAACCAGTCAACTCTCTGGCCAAGCATCAGTTGGAATTAAAAGTTAAAAACCTTACAAAACATAATATAGGGTTGAAGCAAGAAATAGAGGAGTATAAAGTGTCGGATATGCATATCAAGAAAGAGAACACAAAACTAAAGGAGAATAACTACAGACTACATGGAGAGCATGATGAAGTCTATGCCAAGCTGAACAAAGTTTTGCGCCTAGTAAAGTATACACGAGTCATTAAGAGGGAGCTCAAGGATGAGGCTTCAGGGATGGATATCTTAAAACCAAGCAGCTGATGTTCAAGAAAGGTAGAGGATCAACACCAGTTTTGAAATTTTGAAGACCGATTCAACAGTTTTGCATGAGGGCATGCCATGACTTAGGCATGGGGAAAATGTTGAGCCTCCTTTTTGTCACCTCCAATTGCCTTCTCTTTCCCATATCCTAACCAATTTTTCCTAATACCGATTCACTTTCTGCCTAGTTTCCTCATTAGACATGCCCTTTAAGCAATTCTTGTGTACCCATGAGGTAACTGATGTTTAATCATAATTTATAGTGATTTATTAATAATTAGGACTGAATATTTGATGTTCAAAGAACTTTCTAATTACTTTGGATGGTTCAAGTAGACTTCATGCTAACAATTCCTGTTGTTGAGATCGTCAGGTACTCGTCGCTGAGGTTGTCCGGTACCGGTTTGTTACGCTCATCCGGTACCAACTTGTATGCCTGTGTGCGTCTGGTACCGATTGTTACACTCATCTGGTACTGACATGTATGCATGTGTGCGTCCAATACCGCTTGTTACGCTCGTCCGATACCAAGTTATGCAGCTGTGTGCATCTGGTACGTGTTCCGAATTCCCAGGATTGGATTTTGGAACGAGATTGTTCTCAATGAGTTCAAGGCATTTTGTTGGTTCGAACATTCTTTGTTCATTGGAGGTCACGATACATTTCATCACTCATGCACTTCGTGTCATGAGGATGAAATCGTTTCCTTAAGAATCGATGTATCATCCAATTGGAATAATTATACAACTATTTGATGTTATTTTTAGACTTGGATTGTAATTGATGCTTCTCTTTAAAAGAGAGAGCCTCGTAGATGATATGATATAGAGAAATAAAGTAAAGCACAATTATGTTGTAAGTTTGGTTCTGGAACGACTGTGGATTTTATCTCTATCTCTATGAAGCAATAATATAATTTATGTTTATAGATTATATGTTTGTGTTTACACCTTCCCTACTGTAAGCTCTCTTAAGAACTACCTTGTTGGTACGGAAAGGGTCCACCGGCCCAACTAAGGTAAGTCTCTTTCTAATTAATTGTGAATATGATTCTGATTTTCTCTATGTGTGTGTGAACATAGTACTTTCATATTTTGATTACAACATTTAATTCCTTCTCTGATATGTTTCAGTGATGCATTCAGTAGCAGCTCTTCTGGATGTATGGTAATTTTGAATAAGAGAGAGTTGTGTATATGAGATCTCTGAGTAGTGGTTTGACATCTTTGTGTGAGTATGTGAGGACAATTATTTATTTTAAGTGCTTTGATGTTTTGCGTAGACAAATGCCATAGTGTTGTTTTCATTCTGCATATTTAAGAACGGTTTGGATCTCTATCTTTCACTATACATGAGCCTGTAATGGAGCATCCTACCATACTCAACTTTCTTTCCCATAATTGATTAGGTTACACTTTGCATACACAGGTACAATTATCGCTCACCATACATGCACTTATAATGGAGTGTTTTTACCCTGCCTGGTAGTTCTTTTAAGCTCAATTACGTTTCCAGAATGCTAATGATTGTTTGTGTGGTTGTTCCAGGAGATAGTATCATAGCCCATCTCTATCTTTCATGAGCCAAGAATGAGCAGATCCATCCCCTGAGCAAGAATTATGAATTATACATTTGTTGATCAATTTTGCTTTCTGAATTTTGAATTGTATGTGTGGAGTGTTATTTGAAAGGTGTGTAACATAGTGTTTAGTTTCAGAAGTAGTTTCTTACATAGACTATACTCAACAAACATAGGCAATTATCTATTATCGATACATACAGTACATCAACTCTATTGATTACGAAACCAGATTGACATATTAAATGATTGCAATTTATTGAACATATAATTGCAGCAACACTTATCATTGTTAATAATAGAAAATCATTACATCAACATTTATCAAGGTATAGAGTTTGATTAGAAATGATCATTAAAAATTTATGACTTTAATACTAAAACAAACAAGTGATATTCAATAAAGGATTCCATAATCATTCATAAAACATAAACATATACACGAGAGATGTCATAATTCATTTTAATAAAAGTATCATTATTCATTAGATAATTATTATTCCTTTCATAATAAATGAATTTGACTTTAACTTTAAAATTATATTATTATTATAAACAAAATATTAATTATGTCGAAGGCATATCTTAGGGTCAGGTTTTCTAAAACCATCTTTATAAGTCTTTTCACAATAAAACCATCTTTGTAACTTTTCATAACAAATAACACGTAAACCAAGTAAAAGGAAAATAATTGCTACTGAATTCCTTCAGAATCCGTTAAATCCAACGTCCTTTTTTAAAACAATGTATCATGTGCATAAACGCTAAATGAAAATAACGAAACACAATATGATTTCTGTATTACATTTTGAAACATATTTTAATGTTCGGTATTTCTATTTTGGTTAATGGGAAGGCAATAGATGGAAATTGCTGCTAGATTTGGTGCTACATGGAGATGTATATGACTTCTAGATATTCCATGGGAAGCACATGTTTGGCTGGCGGGATTTTACCTTCACTGGAAGCCGGTTTCCAGTGGACGTCCTGGCAGGTTTATTGTAGTTTAGCTTACCATCCACGTTTCCATACACATAAAACTTTACAGATGTTACCTTAAACTTTTTGGTAAACAACCATCCTTTTCAGTTGATAGGTTTTGGCAAACAACCATCCTTTTCCACTTGTCGTCTTTCAAAAACTTGTTAAGGTGTCATTTTTGTTGTTTGTTTTCCGTATTGTGATAAACTCAACTCATTTTTTTTTAGGCGGTTGCTACCACCTCCAATGGCATATTCGCAGGGTCTCCTCACGTGGTTAATCCTATCTCCTTTGATGTCAGGATAGATTTTATCTCCTATCTCTTCCTCCCCTACCATCACAGTTGCTGCCACTTCTTCAATAAGGGCACTTGTCGGGTCTAATTCAAGTAGCGACAACTCCCAGGCTCTGAAAGCAGGAGAAGGTCCAGGGTTCAAATCGTGCCACTGAAGTTGAAGCTTGAAATCGACCTTCCTGTAGACATACATCTCTTCTATGGCTTTAATCTTGGAGACGCTCCATCCAACACCCGCCATGACTCTGGTGAATTCGTCCATGCCATATGCCAAATCCTTGTTCACCCTCATGCGCAAAGATCTCTCGTGGGGCAAGGTTCCCTTTTTGATCCCCTCACGCCCAAATAACCTCTCTGAAAATCCCTCTGCTCAATTTCACGAAATCGTGGAGTGGTTGGAGTCAAGCATCTGTGAGATAATGAAAAGGAAGAGAAACAGATTCATGGGAAACCATGCCCATTCCCATGGTGGGCCAAGAATATATGAGACGAAAATTGATCAAATCTCCGCTTAACTACATGTTGAAGTCCCTCACAATGGCGGTCAGTTTGTTTGTATTATAATTTCATTCAGTTCTTTCAATTAGGTTCAGCGAAGTCTTAAGAACAAATTTGCCTTACCATTCCATGAATTTCAAATTGTAACCTTGAAATTCGCATCCCCATGTTAATTTAATGAAAAATTATGTTTAAAAATGGTGGGAGCATGTTGTCCCATGTCACATTAGACCTTTGCCATCAATTATTTTGTGTCTTAGGTGTGCATGCATGCTATACACTGGAGATCTTCCTTGAATTTATTTTTCAATGATTTGCTAGATCACAGTGCTACAAATTTCGGTTTTTAAGCTTTAGAACTTTGTTGCCCTTAATTCTAGGTGAAAATGTAGGTTGTGAAATTTTCGTTTGGGTTTCATTAAATAATGTTAGACAATGAGTTCTTTTATTTGACAGGGTGCTATGATAGTTTGCATATGGATATTAATTGGACTTCCTATAGAATGTTTGTTTTGATTGTTAAATTTTGTTATGTTTTCTCAACGTCGAGAGTTTCAGACGGTGCAAAATTTGTGAGGAATCTCTGTGTTGAGTTTGCATATCTCTGCTCGTCTAAAATGTGGGAGCCTTTTTGGGGAAGTTAACTCCAAGTTGATATAAAGGACCCTAAACCTCCCTACAATATTGTTTTCGGATATACACAGTCGTTGAACACCCTTACAACCATGGCTACATGGCGTCACAAATGTTGTAAATTGGGTGTAATGCCCAAATATCTGAAAAATATTTTGACCTCCTTTAACTTCATTGAAAGCAGACAATATGCATAAACAGATTGGTGCAACATTGAAATACCTATGCAATAACCAATCATTTTCTCATTTAAACAAATTGGCCTAAGCTTGAATTTGTTTGTCAAGCGAAATATGTCTGAATCAATCTGCAAATTTCTCAAAATGGCCCCAAAAGCCTTACTGTGGCTTGCAATTGCTTAAGGCCCTAATATAAGAGGCTTGCATAAAGAACACCATTTCTTTAGCGCACAAAAATGTGGGCTTACTAATCTTTGATGCATCTTACGTATAGCATTTTTTATGTGTGCATTCTCATATTTAATATTTTCCACGGTGAAGATAGCCTCTGAATAGCTAAATCGGGTCTACCTTCTTTTATTTAGTTCTTACAATTTTATGTTTATTGTCTTGTATTTCCTATAATAGTTTTCCAAAAATTACTAAATAAACTGCATTGATTTATCATCCCTTACATGGAAGTTCCTTTCCATGGTATCTGTTTTATCAGATTTCGACTTAATGTTTATATCGGTTCTCATTTGTTTGTTTATATCATTTTGATTATCTGTAGCATTTTCTTAATTTGGTTTTCCTTTGTTGAAAATAATATGCAAAGTTAGTTAGCAAGAAAGGTTGTATAACATAATTTCAACATTCTCCTAAAAAGTCATTGTATAACATAATTTCAACATTCTCCTAAAAAGTCATTGCCGACAAAGTCATCGTTATTGCCTCTAATAATAATAATGATTTTAAATATAAATAGAATAATTATTAAATTTAAAATATTAATAATAATAATAAGGTCATGGCCAAACCACACCAAATTGGTGTATGAGACCCCCTTGTTTGTGGGATAAGGGTGACTGGTAAAGTCTATGGAGGTATACATACCCTACGCCCCTCTGGATTTAAACTTTTGACCTCTTAAAAGGAAACACATGTTCTTAACCATTAAACCCACTCAAACTATATTATTAATATTTATTGATTATGTTCAAATCAATAAAAATATTAATATTTTTAATCATTAAAAAATAGAGTAATCCCCATGTATATCGGACGTGTACAGTCAATAATTTCATTTACAGTCCTTGAATTTTGCTTGTGGTTATGTATTATTTTTTGTTTTGTTTTGAGACATCTGGATTTGCTTTTCAATGAATTTATGTAGAGTTGTTCTTCAATGTGTCAATGACTATTTATGAATTCTGAAATTTCAAGGAGTGAAATGCGTTGTTGTTTACATATTTATCTCTGCTCCTAGTGTTACTTAACGACCGAAAGTTAAACGTGTATTCGATTAATAAATAAAGTGACCTGACTGATCGTTCAGAGACAATACCGCCATAATGACATTCTCTTTTCAATATTAAATTACAACAACTACAATACCGCCATAATGACATTCTTTTTTCAATATCAAATTAGGTATGCAATATTCTTAATAAAATAAAATTAAGAATAAAAATTACAGGAATATAGCTAAAATAAAATAAAATTAATAATACATTTATTTTACATTAACCTAACTAATATAATTAAAATAAAAATAAAGATTACATAATCTTCAACTTAACAAATATAATTAAAATAAAATTAATAATACATTTATTTTATAATAATCTAATTAATATAATAAAAATAAAAATTACATAATTTTCAACTTAACAAATATAACTAAAATAAGAGAACATTATTCATATTTTCAACTTAACAAATATAACTAAAATAAGAGAACATTATTCATATTGAAATAAAAATTATATAAATATAATAAAAATAAAAATAAAAATAATATAAATATAACTAAAATAAAATAAAATTAATAATACATCTATTTTATATTCACCTAACTAATATAATTAAAATAAAATAAATATTATATAAATATAACTAAAATAAAAATAAAAACTATATGAATATAACTAAAATAAAAATTATATAATTTTCAACTTAACAAATAGACAATACTATTTATATTAATATATAAGTTTATATTAATCTAATCAATATAACTAAAATAAACAATATAACTAATAAAGACTACATGATTTGTAACTTAACAAATATAACTAAAATGAGGGGACATCATTCGTCCCCTCATTCATATTGATATGAGTATATACTACTTATATGACTTTGCAAATAAACACAATAAAATTAAAGAATAATGCATTATTTGGAAAGAGAAATATATGGTAAGACAGAAGAGGAGAAACGAACTTTTGGTAGGAGAATTCCCACGTGAAAGGGGCTTCAAGTTTTGCTCTTAGCATATGTTGACTTTGTTGTTAAAAACTAGTTACCACTTTTATTTTTTTATTAAAATTATAATTTGCTAATTTTGTAGAGTTGATCACGTTTTTAGTTTTCATATTTGAAATTATATATATGAGATAAAGATAATCAATAAATCTTTTTTAATACATGGAAATTAAAAAAATATAAATGTAGTAAACTATATAATTTTAACTTTGAATTTATTTGCAATAAGAATGTGAACATCAATCCAAGGTTATGGTTTAATAATAATAAGTCTTTTATTTTGTTTTTTATGAGTTTCTTATGGTTTTATAATGATGAGATTTTTATGTTTAAATATTGTTAATCATTATAATTGATGTCATAATGAAGTTAAAGTGGAGATGTACTTAATTTTTTTTGGTAGGTGATGATTTAAAAAAATATAATTTAAGTAACTAAATATAATTTAAGTAAAAAAAATGGTGGTAAGTGTTAGAATTTGATTAAAAAAAAAAAATATAGTTAATATTTATGACTATAAGTAAAACAATTTAATTCCTTAAAAATGGTTTGTTATGCAATGAAAATCAAATTCCAATTTTGATGACCAAATTTAATATGTAACCTAGATAAAAAAATCTTAAAAAAACTTATGAAGGCCAAATAAATTATACAACCTAGATAAAATAAATCCTTTCACAAATTCTCATAACATTTTCACAAATTCTCATAACATTGTTAAATTCAAGAATACACTAATTAAAAAAATTACTTTATGCTAAAAGGCCAAATACAATATGCAACTTAGATTAAAAAAAAACCCTTAAAAAAATTCTAATAACATATATAAATTCAAAATTACACTAATTAAAAAAATTACTTTATGCTAAAAATTTAATAAAAAATATTGTACAATTTATTTTTTTCATCATTTTAATATTAAAAAAATATTAAAATATTTTAAAATTTATTTTTTTAAACCATTTTAATATAAAATCAATTTCAAATACAATAATTTTAATTGCAATATCTTTATAATCCCAACTAACAATATTAACATATTAACATGAAACTTTTCTGGAAGTTCAAATATAATATGTTAATTGCAATATAAAGAGGTTAGGTTAGGTGTGATGAATAAGTCATATACTTAAATATACTAAATTGTAAAATGATTCAATCACTCATAAAAAATATTGGAGCAAACTAACCTCTCTAAATATTGGATAGTTGAAATATGCTAATTAATAAAGCGACCTAGCAAATATTAAATAATTATATTAATTATTATGATAATCCATGATTAGATGATCGGTATGTGATGAATGGTACAGAGTAGGTCATCTAATTGTTGACCAAGGAATCTTTGCGGAAAGGAAGGGCACATGGAGGCGCGCAGGGAGAGGCCATTTATGGTGGCTCTCACCTCACACCACAGCCATTTATGAAGGCTATCACCTCTGTCAACTTCCGTTTAACGATGGGGCCTCTCGCGCATGAGCATAGGCCGGCCAGCTAGAGCATTAAGCTCTCGGCTTTAATGGCTGCAGCCATTGTTTATGTCATTATCCGCCTTACTAGAACTCTTAGAATGCATTCGAAGCTCGCTGATCAGAGCAGGAATCGAAGCGACGGAGGCATCCTAGCATTGGTCCTCATTCTCATTATGTCGCGAGTGAGGGGGAAACCCCGCAGAGGAGCAGGCTGGTATGCGGCTGAGTCTAGGAGGAAAAGACACAAGCGGTTTGAACGAGCTTTGCTCTTAGCCAAGAGGAAGCAACGCAAATAGACCCTAGCAACAAACTCGCCCCCCCGAACATTCGTCGAGGAAATTTCGTTCATGGAGCTTCCATCGGACTTCTCTGAGAGCCGAATGTTTACGGTTCCAGATAACTGGAACCCTCCGACGTGCATTGAGAAACAGCAGCATCGCCCAGCTTGAGAGAGACCCACGGCCCCAACGACGCTCCTATTGAAGAGTTCGCCACTTGCCGGGTAGAGGAGGAGCTGCCGGAAAGCAACACCGATTCGCAGTCGCAGAGGAAGACGCAGGGTCACCAGGAAACGGATGCCAAAACTAAGTCGCCGCCATCGCCACCACTCCTACACCCGGAGCACCTGAACCTGATCTTTAAGGTCCACAGTCTGGTAGATGATCAAATTTTCAGAGCCGTGCGCGTTAGCCAACGTTTGGACATGCTTTACGCAGCCTACTCCAGTGCCACTCCTTGGCGACAATGCCCCACCTGTGCTCAGCCCTATGTCATTCCTGTCAACAACGACAAGGCAAAGGACAACAACGAGGACTGCGGTGAATAGGTTCTTTTGTTTCGCATGGCCTCCAACTCCATTTCTTTTGTTGTTTATCAGAGTTGTAGCTCTTTAGTTATTAGCCTAGCTAGCGTTAGCATAGACCTCACTAGAATGCTGATGGAAATGGACATGCACCCTGGTTTCCTTCGGGCAGAGTGGCGAAACGAACTGTTTGATTCTGCATGCTACTGTGGACAGGCCAGATGTTCTGGTTTCCTGCATAGGCATGACAACTGGCACATGTTTGACAAGTGTATTTTCTTTTTTGAAGTTTTAATATAACAGGATTCACCTTTTTTACTAAAAAAAAATAAAATAAGTGGTGAATATTTAAAGACATAGATTTAAGAATTCAATTTATCTCCTGCATAATGGGATTTTATGATGATTAAGGTACCATTATTACTCCTTTGGCACTTGGAGGCAACTGCTCCACTTAAACAAATTCCACCGAATCACACGGCATAACAGAAAGGATTTGAAAAGAGAGGCTCCAAAAGTGAGGGTGGGCCAAAAAGAGAGACTCAAAAAGTGAGGGTGGGCCATAAAGAAAGAAATGGAACTGTGTGAATATGTCACAAAAGAGGACAACTAATCTGCTAGAGAAAAAGAAGAAAGATGTTCTAGAACGAGCTCAGGGAAGTGAGAAGAACAAAAAACAAGTATGTTCTAGAACAAGCTAAGGAAAGTGAGAAGAAAGAAAGAACAAACAAAGGCAAGTGAGAAGAAGAAAGGATGGATGTAGGGTGGAATTAGCCAAATACTCACTTACATATTTGTTTGTGAAAAAAAGAACAAACAAAGGAAATTGAGAAGAAAAGATGGATGCAGGGTGGAATTAGCTAAATACTTAGGTACATATGTGTTTGTGTTTGGGTATGAACTGCTTTGAGATGTGTGAGTCATTTTGCATGGAAGATAAGATGGATATATGTACATCTTGTCCTATCCATCCATGAACTTTATGCAAGATTGGTGATGTTAGCGGTAGTTTTAGAGGTGGAGGAGCTAGCGATGTGATTCTCAATGCTACACAGACTCAATGAAGATAAGATAAGTGAATATTATAGACATACAATTTCTTTAAAAATCTTCATCAATAGCAAAACTATAACATGTCTAACAAATGCAAAGATAGGAAGTATGATGCATTATAAATCTCACTCATCATAACTTAGTTTGATACATTCTAATTCCATATGTTTATTGTTATCATACAATATTGTTGCATGATTCAAACACTATTTGGTCCAATGTAAAAAATAGTAATTAATGGGAATAAATAAAAAGCAATGAAAATCAAGTGGTGTGCACATCATCAAGGTATTTAACTCTTTGGGAAAATAAATCTTTGAATGACCTGAAAACCTTGGAAATCACTGACGTGGCCATATAGATACTACACAACATAATGTAAGGTGCACTATAAGTACTTACATGGCAGTTTGAGATAATATCCAACTTAGGGTGTTTTGTATTTTATTAAATATATAAGTCATAACAATCAACAAAGATGAAATGTCCAAATAAGACTTATTCTAAGTGTTTGAATGAAAACTACAAATAATTGATTAATAAAATTCATAACTTTAAGATCATACATACATTTAATTACAGAATTTTAGAATTTACCTTAGAGTACAAAATTTACTTTCTTTCTTCTCAAAATCTACAAACAACTTCAAAAAATAGTGAACCAACTTCAAATAAGATTATTTTAATTGAAATATTTTTACAATTCCAATTAACAAGATTAATATGAAAACTTCACTCACAATACTTACTCATTCCTTAGGGGGTATGTTAGTATTTAGAAGATTTTTTAAATAAACAAGGGCAACAAGGCTGCTCATACTGCCTCCTAAGAATTTGTGACGGAGGCAATAGTCTGAGCAGCCTTACAACTATCGAGTCAACGTGCATATGATGATGAAACACGAAACGACGTGCATATGATGATGGAACACGAAATGACATGCATACGATGATGAAACACGAAGCGATGACATAGATCAAACACCCCACTGCCGACATAGATCAAACACAAACACCCCACTGCCGACGTAGATCAAACACCCCACTACCGTCGTACCCCACAAGCTTTAGTGAAATTCGTACTTCTGAATTAATTTGAAACCTCAAAATAAGTAAAATCCCCAATAACACTATAAAGTTATCAACAATAAAATATAACAAAATTAAGTTTTTTTTTTTTCCACGTTGGAGATTCCGCGCTGGAAACCCACCCCAGATACTTCCCCACATAGTCACTGGTATGGGAGTGATAAAGCTTCGCAGCCCCAAGAGACACAGGTTTTGAACTCATGACCTCTCCCCAAACTGGAAGAGTGTGCGCATGTCTTAACCAATTGTACTATCCCATGGGACTAACACAATTAAGTTTTTTAAGACGTGCGCATACTCTT
This sequence comes from Picea mariana, assembly GCA_032191745.1. Taxonomy (NCBI): domain Eukaryota; kingdom Viridiplantae; phylum Streptophyta; class Pinopsida; order Pinales; family Pinaceae; genus Picea; species Picea mariana. The sequence continues at coordinate 231,955 of JASDQU010103718.1, forward strand.
CCAGTTTGGGGAGAGGTCACGAGTTCGAAACCTGTGTCCCTTGAGGCTGCAAAGCTTTATCACTCCCATATCAGCCACTATGTGGGGAAGTATGGGGGTGAGTTTCCAACACGAAACTTCCACCGTGGAAAAAAAAAGAAAAGAAAAAAAAAGTTATAAAAAAGTAATATTATAAAACAAAATTAAGTTTTTTACATATTAAAAAATAAAATTTTAAATTTTCTTATATTACACATTAGGCGATCAAAACAAACTCATTGATATATACTACGGGAGGCCTTTCCCCTAACAACCGATCACATAAGATAATTTTAAAGTTCATGTCTCTCATAAATTAATAAAAAATCCTTTACGGATATGTGAAAGTATCCTCCTCATGACTGTAGCGAAATTAATACTTATTTATCACTTTGGCACTAGAAGTATCCGTGCCCTTCCGGTGTCAGAGAACATTGATCCAGTGTTCTTATATAAGAATGACAGATGTCCAAACGATTTCATGCACTATATCATGTAATTTGAAATTCTTGTTCGGTGTTTCAATGGAGATGGAAGCAGAGCTCAGCGGGATTAACGATGGAAGCAACAACATAATTACAAGCATAATTCCTCCCAGGCTGGAGGACGCAGGCCTAGAGGACTGTGCACTGTCCGCGGAAGGTATTAAGGAAGCCTTTCTGAGGGCAGCAGAGGCTATGAAATCCAAGGCCTCCAACGTTTTTCATGATGGGGAATGCATAGAAGATACAGGGCCCTCGAATGGAGAATGGACTGATTCCCTGGAAGAAAACTCTCGGATACCGAATGAGGCAGATGAGTCCCAGAGCTGTGTGGGTTCTCGTGTCGGTGGGCTTGTGGAAGAAGGCACGGATAAGCTAGTTGATTTGGGGAGTAATGAGGTTCAGGATGAGGTGATTGATGCACAGTTATCT
>JASDQU010103718.1:257389-273367 GCA_032191745.1 Picea mariana
GATTTAATTAATATTTACTTCACTTCTTCCAACTGCCACCCTTAACTCAAGTACGCATTGTCCTTTTCCATGCAATTTGAACTAATTAACCAGGTCCACGTGCCCAAAATCACATGGCTTGATTGTCATCAAGCTGATACGAATCTACATGAGGTACGAGTTATGGGCTCGAGGGTTTTAGATCAGAGGTTCGAATGCCGTCCCCTCTCATCCTACTGGTGACGGGCCTCACAATGGGTGTAGGGATACACTTCCGGACCGTTGAGGAAACAGACTTTGCAGATTGGAGAAACCCAAAGCAACCTTTAGGAGCTTCTAGGGACAAGCTCCCCCTCATCGCAGGCGTGTCCCCATTTGTGAATCCTCTGGCAATGGAACCTATGCCGTTCAGTCTCCGCTTGAGCCCGTCAAGATTCGATCCCTGCATCTTCTCAACTGAATTCCCCCTTAGTGCACCATTTTTCAACCCAGAATCAATATCGAAAGTGGGTGTGGTTAGATCCTTAAGAGCCCTTCGCTCGGAGCTCAAAACCTTCGTGGTAGCTTCCCGTTGTTGCGTTCCAGGGGTCCATGTGGGAGTAGGCCTTCTTTTGGCGCCAGATCTTCCATGACGTGGATGTGGTTCTGGGTGAGAAAAACATCTGTTATTTGCTGCTGCATTGCAATTGTTCTCCTTTTCCTGGTTTTCTGTAAGCATCAAAGACTTTTTGTTGCGTGTAGATGGAGGCATCTTTAGCACTTGTTTTAAACCATATTGCAATTTGAACGTGTTGTTTTCGACAATGGGGAGATCTGACCTGGTCGCGGCTTCGATCCTAATGTTGTTCCCAGAGATTCTAGCATGAAAAGACTGGGAAGGTCATGGATTTTGTTCTATTGACACAATATGTTAGCAAGAAGTTTAGTGTTATAGTGTGAAGTGGGCGTTTTGAAATTTAATGGGGGCAAAACCAACCGAATAATTTGTGACTGAAGTGAGGTTTCGCTAACTCTGTATGCCCTGTGAGTTATGTTGTTGCAACCATTCGACTACCTATTCTTCTGCGAATTCCACCAAACAATGTTGCATTATCCTTTGGCAGTGTTAAATTTGTTTGTTGGAGTTTACAGTCTGCTTTTCCCTCTCACTATTCCGGCATACGTTTCATTTCATTACAGTCTGCTTTTCCAGGAATTATCCTTATGATACAACTGCATTTCATTTTCATTTTCATATAAAACTATTTATCACCCTCAGGTACATGCTTACTATATTCTTTTATGTTTCATAAACAAACGCCCCGCAATTACCTGTGGCATCTTCTGGCAGATTTTTTTCTTGCACTTTGTGGGTAAGTAGGTAGTGAAATCCTCTGCAACTGAGGCAAACTCTGTTGCTTTATTATTTGACTAACCATGGGATACCCATTGCCAAAACACAATTGCAGGACCACTCTATTTCAAAATTTGTACTTTGCAGGCCTGGAATACACTTTCACCACATTTGCTTCTACAATGACAAACCTCATTCCTGTTGTCACATTTGTGATGGCCACGACATTTAGGTACTTATGTTTTTTTAATATATCTCAATTGTCTATCAATCCATGCTGTGAAATCAATTAGTCATTGCCTCTCCAAGAATAGTTTTTGCAAACTTATGAAAGGAATCATGAGTATCAAAGAATAAAAGTAATGATTCCTAGTAGTTGCAGTGCAATGCGGTCTGTTTTTTATCAGTATGGGTTATGCAGAATAGAGAAAGTTGATATTCGGAGTAAATATGGGCAAGCAAAAGTTTTAGGCACCATTACCTATGTGGGTGGTGCAATGATTATGACCTTCTACAAGGGCCATGTTCTCATAAGGCTTAGTGGGGTTCGTCAGAATACATGGCTGTTGGGGGCCTTAATGTTCTTTGCAAGCTGTTTATTTTGGTCTGGGTGGCTTACTTTTCAGGTACTTATAATTCTCTTCACACTTACACATAAAGAAGCAACCATCTTTTCAATATTAGCAACATCAAAAGTGTGTTTATTTTGGGTGGTTCTTATTTTGAATACAGGCTCCGGTTGTTAAGAAATATCTAGCTGAAATTTCATTAACAACTATCATGATGCTGCAAGGAACTATACAGTGCACTTTGGTGGCTTTCATTTTTGAGCCAAAGGCATCTGCTTGGAGGCTAAAGTGGGACATTAAGCTTCTCAACACCGTCTACTCTGTTAGTATCGCATCTTTGTTTTGCTAAAAAGTTTTTCTTTTATGAAGTTTTCTTAGCATAATTTAGTTTATGGAGTTACAACTAGATTATATGTACTTAATTCAAGGGGTTAGATTAACCGAACCGATTTGGGCTAGTCTGTGAATATGAGAATCATCTCCTAAATTCTCCATCGAGATTTCCATTAAAAAGATGAACAATGAAAGATGATTAACACTTATTGCATGTGCATTACTTTTGAACATGGTCACTGATTGGTGCAGGGAGCACTATGTTTCTAATCATCGCTATTGATCATATTGGTGCAGGGAGTACTATGTTTTGCATTTGCATTCTTTGTACAAACTTATTGTATCCGTCTGAAGGGACCTATCTTTGCTGCAATGTTCAATCCAATGTTAACAATATTGGTTGTAATATTGGAACCGTTGATCCTTCATGTGAAATATCATCTGGGAAGGTCAGATCTCTCATAACACCGAGGCATGTATTTTCCAAATTCTTGTGTTGAGCCGCTTTATTAATAGCTTCTGCATATTTCGTAGTTTGTTGGGAGCAATTCTAATCATCACAGGATTGTATACTGTACTATGGGGTAAGGCAAACGATGAAGATCAATTCGTGAAAGGCCCAGAAACGCACAATCCCACGGATGAATCCAATAACAACACCAATGATTGCAACATTGACATTAGGCAACCACTGTTAGAAAATGGGGCTTCTCATGAACATCTATTTCAGTCCGAGACAAAAATTTCTCATTCATCAATTTTAGAGAATCCGATCACAAATCTCCAGGGTTCCTAGTCAAAGCTTTTAAAACGACTACATTGGAATCTGTGCAACATGCTAGCCTAGGTATCGATACTGATCCCAGCTTGCTTGCTTGTGATCAATAGTTTTTATTGATAAGGAGACATCTCCACGAGCATAGCTGTGGAGTCCTCCTTTGCACATATAGCTTAGATTTGGAGTCCACACAAGTAAGGGGAAAGCACAAGGACCAATTCCCCACTGCCCTGTGCATGATCCATGGTCCAGTACCATTCCAACAATAGCTCATATGGTTACGAAGCTTAGAGAGAATATATTGGAATCTCAATTGTGCAGTTTAGTGTTCAGTGGCTTAGTCAGTTTATGTTTCTTTATTTTTTGATTGGAATCTGGTAATGTAATTGTTTGCTAAATCACAATTTTATAAAGTTTGTTTAAATGACATTTTAAAATGTATATAAATAGATTCAGCCCTTAAAAACTAAGGGTATTGGGAATATGTAGTAATTGAGAATATGTAGTCTCAAAACAGCTGAACTTTGCAATTGGAAAAAGAAAGAAGTGTAAAAACTTAGAACTTTGGATTAATCTCAACAATTGAAATTTGCTATTGGAAAAAGGGAAAAGTATAAAAACTTAGAATTTTAGATCAATCTTTAGTTTAATTGGCAACTTTTTCACTTAGTTTTAAATTTAATTTTGGTTTTTAGATTCAACCCCCTTAAAAACTCCACACCAAGAATATGTAATCTCAACCACTAAAATATGCATTCTAAAAAAGAGAAAATGGTAAAAACTTTAATACTTTAAATTAATCTTTAATTTAATGGCTCAGTTTTCACTTCCTTTTAATTATAATTTTGGTTTTTGGATTTCATCATAATTGTATTTAAATTTATGGTTCATTATTTTATGTTTGTTGTAAATTTTTTTGGTATTAGATATTTCATGAATTAATAATAATAATAATTTTTTTATAAATTTAATAGGTTTTGTATTATTAGTAAAATTATAAATTTAAATAAAATTGTTTTAATTAATTTTATGGTTCATTATTTTAGGTTTGTTGTAAATTTTTTGGTATTAGATATTTCATGAATTAATAATAATAATAATAATATTTTTATAAATTTAATAGGTTTTGTATTATTAGTGAAATTATAAATTTAGATAAAAAATAATAATTAAAAAATGTAGAAATAAAAAAATTCGAATCACGATTACCTAACTCTACAGACAACATGTCCATCCCTAGGAGTAGGAGAATTATTATTATGAACATGACAACCATTGATGTTACTACCATTTTCTTTCAAACAATTCTAAATCTTGTATGCTGCTATCCCATTATTTAAAGTATACATTAAGGAAGCATTCACCATATCCTTCCTATTTTGTAGAGGTTCCAATGTCTCAACAACATCACTCATTAGAGGCCTTGCCTTTGGATTTTGATTAAGGTCGTGATAGGCCAAGCTACAAGATTTCTGGGCACCCTTCATGGAATATTGTCCTTCTAGCCTAGGATCAATAATCTGCAACAACTTCCGCTTATCATTTAGAAGTGGACGAGCCCAATCTACCAGGTTATGTTCTCTGTTTGGTCTAGTCTTATCCACAGACCGTCTTCCAGTAAGTAGCTCAAGGAGCACAACACCAAAGTTGTAGACATCACTTCTAGCTGTCAAGTGCCCTGTGATGAAAATTACCAAAGGGCATACACTGATAACATCAACAAGGCATTTCAAACATTGGGTCCAATGTAAGATGTTGAACCAACTAAAAGCATGCAGTTGTTTTCAAGAATGAAGTTTTCAAAATCAAGTACAAACGGGCAGATCAACAAAGATGATCCGTTGCAAATCCTTGACTTGTTTAAAGCAGTAAACATTCCAAAACTTACCAGTCATAACATATTCAGGAGTTGCGTAACCATATGTACCCATGACCCGGGTCGAAACATGAGTTTCATCTCCCTAAGGTCCATCTTTTGCAAGTTCAAAATTAGATAGCTTAGATGCAAAGTCCTACAGAATACAAAGAGAATGAGCAGGGGATTTAATTCTAGCTTGAATAGAAGCAATTTTTAAAACTTGTAATGAGATGTATCAAAACACGCACACTAAGCATTTACGATAAGCCCTCCTACCAACTTAACATTGTATAGCAAGGAAATATATTTCATGGGAATACAAGGGTACTCTGCTACAGGTCAAAAATACTAACTGAATCCAATAAAATGTTGGATGTTTTGAAATCTCGATAGATAACTGGTTTCTTTGCTCCATGAGAAACCAGTTATATAAATTGGAGCCAGTGGAGAGTTATAGCATTTAGATAAGGTACACGAGGACAACCTATATAAATGGATATAAGCGTGCAGATTTAAGTCGCATTATGCAAATTTGCTATGTTTAATCAATCAATTAGAATAAAAGAATAGGAATCATAATTGAAAGGTAGCTTTCTCTGTGATGTGGCCTTAAGCTTACGTTTCATTATACATTTTGAATAACAAACAACCCTCAATTATTATCTTTTGACAAAAAATATTCATTACTTGTACATTTAGTTATATTAAGTTTCATTGTTCAACATGTATTTCCCAACTAACTCGGCAGGGACTCTGTTGCCATGCAACCCTTGTTAATAATAGAAAATCATTACATCAACATTTATCAAGGTATAGAGTTTGATTAGAAATGATCATTAAAAATTTATGACTTTAATACTAAAACAAACAAGTGATATTCAATAAAGGATTCCATAATCATTCATAAAACATAAACATATACACGAGAGATATCACAATTCATTTTAATAAAAGTATCATTATTCATTAGATAATTATTATTCCTTTCATAATAAATGAATTTGACTTTAACTTTAAAATTATATTATTATTATAAACATAATATTAATTATGTCGAAGGCAGATCTTAGGGTCAGGTTTTGTAGAAAACTTGTCAATTGTTTGACAGGTTTTGTAGAAAACCATCTTTATAAGTCTTTTCACAATAAAACCATCTTTGTAACTTTTCACAACAAATAGCACGTAAACCAAGTAAAAGGAAAATAATTGCTACTGGATTCCTTCATAATCCGTTAAATCCAACGTCCTTTTTTGCAGCACTGTATCATGTGCATAAACGCTAAATGAAAATAACGAAACACAATATGATTTCTGTATTACATTTTGAAACATATTTTAATGTTGGGTGTTTCTATTTTGGTTAATGGGAAAGCAATAGATGGAAATTGCTGCTAGATTTGGTGCTACATGGAGATGTATATGACTTTTAGATATTCCATGGGAAGCACATGTTTGGCTGGCGGGATTTTACCTTCACTGGAAGCCGGTTTCCGGTGGATGTCCTGGCAGGTTTATTGTAGTTTAGTTTACCATCCACGTTTCCATACTCGTAAAACTTTACAGATGTTACCTTAAACTTTTTGGTAAACAACCATCCTTGTCAGTTGATAGGTTTTGGTAAACAACCATCATTTCAACCCGTCCTCTTTCAAAAACTTGTTAACGTGTCATTTTTGTTGTTTGTTTTCCGTATTGTGATAAGCTCAACTCATATTTTTTAGGCGGTTGCTACCACCTCAAATGGCATATTCGCAGGGTCTCCTCACGTGGTTAATCATATCTCCTTTGATGTCAGGATAGATTTTATCTCTTGTCTCTTCCTCCCCTACCATCACAGTTGTTGCCACTTCTTCAATAGGGGCACTCGTCAGGTCTAATTCAAGTAGCGACAGCTCCCGGGCTCTGAAAGTAAGAGAAGGTCCAGGGTTCAAACCATGCCACTGAAGTAGAAGCTTGAAATCGACCTTCCTGTAGACATACATCTCTTCTATGGATTTAATCTTGAAGACGCTCCATCCAACACCAGCCATGACTCTAGTGAATTTGTCCATGCCATCTGCCAAATCCTTGTTCACCCTCATGCGCAAAGATCCCTCGTGGGGCAAGGTTCCCTTTTTGATCCCCTCACACCCAAATAACCCCTCTGAAAATTCCTCTGCTCAATTTCACGAAATTGTGGAGTCGTTGGAGTCAAGCATCTGTGAGATAAGGAAAAGGAAGAGAAACAGATTCATGGGAAACCATGCCCATTCCCATGGTGGGCCAAGAATATATGAGACGAAAATTGATCAAATATCCGCTTGACTACATGTTGAAGTCCCTCACAATGGTGGCCAGTTTGTTTGTATTATAATTTCATTCAATTCGTTCAATAAAGTTCAGCGAAGTCTTAAGAACAAATTTGCCTTACCATTCCATGAATTTCAAATTGTAACCTTGAAATTCACATCCCCGTGTTAATTTAATGAAAATTTATGTTTAAAAATGGTGGGAGCATGTTGTCCCATGTCAGACCTTTGCCATCATTTATTTTGTGTCTTGGGTGTGCATGCATGCTATACACTGAAGATCTTCCTTGAATTTATTTTTCAATGATTTGCTAGATCACAGTGCTACAAATTTCGGTTTTTAAGCTTTAGAACTTTGTTGCCCTTAATTCTAGGTGAAAATGTAGGTTGTGAAATTTTCGTTTGGGTTTCATTAAATAATGTTAGACAATGAGTTCTTTTATTTGACAGGGTACTATGATAGTTTGCATATGGATATTAATTGGACTTCCTATAGAATGTTTGTTTTGATTGTTAAATTTTGTTATGTTTTCTCAATGTCGAGAGTTTCAGACTGTGCAAAATTTGTGAGGAATCTCTGTGTTGAGTTTGCATATCTCTGCTCATCTAAAATGTGGGAGCCTTTTTGGGGAAGTTAACTCCAAGTTGATATAAAGGACCCTAAACCTCCCTACAATATTGTTTTCGGATATACACAGTCGTTGAACACCCTTACAACGATGGTTACATGGCGTCACAAATGTTGTAAATTGGGTGTAATGCCCAAATATCTAAAAAATATTTTGACCTCCTTTAACTTCATTGAAAGCAGAGAATATGCATAAACAAATTGGTGCAACATTGAAATACCTATGCAATAACACATCGTTTTCTTGTTTAAAAAAATTGGCCTAAGCTTGAATGAATTTGCTTGTCAAGCGAAATATGTCCGAATCAATCTGCAAATATCTCAAAATGGCCCCAAAAGCCTTACTGTGGCTTGCAATTGCTTAAGGCCCTACTATAAGAGGCTTGCATAAAGAACGCCATTTCTTTAGCGCACAAAAATGTGGGCTTACTAATCTTTGATGCATCTTACGTATAGCATTTTTTTATGTGTGCATTCTCATATTAAATATTTTCCACGGTGAAGATAGCCTCTGAATAGCTAAATCGGGTCTACCTTCTTTTATTTAGTTCTTACTTTTTTATGTTTATTGTCTTGTATTTCCTATAATAGTTTTCAAGAAGTTGCTAAATAAACTGCATTGCTTTATCATCCCTTACACGGAAGTTCCTTTCCACGGTATCTTTTTTATCAGATTTAGGCTTAATGTTTATATCAGTTCTCATTTGTTTGTTTATATCATTTTGATTGTCTGTGGCATTTTCTTAATTTGGTTTTCCTTTGTTGAAAATAATATGCAAAGTTAGTTAGCAAGAAAGGTTGTATAACATAATTTCAACATTCTCCTAAAAAGTCATTGTATGATATAATTTCAACATTCTCCTAAAAAGTCATTGCGGACAAAGTCTTAGTTATTGCCTCTAATAATAATAATGATTTTAAATATAAATAAAATATAATTATTAAATTTAAAATAATAATAATAATTTACTTTTAAGGTTATGGCCAAGCCACACCAAATTGGTGTATGAGACCCCCTTGTTTGTGGGACAAGGGATCCTTCTTTGTCCAACGATTTGACTGGTAAAGTCTACGGAGGTATACATACCCTATCTCCCTTTGAATTTGAACTTGTGACCTCTTAAGAAGAAACACATATTTTTAACCAGTAGACCCACTCAAACTGTATTATTAATATTTATTGATTATATTCAAATCAATAAAAATATTAATATTTTTAATCATTAAAAATAGAGTAATCCCCATGTATATCGTATATCAGACGTGTACAGTCAATAATTTCATTTACAGTCCTTCTATTTTGCTTGAGGTTATGTATTATTTTTTGTTTTGTTTAAAAATAGAGTAATCCCCATGTATATCGTATATCAGACGTGTACAGTCAATAATTTCATTTACAGTCCTTCTATTTTGCTTGTGGTTATGTATTATTTTTTGTTTTGTTTTGAGACATCTGGAGTTGCTTTTCAATGAATTTATGTAGAGTTGTTCTTCAATGTGTCAATGACTATTTATGAATTCTGAAATTTCAAGGAGTGAAATGCGTTGTTCGTTTACATATTTATCTCTGCTCCTAGTGTTACTTAACGGCCAAAAGTTAAACGTGTATTCGATTAATAAATAAAGTGACCTGACTGATCGTTCAGAGATCCCATTACAACAGCTACAATACCGCCATAATGACATTATCTTTTCAATATTAAATTAGGTATGTAATATTCTTAATAAAATAAAATTAAGAATAAAGATTACATGAATATAACTAAAATAAAATAAAATTAATAATACATTTATTTTATATTAACTTAACTAATATAATTAAAATAAAAATAAAGATTACATAATTTTCAACTTAACGAATAAAATTAATAATACATTTATTTTATAATAATTTAATTAATATAATAAAAATAAAAATAAAGATTACATAATTTTCAACTTAACAAATATAACTAAAATAAGAGAACATTATTCATATTGAAATAAAAATTATATAAATATAATAAAAATAAAAATAAAGATTATATGAATATAACTAAAATAAAATAAAATTAATAATACATCTATTTTATATTCACCTAACTAATATAACTAAAATAAAATTAAAAAACCCTACAAGAGATGGTGGCGGCCTCCTCCGTAGCTCTACGCACTCCTTCGCGAGAGCATGGCCCTCCCTCGGACTCTCCCCCTAGACTCTCCTCTGTTTGATGCTTGGGCGACCCCTCCGGCTCCCTGTCTGGAGCTCCTCCCTCCTCCGTTCAGCCATCTCTAGCAGCAGCGACAGGCTCGTCCTCTGCTGTTCCGTCGATACCCTCTCCGATCTCCTTCAGAGACGCGGTCTGTCAAGGCCGCACTTCTGGCTTTTCTCCTGTGGTCCGTGAAGCTCCAGATCCAGTGATCCCTGTACCTCAGGAAGCGGCGGTTCGTGAAGGTTTCTTTAGATCTAATGCTTTGTTTTGCAGGTTGAACGACCTCTGGCCTCGCCTGGCGGATCTGCATTCTTGGATTGCTTCAGAATGGACTCCCCTCCTCGAGGAGGAAGCTCATGTTTGCCCTTGTGTAAAAGGTTTCTTCGTAGTGATTTTTGCCTCTGCAATGGATAGAGATTTGATCTACAGTTCTGGGCCTTGGTTCTGGGGCAGGTTGGGTCTGTCTGTGCAGCTCTGGACCCCTTCTTTCGACCCCTCCTCAGCTTCCATCCCTACGGCCCCCGTGTGGGTAAGGCTCCCTGGCCTACCTATTCATTTTTGGGGTGATTCTTCTCTCAGCCATATTGGAAATGCTCTTGGCAAGTTTCATAGTAGCAGTCCGAAAACTAAATGGGGCTTCACTACCTATGCACGAAACTGTGTAGAGATGGATTTCAGTAAAGGATTCCCAGCGCGAATCACTCTTCAAGGGAATAACTATTCTTGGATGCAGAAGCTCGATTATGAGAATCTTCATTTTAGGTGCAGAAGTTGTTTTGAAACAGGGCACTTAGCCAACAACTGTCAGAAACTCCCCGAGAAAAACAGAAACCCAAAGAATCAACGCAAACCCACATGGTGGGTAGGAGCTCTTCCTAAGCATCAAAGCATAGAACCGGCTAATGATACCCCAAGCGAGGAAGATACAAAGATTGTACCACAGAAAACGGAACAAGTCACCTCTGTTCAGGAGCAAGAGCCTCCTTCCCCTAAAAAGCCCAAGGGGAAGGCCCAGGCAGAAACTGATCCAACCATAATGCCAGGCATATCTCAGCCCGAACACCAGATCTCAAGCTGGGCCGACTTAGCAGATGAAGGAGGTCTCGACTTAGCTGATGAAGAAGGCCCTCTACGACCGAAGGAAAGCCAATCTCATCAAAGCAATGAATGGCAGACCGTGTCAAAAAAGAAAAAAAAAAACTTTCAAGTCAGAAATGATGTAATGACCCGCAGTCGAACCGGGTCACTGAAATAGTATGGTTTTCCAAGCTTCTTTCTGTTTTAATTCAGTTAGGTTTGTCTCTCTAAATTACCAAGAAAATTTTCAGATGTAACGAACGCAGTGGTTTCCCCACTGTTTTTTAATATAAAATATTAACCATATATATATATATATAATTAAAATAAAAATAAAAACTACATAAATATAATTAATGATTTTCAACTTAATAAATATAATTAAAATGAAATAATATTATTCATATTGATATATAAGTTTATAATTAAAATGAAATAATATTATTCATATTGATAAATAAGTTTATAATTAAAATGAAATAATATTATTCATATTGATATATAAGTTTATAATTAAAATGAAATAATATTATTCATATTGATATATAAGTTTATATTAATATTATATATAAGTTTATATTAATCTAATCAACATAACTAAAATAAAGAATACATGATTTATACAGAATAAGGGGACATCATTCGTCCCCTCATTCATATTGATATGAGTATATATTACTTATATGACTTTGCAAATAAACATAATAAAATTAAAGAATAATGCATTATTTGGAAAGAGAAATATATGGTGAGACAGAAGAGGAGAAACGAACTTTTGGAACTGGTAGGAGAATTCCCACGTGAAAGGGACTTCAGTCCAGTTTTGCTCTTAGCATATGTTGATTTTGTTGTTAAAAACTAGTCACCACTTTATTAAAAAAATTATAATTTGCTAATTTTGTAGAGTTGATCACGTTTTTAGTTTTCATATTTGAAATTATTCGGGTAAAGATAATCAATAATTTTTTTTTAATATATGGAAATTAAAAAATATAAATGTAGTAAACTATATAATTTTAACTTTGAATTCACTTGCAATAAGAATAAGAATGTGAACATATAATTTTAACTTTGAATTCACTTGCCATAAGAATAAGAATAAGAATAAGAATGTGAACATCAATCCAATCAAAGTTATGGTTCAATAATAATAATGTTTTTTATTTTGTTTTTCATGAGTTTTTTATGGTTTTATAATGATGAGATTTTTATGTCTAAATATTGTTAATCATTATAATTGATGTCATGATGAAGTTAAAGTGGGTATGTATCTTTTTTTTGGTAGGTGATGATTTAAAAAAATATAATTTAAGTAAAACTAAATATAATTTAAGTAAAAGAAATGGTGGTTAGTATTAGAATTTGATTAACAAAAATATAATTAATATTTATGACTAAAAGTAAAACAATTTAATTCCTTAAAAATGGTTAGTTATGGTTAGTTATGCAATGAAAACCAAATTCCAATTTTGATGACCAAATTTAATATGCAACCTAGATAAAAAATCCTTAAAAAACCTATGAAGACCAAATAAAGTATACAACCTAGATAAAAGAAATCCTTTCACAAATTCTCATAACATTTTCACAAATTGTCATAACATTTATAAATTCAAGAATACACTAATTAAAAAAATTACTTTATGCTAAAAGGCCAAATACAATATATGCAACTTAGATTAAAAAAAAACCGAAAAAAATTCTAATAACATATATAAATTCAAAATTACACTAATTAAAAAAATTACTTTATGCTAAAAAATTAATAAAAAATATTGTACAATTTATTTTTTTCATCATTTTAATATTAAAAAAATATAAAAATATTTTAAAATTTAATTTTTTTAACCATTTTAATATAAAATCAATTTCAAATACAATAATTTTAATTGCAATATCTTTATAATCTCAATTGACAATATTAACATATTAACATGAAACTTTTCTGGAAGTTCAAATATAATATGTTAATTGCAATATAAAGAGGTTAGGTTAGGTGTGATGAATAAATCATATAATTAAATTGTAAAATGATTCAGTCACTCATAAAAAACATTGGAGCAAACCAACCTCTCTACACATTGGATAGTTGAAATATGCTAATTAATAAAGCAACCTAGCAAATATTAAATAATTATATTAATTATTATGATAATCCATGATTAGATGATCGGTATGTGATGAATGGTACAGAGTAGGTCATTCAATTGTTGACCAAGAAATCTTTGTACGTAGGAGGGCCCATGGATAAAATTGTTGGATGTTAATTTTTTTAATAAGTGGTGAATATTTAAAGACAAATAGATTTAAGAATTTAATTTACTCCTGCATAATGGGATTTTATGATGATTAAGGTACCATTATTACTCCTTTGGCACTTGGAGGCAACTGCTCCACTTAAACAAATTCCACCAAATCACACTGCAGATCAGAAAGGATTTGAAAAGAGAGGCTCTGAAAGTGAGGGTGGGCCAAAAAGAGAGACTCAGAAAGTGAGGGTGGGCCAGAAAGAAAGAAATGGAACTGTGTGAATATGTCACAAAAGAGGACAACTAATCTGCTAGAGAAAAAGAAGAAATACGTTCTAGAACGAGCTCAGGGAAGTGAGAAGAACAAAAAACAAGTATGTTCTAGAACAAGCTAAGGAAAGTGAGAAGAAAGAAAGAACAAACAAAGGCAAGTGAGAAGAAGAAAGGATGGATGTAGGGTGCAATTAGCCAAATACTCACTTACATATGTGTTTGCGAAAAAAAGAACAAACAAAGCAAATTGAGAAGAAAAGATGGATGTAGGGTGGAATTAGCTAAATACTTAGGTACATATGTGTTTGCATTTGGGTATGAACTGCTTTGAGATGTGTGGGTCATTTTGCATGGAAGATAAGATGGATACATGTACATTTTGTCCTATCCATCCATGAACTTTATGCAAGATTGGTGGTGTTAGCGGTAGTTTTAGAGGGGGAGGAGCTAGCGATGTGATTCTCAATGCTACACAAACTCAATGAAGATAAGATAAGTGAATATTATAGACATACAATTTCTTTAAAAATCTTCATCAATAGCAAAACTATAACATGTCTAACAAATGCAAAGATAGGAAGTATGATGCATTATAAATCTCACTCATCATAACTTAGTTTGATACATTCTAATTCCATATGTTTATTGTTATCATACAATATTGTTGCATGATTCAAACACTATTTGGTCCAATGTAAAAAATAGTAATTAATGGGAATAAATAAAAAGCAATGAAAATCAAGTGGTGTGCACATCATCAAGGCATTTAACTCTTTGGGAAAATAAATCTTTGAATGACCTGAAAACCTTGGAAATCACTGACGTGGCCATATAGATACTACACAACATAATGTAAGGTGCACTATAAATACTTACATGGCAGTTTGAGATAATATCCAACTTAGGGTGTTTTGTATTTTATTAAATTTATAAGTCATAACAATCAACAAAGATGAAATGTCCAAATAAGACTTATTCTAAGTGTTTGAATGAAAACTACAAATAATTGATTAATAAAATTCATAACTTTAAGATCATACATTTAATTATAGAATTTTAGAATTTACCTTAGAGTACAAAATTTACTTTATTTCTTCTCAAAATCTACAAACAACTTCAAAAAATAGTGAACCAACTTCAAATAAGATTATTTTAGTTGACATATTTTTACAATTCCAATTAACAAGATTAATATGAAAACTTCACTCACAATACTTACGCATTCCTTAGGGGGTATGTTAGTATTTAAAAGATTTTTAAAATAAACAAGGTCAACAAGGCTGCTCGTACTACCTCCTAAGACGTGCATATGATGATGAAAAACGAAACAACGACATAAATCAAACACCCCATTGCCGACATAGATCAAACACAAACACCCCACATAGATCAAACACAAACACCCCACTGCAGACATAGATCAAACACCCCACTGCCGACATAGATCAAACACAAACACCCCACATAGATCAAACACAAACACCCCACTGCAGACATAGATCAAACACCCCACTGCCTTCGTGCCCCACAAGCTTTAGTGAAATTCGTACTTCTGAATTAATTTAAAACCTCGAAATAAGTAAAATCTCCAATAACACTATAAAGTTATCAACCAATAAAATATGACAAAATTAAGTTTTTTACATATTAAAAAATAAAATTTTAAATTTTCTTATATTACACATTAGGCTCTTTACAAAAATTTTCAAATCAATCTAAATTAATATAATAATAAAAACAAACTCATTGCTATATACTACGGGAGGCCGTTCCCCTAACAACCGATCACATAAGATAATTTTAAAGTTCATGTCTCTCATAAATTAATAAAAAATCCTTTACGGATATGTGAAAGTATCCTCCTCATGACTGTAGCGAAATTAATACTTATTTATCACTTTGGCACTAGAAGTATCCGTGCCCTTCCGGTGTCAGAGAACATTGATCCAGTGTTCTTATATAAGAATGACAGATGTCCAAACGATTTCATGCACTATATCATGTAATTTGAAATTCTTGTTCGGTGTTTCAATGGAGATGGAAGCAGAGCTCAGCGGGATTAACGATGGAAGCAACAACATAATTACAAGCATAATTCCTCCCAGGCTGGAGGACGCAGGCCTAGAGGACTGTGCACTGTCCGCGGAAGGTATTAAGGAAGCCTTTCTGAGGGCAGCAGAGGCTATGAAATCCAAGGCCTCCAACGTTTTTCATGATGGGGAATGCATAGAAGATACAGGGCCCTCGAATGGAGAATGGACTGATTCCCTGGAAGAAAACTCTCGGATACCGAATGAGGCAGATGAGTCCCAGAGCTGTGTGGGTTCTCGTGTCGGTGGGCTTGTGGAAGAAGGCACGGATAAGCTAGTTGATTTGGGGAGTAATGAGGTTCAGGATGAGGTGATTGATGCACAGTTATCT
>JASDQU010103718.1:273417-287804 GCA_032191745.1 Picea mariana
GCTCCCTGGTTTGCCTATTCGTTTTTGGGGTGATTCTTCTCTTAGCCATATTGGAAATGCTCTTGGCAAGTTTCATAGTAGCAGTCCGGAAACTAAATGTGGCTTCACTACCTATGCACAGATCTGTGTAGAGATGGATTTCAGTAAAGGATTCCCAGCGCGAATCACTCTTCAAGGGGATTAATTATTCTTGGACGCAGAAGCTCGACTATGAGAATCTTCATTTTCGGTGTAGAAGTTGTTTCGAAACAGGGCACTTAGCCAACAACTATCAGAAACTCCCTGAGAAAAACAGAAACCCAAAGAATCAACGTAAACGCACATGGTGGGTAGGAGCTCTTCCTGAGCATCAAAACATAAAACCGGCTAATGATACCTCAAGCGAGGAAGATACAAAGATTGTACCACAGAAAACTGAACAAGTCACCTCTGTTCAATAGCAAGAGCCTCCGTCCCCTAAAAAGCCCAAGGGGAAGGCCTAGGCAGAAACTGATCCAACCATAATGCCAGGCATTTCTCAGCCCGAACACCAGATCTCAAGTTGGGCCGACTTAGCAGATGAAGTAGGCCCCGACTTAACTGATGAAGAAGGCCCTCCACGACCGAAGGAAAGCCAATCTCATCAAAGCAAAGAATGGTAGACCGTGTCAAAAAGGAAAAAAAAAAACTTTCAAGTCAGAAAGGATGTAATGACCCATAGTCGAACCGGGTCACTGAAATAGTATGGTTTTCCAAGCTCACAAGTTATTTCTGTTTTAGTTCACTTAGGTTTGTCCCTCTGAATTACCAGGAAACTTTCAGATGTAACGAACACAGTGGTTTCCCCACTGTTTTTTAATATAAAACTCTAACCGTTTCTGTAAAAAAAAAAAAATCATGTAGATGGAAATATTTATTCATTTCCAATAGCTAGGCCTTGGCCTCTTCACCTTTCCCATGTTCACCATTGAAATTTGGTGGCTTGATATTCCTAAGTTCACCTTGCAAGATGTCTCCCTTAGGCCTTCTCCTCTATCTCCTGACAAGAGATACACTTGGGCTGCTCCATGGCCTTGAACTTGCATGAGATCTACTAGTGGATTTCCTTGGGGAATGATGGTTCCTCTCTTTCTCCTTGACTACCTAGCATTCCCATGCTCATCCCTTATGCTATGGGATTTGGGTGTTGTCACTTATCTAGCACTAACTTTTTGCTTGGTGGAAGATCCTTTATTGGATTGCTTCTGCAACATGTTCAAGATCTGTAGTATCTCTTCTCGAGCATTCATAATCCTTTCATGATCATCCTTATAACTCTACACTTCTCTCTACATGCTCCTCATATTTACATGCTCCCACCTGTCTTTTCTTCCATTAGATTCAGTCTCAACATTCCCCATGCTGACATGCAGATCTATGAATTCCTCTTCATCACTGTAGGACCCTTGGGAATATTCCATCACCGTAGTTCTCATATAGAAACCAAAATTCCTTCATGAACCTCTAATTCTGCAGAAAATGTGCATGCAAATAAATTTATGTTAGACAAAAATATATAGACACACAATTTTGGAATATAATGCATAATTTTTTTTTCCTTTACTTCCACCAGTCATGTTATTTTGAGTTGACAACAAAATTTACTGCTCAAGTTAATTTTCCTGGTTAATAGATGGATTTGCCTCCTCAAGAAATTTCCATCAACTATTTATTTTCCCAATTCTAAGTTTTGAGCATAAAGTTACGACATTCAAAATTTTTGACAATTTTTCCTTTTTCAACCCTGCATGCTACATGTGTCCTCTCTCTCTCCCAACACATTTTCAAGTACCTATAACTCAAATTTGTTTCCATGGTTGACTTCTATAGTCCATGATATTTCCATAGACTGCTACTGGGCCCCAAACTGGCTCATGAGCTATGAGTTATGCTCTGTGGAAGAAATCTGATACCGAATTTTACCCTTGATTGTTTAGGTCGTAACTTATTCATACAAGTTTAGTTTTGTGCTCAAAATATCTCATTGGAAAACTCTCATCAAGCTTGAAGCATAAACTTTGTGTACTAGAAGTACACAAAATTTTGTGAAAATTTGATTTTCTAAAAATGTTGTTTAGGCCAGAAAAAATACCCTGGAAGTTTGTGACCTCCTCCAAAAACAATAAAATTTTATGATAATTTGATTGTTTAGGATGTTATGACATTGAATTTTGTTCTCATCCACTGAACCACTGACCTATTGGCCCATTAGGGAACTAGGGAAACATATTCCTTTCTCCTCCTCAATATTCCTTCTGATCCCGATCTAGTCCATTGGACCGCCAGGCATACCACTAGAGAATTAGCCTACTGAGCCACCGGTCTACCTTCCTCACTACAACTCGTGACCAATGCCATACCGGGATATTTGTCTACCACACTCAAATTTTATGTAGCTCTCCCAACAATTTTGGTCTATTTCGATCTACCAGGAATATCTGGCCACCAGGGCGTCGACCTATCGGCCTACCGACTCCATACTACAACTTCAAAAACCACATTGTATCGGTCCACCAACCACCAAGACCCTTTCCTCTTTCACTGTCATCTAATTCTTAACATTCTTCTAGTATCTATTATTATGGGGATTGGCCCACTGGGGCACAGAGCCTCCATAAACCTTTAACACTATGCTCTCAAGTTGATATCTCAATTTGGTAACTTAGCTGGAACCTTGGGTATGTAATCTTGACGTGGCCTACCACCTGGCATGACATGTGGCTACTAGGGCACTAGATCACCAAGACATCAACCATCTGATCATTTTACTTGACACTTACTAAACTCTTTCGATATCTGGTTATCTGGGACATTGACCCGCCTTTGACCTTAGACCGAAATTTATACTGCGCGTGGGATTCGTAGAGTTCCTTGGTTATCTCTGTGCGTCATGCACAAGTAACCAAGGGCTGTGTTTTGTTTATAAATTTTTCTCATTAACCCCTTCCCGTGAATGCGGGATAAATAACTCCCATCATAGATCAATGACTAAGAATCCACGTAGGGTGAGATCGATGAATCCTATGTGCTAGTTTCTCTGGGGCATAACTTTCAATTTAGATGTTTAAATCCAAAAAATGATGGCTAGTTGGAAATCCAGGGCCATGGAGAATTACTTGATCATTATTTCCATGGCGGTTTCCATGGAGTTAAACTACAAAGATTCTTACCCAAAAGACAAAATCTGATCAAACAACTTCTTGTGATCCTATAGTAGGCCACTTGTAGGCCCAATGCTTTAACCTTCTACTCTGATAACATAATATAACATCCCCTAGATCTACCAGGGAACATTACTCGCAGAATACACATAAAAAATCAAATTTTTCTTGCTAACTCGTTTGATGTAGCTTACCAACTACGATTTAATTCAAATTTTGACCATATTTTACTACTTATAAATAAATGCATCTACATCACTCCAAATGAACATGAATGCAGCTAATAACTCATTCAAAATTACAACAATTAACCATTTCCATAGACAAATTTAAACACATCAATTAAACTCGTGAATAACTCAGAAAATATATAAACACTTATCTTTTATAAAACGTTTATGCAACCAACTGCTTGGGAAGGATGTTCCACCCAACCATAGACTTACTATTCTAGATATCAACAAGAAGTCACCCTCGAGCTAGGGATAGGAATACACAAGACACGAGTTCCTCTCACAATCCACTCACGTCTCACTATCACACAACCCACTAATATTCTCCTACAACTATCCTGAATTCCTTCCAACTCTCTTCCCCTTGGCCTGCCCAACCCAAGGAATGTACCCTTTCACTGCCCTCAGTCCATAAGGCATCCCATTTATTTATAAGGGCCTCTCTGGCACAAGAAAATAGGAATATCTTTTCTAGGAACTCCAGGGAAATCACTTGTGGGAAAACTACCAGCAACCAACATCAACACTTGTTGTTACAGTGCAACTCACTCAGGAGTTCACTCTTCAGGCCTGACAACCTGGTTTTTCAATTTCCAGCTCCAATGCGCTCCAAAACACTCCAACATGCTCCTAAATTCTCCCATACCTCTTACTGTATCTCTAATGCTCTCTTTCCCTGCTCTCTGCTTATTTTTCATGCCAAACTCAATGTGTAAAAATTGCCTGTAACCCACATACAAATTTCCTCTATTTTTCCAAGACCATTGACTACTCACTTTTCCCAATGATGATTGCTTCACCCCCATTCTTTCCAATAACTATGGGATGTGACTCTCACACCCACCCTCTTACACGAGTTTAATTATTAGGCCCTCATACACTTAAACATAATTTAGAAGGTTTCCCCAAATGATAATAAAATTTAGAAATTTGGGTTTGGAGTAATACCCGTGAACCATTTCTCTTTGGGCCCCCTCTTAGACACTCACTAGGCCTTCTCCTCTCTTGTGGATAAATCATCCCCCATCTCTATCCATATTCCCAACAAATGATATCACACTATATTTATTAAAATAAGAAAACACATTACGCATATTACATTGCTTGTCCACAACCATATTCATATCTACATTATGCATTAATTAAACTGGGATTATAGTGGGGATGTTACAATATCGACTCTATTTAAGTCCTCATAGCTTCGCATGTTATAAGAGACACAAATAGAGTGGATAATTGTTTAGCTAATGAAGGAGATAATTTAACAATGGGGGATATTGATAGGGCTTTGGAAACCTCTTCGACTGATATCCTTACAATTGATTGTCACATATTATCTCAACATGATTTGGTCTCCCCGAATGGGGCTTGACAATCTAGAACTTTGGCTTTTTTGTCTCCAGATCGGTCTAGTTTCCTATTATGGTAGACTAATCTATAAGCTATTGTAACTCTATGTATATTTTCTTTTAATTAATAGAACTTTCTCACTAGATTAAAAAAAAATTTAATCTGAAAATTTGAGATCATTGATTTATCCAAAAAATTATTACTTAAAAAAAAAAAAACTTTGTTTAAGCTTACCATTTAAAACTTGAATACATAAAATAATGATATATGTATCTATTAATAGTGAATTTTCATTCTAATAAGAAAATTTAATTTGTCTAGAGTATTTGGTTATATTATAAACAATGTAAATAAAATGGGAGAGAAAAAATGATATTCACTATCTATTAATATTGAATTGTCAATCTAATAAGAAAAATAAAAGTTCATTTTTTCCTTGAGAGTAATTGCTTGTATTATAAACAATGTAAAGTAAATGGGAGAGAAAAAAGAGTGACCAATGCCATGATCTAATTGCATGTTATATCATAGCCATGTTGGTTATCAAGTTTGCAAAATTATTTATGATATTTTTTTTAAGGTTGACTTTAGATTATTGAAGAATTTGACTGGATAAGTGTTGGAGCATCAAGCATTGATGGCTCATCACATTTGTCCTAGATTAAGTTGATCGAGTGATTGAACTACATATGGATATATTCAGTTAGGTGATAGACCATAAATCTACATCAATTGGTCGAGTAGTCAACATGCTTGTCGATCAGATAGTCAACTAATAGTTGAAGATAGTTAGGCGGTGGATCGACTAGCCTAGCAATCGACTATGAGTTGGAGGAATATGCGGTCGGTTCGATCATCCTTGTCGAGTCGACTTGAAAACACATATTTTCCAGAGTCAACTCTAACAATCGACAATTATATGTGGACAAGATCTTCCCGATTTCATGGAAGTTGGTTAGATTTTGAAGCTATAAATAAGAAACCCCTTAGGTCATTATTATCATGCAGATCAAGTGATTGAAGTGATATCATATGGAGATATCAAGGTCCAACATGAATTGTGATGTTCTGATCACAGTGTGCTTTTCTTAAGTGTTGTAACCGTGTCTTTAGACACCACCTTTTGTCTTCAATTTTTTTTTCCTCTTGGATTATCTGCAAAATTGTCTATCTGTTTCGTAACAGGTTCCACCTTATTACAAACATGGTATCAGAGAAAATAGTTTGAAACCTCGCATGTTATACACAAACCTTACTGAGTCATATCTGTTGTGTGATTGACTCTTGATCGATGGTTTTCCGATTGGAAACAACTTTCTATCTAGATATTGAAGATGGATTCGAAGATTGATCCTGTTATTATGAACATATGTAATTATGAAATATGGGCATTAGACATGGAAACCCTAATAAATAGTAAAGGACTATGGAAATATAAGAATATTTTTGTTCCAGATCCAACAAACGATTAGGTAAAGTTCATTGTTGATGGAAAGAAGGATGAGGCTTTGGGGGTCATCACGACCTATATCTCACGAGAGATTCATTTTCACCTTAGTGGAATTGAATTCCCTCATCAAGTCTAGAATTAGTTGAATTCGTTGTTCAACCAAGTCGATGAGAGACACTTCATGTGGTTGGAGAAAGAGTTGATCTCTCTCGATCCTCATTCTTTTGACATAATAGAGGACTATTTGGTGTGTGTCAAAGAACTCTAGTTGAAATTGGGAAAATGTGGAAATAATTATTAGAAGAAGGATGGACAACTCATTGAGATGGTCCTAATGAGCTTGAGAACACCATTCGATGTGTTTGTGTCGACTTTATGCACCAACTGAAAAGCATGCAAGGAAGATGGTAAATACTACACCTTTGAAGCTTTTTGTGGCCTTTTGATAATTGCTTAGCACAAACTGCTCGGAGAAGGAAATATCAGTGGTAAACATCAAGCCCACTTGCTCAAGGGAAAGAGTAAGTCAGATCATAGGGAAAGATTATAGTTTGATACCTCTACATTAAAACATGGATACCATGACCATAAACCTAAGGAGAAAATAGATGCACCCCAATGAAGTCAAAAGAAGAAGACATCTCAGTATCACGGAAATACTGGACATGTTGAAAAGGTCTGCTATAAGAAGACAAATGATTTAGTGGATAAGGTTAAACTCCTTGAAGGAGATGTGTCCATTGTACGCCGAGCTACTGATAATTTCACCTTCTAAGTCCGAACTTCTCAAGCCTTGTTGTCTCATTCTGCATATAATGAATGGGTAGTCGACTCTGTGTGTACTCATCATATGGCTAAGGATGTCTCCTTGTTCACGTCCTTGAATGATGTCAAGGAGAGGAAGATCTATGTTTCCGATGATTTTTCTCTGGATATTGTTGGTCAGGGTGATGTTGCCTGTCGACATGGGAGAATTGTCGACGTTTATCGTGTGCCAAATATCAGTGCCAATTTGTTGTCTGTTGCTCAGTTAATGTAGACATGTAATAATGTGGAATTTTTTCTAGATCAGTTCTATGTTCATGATTTGAAGAAATGTAATTTGATTGTCACCGGAGGGTTTCTCGACCCGAAGGACAGTCTATATAAATTATGTGACACGACTCAACTCGACAGTGAAGCGATTGCCCTTGTTTCCCACACTGATGAATAGAGTCAAACTTGGCATGAACGATTGAGACCCCTGACTTTATGAAGTTTGCAAGCATTGGAAACTCATAACATGGTTGTTCGTATACCTAAAGTGTTTCCTTCTGAAGGAATCTATAAAGGTTGTGTGCTTGGAAAGCATCATCAAGCACAATTTGACTTCGACAAAGCGTGGTGAGCATAAAACCTACTAGGTATGGTTCACAGTGATGTGTGTTGCATCAATCTACCTTCATTGGCAGGTGAAAGATAGATTTTGACTTTCATTGATGATCTCCCTCATTTCACATGGGTGAATTTTCTAAAGAATAATAATCTTGTCTTTGAAAAGTTCAAGGATTTTAGAGCCTTTACTGAAAAGAAATGTGGCTAACCCAATGAGTGCCTAAAATCACACAATGGTGGTGAGTATGTAAATTGACCTTTTGAATAATACTTGGTTCGATCTGGTATTAACTAGTAGTAGTCGGTTCCTCACACACCTCAATAGAACGACGTCACATAACACAAAAATTAGACTTTAGTTATAATGGATAGATGTCTTTTGCAGGCCAAAGATCTACTTCCTCACTTCTTGGATGAAGCGTTCTATTATGCAAACTATATGCTTAATCACATCTCGACTCGAGATATTCCTTCCATGACTCCAAGTTGAACGATGGTGTGGAAAGAAGCTTTCAGTTGACCACCTCTGTGTGCTTGGATGTGTTTCAGGAGCTCATATTTCCGATGATTACATAAAGAAGTTGGATGCAAAGAGTCACGCTTTCATCTTGATGAGATATTCTAAAGATTCGAAATCCTATCGATTGTTTGACCCTGTCAAACGAAAAATAATTATCAAACATAATGTATGGTTTGATGAGAAGTCTTCTGGAATTAAGTTGTTGAATTCCTCTGGATTGTTGTAGGATGATCCCTTTGATGTTGTCTCTGACACTGAATCTCTTGTTCCATTTTTTAGTCATTCGACTTGACAACCGAACTCTATTCTTGTTTCGACTCGACCGTCAAACTCCACATCGATCTTTATTTTGATTGGTTTGAGATATATGTTGATTGGAATCTCTCCGACTTCTGATCAACCCGCTACAATGAACACCAATTCATTGATTTC
This sequence comes from Picea mariana, assembly GCA_032191745.1. Taxonomy (NCBI): domain Eukaryota; kingdom Viridiplantae; phylum Streptophyta; class Pinopsida; order Pinales; family Pinaceae; genus Picea; species Picea mariana. The sequence continues at coordinate 281,956 of JASDQU010103718.1, forward strand.
TTGTCTACATAGATGGGTTGCCAAGACAATTGAAGCTATTAGAGCTGGTGTGAGTGACGTTTCCTCCGGATGATAAACTCGAAGTCAAAATAAACATGGCAGCTTTGCCTTGATGACTCAGGTACTTGAAATTTCTGACCCTATTACATACTTGTATGCTCAAGGATGACATGAATGGGCACATGTTATGCAAACATAAATTGATTCTTTGTTTAAGAATCACACTCGGGACTTAGTTCCCCAACTACAAGAAAAGAACATTGTGAAGTTTCGATGGGTTCACAGGACCAAATTTACCTCTGAAGCTGTTGTTGAGCGACATAAAGCACACTTAATTATGAAGGGATTTTCTCAATAAGATGGAATTGACTACACTGAAACATTTTCCCTTGTTGCAAAGATGAACTTTGTTTGACTAATTCTCTCCCTTGCTACTCATTTTGGATGGAAAATACATCAGATGGATGTGAAGAGTGCCTTTCTTCATGGAGATCTATTTGAATAAATTTTCATGGAATAGCCACCTAGTTTTGTGACATATTCAACCTTGGTTTTTCAACTCAAGAAGTCACTTTATGGTTTGAAGTAGGCTCCCCAAGCTTGGTATGCTAAGATCGATAATTTATTTCTTCGACTTGGTTTCAAATGTTTTGAATATGATCACAGCTTGTATGTACTCCATACCAATGGAGACACTTTGATTGTTGTAGTATATGTAGATGATCTCCTCATTACTGGAAATTATAATGATCTCATTCTCAAAAACATAGTTAGTGACTTGACAAGAATTGTGACCTCAAAACAAGAACTCTAGCCCTATAAACACATATTTGTGTGTCAAAAACATCAAAATCAATCCCTGTTTTAAAAAGTGGTGCTACTGGTAGCACCTTATTTTATTTTTAGGGTTACAATTACTACCTTTTGCAACCATGTCCTTAGTAGCATCTTAATGTTGTCAACAAAAGCCTTCAAATCAACCACCAAATCGAAAAGTGGTGCTAACAATAATACCATTTTTATTTTTGAGGTTAAATATACAACTTCTTTGAAACCTATGTTCTTGGAAATCAGTACCATTGCAACCAAAACCTTAAAATCGACCCTTAATATACTTTGGTGCTCCTAGCACCAACCTTCTAGTTTTTCCAGGGATAAAATTGCAAGTTTTTTTATATTGTGGTCTTGGCAATTGGTTCCCTTGAAACCAAAATCTTAAGATCAAACATGTAATCGAAAAGAGGCATTATCACTAGCACCCCATTTTTGGGGAGGGGGCTTAAACTTTTAACATTTTAGAAACCATGGCCCAAAAACTTGACATTCTTACAAACAAAATTGTCAAAATGAAAAATATTGAAAAAAAAGAAAAACAAAAAAAACAAAAAAAAGCCACGAAAAACAAACCAAACAAGAAAATTAATATGATTTTATTTTTATAAATAATTAAAAATAAACATTTTAAATAAAAAAAGTAAAAAAACTAAATATAAATAATTTGAAAAAGGAAGAAGAAATTAACCAACCTTTAAAAAAAACATTTTTTTTTGTAAGCTAAAATTTGTATTACCCCATAAACTTAGTCTATACATAAGCTAGGGAACTTGGTGCTTGCCCTGTTTGAAGACATTCAAGGATGGCTGTTGTAAAACAACTTAAAATATACAAAAAAAAACCTTAAGTTGTTATAAGGAAATAACAGTTACTCACAAAACTTTGCTATCGACCCTTTTCTTCCTTGTCGTCCAGTTTTTTTTTTTTTTTTAATTTCATCCATAGAAAAAAGCATAATTCTATTCAGCCAAATAGAACCAAATTACATTTTGTAGGTTCTTTAAGCACAACCCAAACATGGGGAAAAAGAGATCAAAAAAGAAAATCCAAAAGGCCAATGCTTTGGCTGATAAACCGCAGAAAAGTATACAAAAAAAGAGCCGAGAAACACCCCCGAAGGAAACAAAATATGACTACAGAAAACCCTCGAATTTCCACCACAGAGAAGCACATCGGAAGAGCATTCCTAAAAAAAATACCCCGAAGACAATATGGACCAGGTGAAAGTGGTACGAAGCTCCCACATCCATAGGGCATACATCAAACCCTGAACAAACCAGCACTGGTGACTAGATGGACCAGGTCAGAGCGGTATGAAGCTCCCCTATCATCTGGGCATACATCAAACCTTGAACATATCAAAACAACTAGAGAGAGGAACTGCAGCCTGGTGTGAGAAAACTCCCAACCTACCGAGAGCGGGCAACAATATGAACCCCAAAGTAAACCCATATGTAGGACAGACCAGATCAGAGCGACATACATATCTGTCTAAAAAGAGAGGATCCAAAGCACCAAACCCCAACTATAAAATATCTGAAACTCAGCATCAGAAAAAGTGCAACCAAACCCACAGAGTAGAGGGTATGCATCTGACCTTGAATGAAAATGAAACTTTAGAGGGAGAAGAAGGAAGCATCAATAAAACCCACCAAAGGAGAGGTCCACCCATAGAGAGAACCGACGACATAAAGTGGTCATAGAGCAAAAGATCCACATGGAAAAATGCAGCTAGCAACCCTAGATTTGAACAAGATCGATTGATCTGCGATAACACCAGATCAATCAAGACACTTCAAGTTAGATCGACTTACGGAGCCACCTTGAAACATCTGAAGAACAACAAACACGTCCACCAACAAAAGATCCTTCCTCATCCATAATCGAGTGCCCAATTCGTACCAAAGGAAGCCATAGATCGGTCATCGAGGAAGCAAGAAACCTCCCTGCTGAATAGAATCCTCCCATAGAAAACCCGATCCGAGTAGAAGAGACACGATTTGAGTGATCCAATGGAGACACAAACATCTCAACCTCTAGAATAGTCGCACTAGTGATCAACAATCCCACACCCTTCACTAAGAAAACGTCGTTGGAGAGAGAAAATGACAAACCACCTCTGGAGGAACGCACAAGAGAAGAGGAACCCGCATCAACTGCGCCTGAAGCCATCGAGAAAAATCTCAGAGATGCATGAGTTTGTAGCTAGGGTTCCCCCTAGCCGCCCCTTGTTGTCCAGTTTTATGTGCAGAATGAGTTCCATTTTCTTTTCTTTTCTGTAAGAGAATATTTGAAAATTAATATTTAATGCTAAATTAATTATTTGTACCTAATAGAAAAAATCAATGATTACATACATTTTAAGCACATTGTTTATGAGGTAGCTCCTCCTGCGATGCAATTATGTCCATTTATTTGACCATCTTCTTGTACACTTTTTTGGATATTCCTACTAGCATATTTCAGATATTAGTTTGTTGGTCCTCTGAGATTTTCATAATTTTCCTGAAAAAATAACATGACAATAAATTATTTTTATATTGATATATGAAAACTAAATATCACAAAATGAATAATATATATATATATATATATATATATATATATATATATATATATTCTAAAAAAGTGTTTTTATGAATATTACTTTTTGAATGATTCTTTTTTGTTGTTGTATGTTTTTTTTTATGGCAAGTCTGACATGTCTCATTGACCATTGCTTTGGAAATACTTCCTGTATTTAGATATAATCTGGTTCTTGGAATCATTGGATTGATTTCTATTTTGTAAGTGGAAAGTACGTCTATACGTTCGTTCCACTATATCCCTCATAGTTTTGTAAAAGTTTTACCCCCTTTGATTAATCTCCAACACCACTCCAGATGAGCTAAGGACCAATTCATCATCATTTACATATTCTATATTAATTAATTTTGTTTTCGTAGGATGACATTTTGTTTCCTTGTTGTTGGTGTCTGTAGAACATTAAACATATGTAAATTAATATTTTGTTTGAAACATGTCATCCAATAATCCTAAGTATATTATTAATGAAAATTAAAAAAAAAAAATCATATTGAATAGTATTTTTTCATTCACCTCATTCATTCATCTGCAATTTTTCCATCAAGATTTTACGCTCTTCTACACTTAGATCAGAAACAATCTTATCGAGCTTCCTCATTTTGTGGCTCTGCATGACACACACTAACCGATACATATTAATTAAACTTACATATAGTTCAACCATATTAATTTTGTATAGAATTTACAAATAACCTGCCTTTTTTGTTTTTCTGGATGTGTCATCATTGTGTCAACCAAAACTTTTCTTATTTGAACTCTTCTAACTCATATTTTTATCAGTGTACAACTTGTACCATTCAATACAAAAATTATTAAATATATTTTATAAACAAATCACATAATTTTCAGCGAAAGAAATCGTTGTAACCGGTGTGCTTTTTAAATACAACACACTGGTGCGTTTATTACATATAACACACTGGTGCGTTTATTACATATAACACACTGGTGCGTTCAATACAATGAAACACACAAGATAGTTCAATTTATTTTAAAAAAAAATGTGAATTACAATAGTGCGATATATATAGAAGACATCACAATGACTATAGTAGAAAACAAAAACATAGCAAAAAAAATAAACATTCATAAAAAAAAAGAATAATAGAAAAATTACATACCAATGAGAAGAAAAATTAAAAAAATTAAAAAATTATGTGAGAGCATTTTCTCTGTTGTTTAGATGAGAAAACATTGGCGATGTTTTTTTTAATGCAAGGTATTTTTTAATTTAAAAAAATAAATAATTTTAACATTATCGGTGATCCTTAGGCATAAACGCACTAGTGCGTTTATGTGGAAATGACACTCCAGAAAATCATAAAACGTTTAAAAAAAAAAGTCAAATTAGAAGCCATTTAAAAAAATTAAAAAAAAGGTCAGAGGGTTGAGTGCGTTTGGGATCCGATACAATAATTGGTCCCTTTGCATCACATGGGAAACACTTATATATAGAAAAAAAAACCCATATATAGAAAAAAAAACCCATTAGATCTAAAATGCCTAAAACAAAAAGCCCTAATTTTGAAGTGATAGAGGGAGTTAAACCCTAGGGTGAAATTTTGCATTCATGTAAGAAAAAAAAAAAAAGGGTTTAAGGTAAGTATGAACTTTTTTTCTTCTTTTTCTGATTTTTAATTAAAATCCAAATAGGAATACAATTTGTAAATTTTTTTGTTATCAAAATCAATAGTAAAATTTAAAATTTTTACTATGTAGGGTTTTGAGTTAATCACCATAACCTTCAAATCTTGACTTTATGAATAATTATGTTGTTCCAAAGTATTCTTCTACTCCACAGTGCTCACCAATATGTCTCTCTTTTCCAAATCCATCTCCTTTAAATTTTGGAAAAATAATGAAAATGTTGAATACCTTCTTAATATTAAAAAAACTTTATGAAAAGGGTTTAGATTGAATCACCATACCCTTCAAATTGTCATATTCTGAATAATAATGTGGTTCCAAAGTATTCTTCTCCACCACAATGTTGCTCGATATGTTTGTCTTGTAAGTCTCTTCCCTGCAATTTTTTGTGTTAAGAACCAAATATCAATATAGCATAGAAAAACCTCAGAAAAAGTACTCAACGCCTTGAAAAAGAGATAATTTCAGATAATAAGCCTCTTCGTGGGGGCAACCTCCTTTTACCCCACTTAAATGTTCAAGTACAAGATGATTCAAAATGAAAATGTTTCCTTGGTATATATAGGAGACTAGGAGGTATAATTACAACTAATGGGCTAAAGCCGACATAAATAAAATAACATTACTAATATAATATGCCCCAATTAAGGGGTGATGAGCCAATATTAGGGCTTAACATGCCCCTCCCCTTGAGACAAGTGTTGTCCGCAACACTTGAGTAACTCTGGATGCTTCTGTATCAAAAACTCATCTTCCCAACTGGAATCTTCAGCTGGTAGTTT
>JASDQU010103718.1:310526-327722 GCA_032191745.1 Picea mariana
TTAATGTAAATTTAAAAAAAAAAAAAAATATATATATATATATATATATATATATAATTTTTAAGCAATGATTTAGGAGTCAATTTTGAGTTGTTTATCGATGATGGTAGTTGTTGTTGAGGCCACAGTTTCAATTAAGTTATAATTTTGATTTCAAAAGAAAACATGGTGCTACCAGTAGCATCAGTTTTCGATTCAAGGGCCAATTTTAAAGTCTTTGTCCACAATGACATCAGTTGTCAATGCAACGGGTCTGAATGGATCTGAATTTTAACCACTGTAAAAGAAATGGTGTTACTGTTAGCACCACTTTTTGATTTAGGGGTAAAAAAAACCACGCTGAAAAAACAAGAACTCTAGAGAGTTCTCGTTAAGTTGGTAACTATGTTTTCATCAGGAAGAGGGTGCAAGTACTAGGAGACTCTGATGGTTAGCTTGTGGCGCCCCGGGAGAATTCATAGATTCCCTTCCGAACCAGTTGAGAGGAAGGCAAGGCACATATTTTGAGCTATTACTCATCATATTCTGATGGAGGGTCCTCTTGGGCGCATCAGTCAAACAATGATGGCGCAACAGTTGGGGAGGATAATTTAGGGTTCCCGAGAGATCACCAGATCAGATCTAGGGAAACCCTTCTAACCCATTACTGAGGATACCAAGGTGCTTAGTTTGAGATATATACAGCCAGATTCTGACAGTGAAATCACTAGGGCGCAACAGTTAGCAACAAAAGGGACGTAACACCCCTAGGCGCGTAAAACCGACTCTCACATTTTATTTTATTTCAATTTATTTATTTTTTAATGTAAATTTAAAAATATATATAAAAATAATTTTTAAGCAAAGATTTAGGAGACAATTTTGAGTTGTTTATCAACAATGGTAGTTGTTGTTGAGGCCACAGTTTCAATTAAGTTATAATTTTGACTCCAAAAAAACACTTGGTGCTACCGACAGCATTAGTTTTCGATTCAAGGGCCAATTTTAAAGTCTTTGTCCACAATGACATCAGTTTTCAATGTAATGGGTCTAGATGGATCTAAATTTTAACCACTGTAAAAGAAATGGTGTTACTGATAGCACCACTTTTTTATTTAGGGGTAAAAATAGCCACGCTGAAAAAACAAAAGAACTCTAGAGAGTTCTCGTTAAGTTGGTAACTATGTTTTCATCAAGAGGAGGGCGTAAGTACTAGGAGACTCTGATGGTTAGCTTGTGCCGCCCCAGGAGAATTCATAGATTCCCTTCCGAACCAGTTGAGAAGAAGGCAAGCTGCATATTTTGAGATATTACCCATCATATTCTAATGGAGGGTCCTCTTGGGCGCATCAGTCATACAATGAGGGCGCAACAATTGGGGAGGATAATTTAGGGTTCCCGAGATATCACCGAATTAGATATAGGGAAACCCTTCTAACCCATTACTGAGGATACCAGGGTGCTTAGTTTGAGATACATACAACCAGATTCTGACAGTGGAATCACTAGGGCACAACAGTTGGCAGCAAAAGGGGCGTAACACCCCTGGGGATCCCATCTGGGGTCCATACAGATCAGTAGAGGGGCGATCTTTAGTCTGACAGACATTGGGAGTGTGTATGAGGTTAGGGCACATTGTTTGAGATAGATTCCAAGAAGATCTGAGAAGTTTAGCCACCAAGGAAAAATTTCCATTCATTGCAGCGGTTGTCGTGTGAGTTGTCGTAGCATGGAGTAGTTCATTTCACTCATCCATTGATCCAGCACCATTCTTTTGGTTTTGGGTATTATTGTTTTAGTTTCTTTATTGTATTTCGGCTAAGATCCATCTATCTCTGATCTAGCCGAGAGATTCATTTTATTTTACTGCATGCGGCATTGTATTCAGTCTTATTTCATAATACATAGATTACAGTTGTTTTGTATTATTTATCTATTGCATGCTTGATTATATATTGTTAAACAATCGTTCCACATGAAAAATTACCACGCATGTTAAAACTGAATTACTAAACGTATCCATAAACCCAAAGTGTATAGTTCTGGCAACAAATAATAGGCAGTTGAAACATATATTTTGATTCATGGATTTAAGGATATTACCGTGGTATCAGAGCTTTAGTCCTGCCAGTCTATGACTAATTTCAATGAGTTAAGTAGAGGACCCATAGGGTTGTGAGAACGTAAGTGACGAATATGTCACTTACAATAGATGCAGGGAGAGGAGACCTAGCCAAATTATCCCCCCTTTCCTCCCAGTTCAAAGGAAGAGGAAGAGGCGCATAAGGAAGCAAAGAGAAGGGAAAAGCATGAGGCAGAGCGTGAGGAAGAGAGGATGATGGGAGACAAATATGAGAGACCAGAGGGCAGTGTCAAGGCCCCCATGGACCCAGAGGAAACCTTCATGTAGGTACTCAACAACTTAGTGGTCAGTCAGCAGGTTATGACTTAGTCGTTGGCACAGATGGTCGATAGGTTGGCCACAGGGAGCACACAGGCCCCACATGCAGCAGAGGGGAACTCATGGGTAGGAAACATACCCCATTCACCTACTCACACATATACTTCTTCAAGTAGGATTCTCATGCCATTATTCCCTAGTTTCCAAAGGGCACCCTCAGCAGCAACACAACAATCGATAGCACAGAAGCATCCCACACATGAAGAGAATATTGTCGAGTATAGGAGACAGTATGCAACATTGATACCAGATTTTCATCAGGGCATGACCCTAGTCGAGTATTGTGCACTCAGTCTCAGGAACCGTCCCAGAGATACTCATAGGGGAGAACAACAACAACAAAAACAATAGAGGCATAGCATAGACTTCATCTAGAAAGTTTGTAAACTCGCTATACCTTCTTTCGACAAATCATCCAAATGAAATGTCAGAGCTTGGGTACAAAAACTAGACACATACTACAAGCTCAACCAGATGACATAGACTAAGGCCATCAGTTTCTCTACCTTCATTTGGATGGTGAGGCACATGAGTCGTGGCATCATGGACTGGTGACATTGGGTCACATTCACATCACTTCTTATAGGGAGTTCACAGAGAAGATCATGGACATGTTTGACAGGAGGGGTCCAAAGATCCATTTCAAGGACTTAGCTTAGTTGAGGCACACTAACATGCTTGAGGCATTCATCATAGATTTCCATAGGGTAGTCGTGGCGGTGACAGATATTTCAGAGCCCAGGTTGGTCATGCTTTTCACAAAGGGGCTCACTAAACCCTTAAGAGGATGGGTGAAGGCCTACAAGCCTTACACATTACAAGATGTCATCCTACGCACTAGAGATCTAGTAGACTCAGTGCCAAAAACTAAAATTTCTCCAAACCCTTTGTTCCACAGAAAGACAGAGATAGGAATCCATTCCAGAGAGAGTGGAAGGGTAAGGAGAAGTTGGATGATGAGATGAGGCAAGAGATTATGAGGAAGAAGATATGCTTCACTTGCAAGGACCCTTGGGTCCCCAGCCACAAGTGCATGGGCAAGAGAGAGATCCATTATATTGAGGTGGCGATAGAGAGTGTGGACAATGATGAGGAGGAATAGGATAGTGGATCCACTAGCTCAGAGGAGGAGCCATCACAAGTGGAGGAGCATCCTCCATGGAGACCACCGACATTGGTAGGGGCCCATCCACCGGTAGTACCACAGCCTTGTGAGAAGGATAATAGAATGACACCAGTTAAGGTAGGAGTCATAGTGAACCATTATGGTATTCCCAGGTATGACACCCTCCAGATCAGAGAGACAGTGGGATATTTCCCTGATATATGGTGGGGCCACCCACAACTTCATTGATGCTTCATTGGTATCGAGGCGAGCACTTCAAACAGAGGAGTTTGAGGGGCTTGATGTTGCAGTAGTAGATGGCCACACAGTGGAGTGTATAGAAAGAGTCACTGACCTAGAGGTAAATCTAGGTAACTACATCGTGAGAGACACATTGTATGTATTTGACCTATATAACACAGATGTGGTGTTGGGAGTTCAGTGGTTGATCACCTTGGGAAAAATCACGACCAACTACCAAACCCTTGAGATAGGGTTCAAAAACAGTGAGGAGAAGAGGATTGTGTTGAGGGGCATGTCGATAGGGTCACCTAGGACAATTTTGGCCAAGAGGATGGAGAGGATCTTTAGGCATGGGGAGGTAGCTTATGCAGTTGAGTGCTTGATCACCACACGAAGGGATTTAGATGGTTAACAACAGTATCAGACAAATATCGAGACTTTGTTGGGGTGGCATCAATAGGTTTTTGGTCTGATTCCACCAGGGAGACCACCTGACAGGGGGTTTGAGCACACCATTGAGTTGGAGGATGGTGTCAAATCCATGATCGCAACACCCTATCGTCATCCTCGGAGGTTCAAGTATGAGATAGAGAAAGCAATCAAGGAATTTCTAGCGATGGGACACATCAGACCCAGTAGTAGCCCATTCGCTTCTTCAGTTGTCTTAGTCCTGAAGAAGAATGGTACCATTAGGATGTGTATAGACTACTGAGATTTGAACGAGAAAACCATGAAAAAATGGTATCCTATCCCACGCATTGATGAGTTGATAGAAAAACTGCATGGGAAAGTTTTCTTCTCTAAGATTGATCTACGCTCTGGATATCAACAAATCCACATTCGAGTGCAGGATATAGAGAAGACGACATTCAGATGCCACTTTGGGCATTTTGAGTTTCTAGTTATTCGATTTGGCATAACCAATGTGTTAGCACTCCGTAAATCTGTTCGGCTGATAAACAGATGACGAATGTAACATTTTCAACCAACTTTGAGACCTGGAACTAGCCTTTCAGATATAGAGAGGGCTCTCTCAAAAATGGCGCGGTATCTGCACAGATATGACTTTGAAAGCAACGGCTAGACTTAACACCTATGATAAAAAGGGTTCTGGTTATATTGGCACAGAAAGGTAAGACTTTGGGCTATGGGGTCGATATGAGGAAGAGACGAGACAAATGACTCAGTGACTGGATTTGAGAGGATAAGGCTAGACGAACAACAACCTTCAATGTAAAACCATAATGTGGAGAAATTATAAGAAGTAACTCAGGAGTGCCACTATGGACGAATTCAAAGTTAGCTTTAGAGGAAAATGTTTTTTCTAAGTGGCATGAACAAGGGGCGTTGTACAGCGAATCCGTAGGTTCGATAATTCGTTCCAAAATAGACAGAAAGAGATATGAAATAAAGATAACAGGAAAGCACATACACAAAGAAAGAAGAACAATACATCAAACTATTACAACTAGAATCTTTTCATCAAATCACAGGACCTTTGCATTAAATTCCGATCAAAACTTCAGATTACATACAATAGCTATCATCTTCCAAATTTGGCAACCAACCAGCTTAAATCGAAAAGATGAAATATATAAATGAGGGTGTTGCTTGGGCTACCCTGCTTCCTAACTGCTAACCCTTAGAACTAGGAAAATTGAACAACATGTGATGGAGACTCTTCGCATAGTGTTTCCAAAAATAGACAATAATCATGCCCTTTTTAATTATGACTGTTCGCACTTTTGCTACGGGATCTGATCGTCGGTCAGGATCTGACATGGAGAAAAATATGTGTCATTGTGTTCCTTTGAGCAGGTTTCCCGGCGAACATGTGTCTGACAGGAGTTTGTTATCTGTGAATAATGACTTCAATTTCAGTGATGTGATCATTTGTCGAGCGCTGCACACAGTAAACAACTATTAGATCATCATGGTTGTTATCAAAATGGTAGCATGCTTCAAAGAAAACGTATCCTTCAAAACTGCCAAGATTTGTCTCATCTTTAGCGGGTGCAAAGACGGGTGCCAACTAAACTTGTTTTTCCTATGCACTAGCGAGAGCTACGCGAACTTATTTTTCAGTCGCTTCACATTCTATGGAATTTTTCATGTGCCTTTCTTTCATCAGTCTCTGTGCTTCTCGCAACTATACAATGGTGTCTTGCGCATCTCTGAGTTGCCTTTTCAACCACACCACGTTCCCTTCGCGACCCTGCGTTGCGAACACTTTCGTGCTCTTTGTCGCTAGTTGTCGTCGTAATTCCATGTTTTCCTGATAGAGCTCGGTGATGGCCAGTTTCACTTGTTGCAGTTGCTAAGATGGAACTTGCTCATTTTCTTCTGTGATATTCGCTTTCCTTGTCTTGCTCCTATTTTCGCGGCTCGATCCCCCATCAGGTTCTGGTCGAATGGCGCACCTAAGTTGATCTTCAACTACCAATCTTACGTAAGGTTCTTCTGAAATTTGAGCTTCCACGATCTCATGGTTTTTCCTCAGCCTGGACCTCCTCCAAGGTATTTGTTGCTAGGGAGAGAGGGCTCTTGTTGTCTTCCCTTCCTGTGCGAATCCCTTTGTTTCATATTTTTCGTGAATTGATTTGGTCTTCTCTATAGGTAAAGGAATAGTTCCTTTTACGTCTTTGGGAATACCTACAGCAGGTGAGAATGCATCCCAATCCCTTTGAGGCTCAGACCTTACAGTTCTGCTACTCCGCGTGCCTTTCTTTGTGCGACCAAGGTGAATTCTGTGCGCAGTGTATCCAACAAACACACAGGATGGTAAAGTTTTGATCACGCTAGACTAGCAAGGGAAAATGCAAATAGAGTTTCAGACCTGGTTCTATGACTAGAGAGAATGTTGAGCATCTGGGATTTATAACAAATCGGACATAAAAGGAAATCATGTTGGAGGATAGTGAATTCATGGCGATGAGATGTTCCAACTCAAGTTGCAGGTTTTCCATGGCAAATTTCCGCGTGTAGGGTACAAGTGACAAGGTTGGTTGGTCATGCATGATATGAACGTCATGATTTTTCATTCCATCGGCCTCCATGATGAACTGATAATAATTGTTGTACTTGCCGACGCGACCTCTATTAACCACTTGACTCGACCTGGGGCATGTAGAGACTGGTTTCTCGACAGAACTTGAATTTCTTGGAAAAGACATACCTGTACCTCTTATACAAGTTTCGAACCCGACATCCCCTCCCGTTTCCAAGGGTCAACCGGAGACTTGTTGACCTCAAACTTACGGTGTTACGTACCTGACTTCACATGTTCAGGTGCATGGGTCACAACGTGACTTTAAAACCGACTCTAATTTGGAAAGAAAAATGGCGGCGCTAAAAGTTACCTCCAACGGGGATGTTATCCTCCCTGTGAGGTAGCAAAGAATAGTAGACGAGGTGCTTGACCATTGGGATTTATTTGACCTCTAGGCAGTGGGACAAACAAACTAAACCTATTGACGTGACTTTTAAGACTTCATCATAAACTTAAGGCCTTCGCTTCGTCTTAAATTTTCTGTTGACGTACAGACTCGATGCAAAATAAAACGACTATTTACAATGACAAATTACTTAAACGAATTTTATTCCATCAGGTAATGTTTTAGGAACCTTCCATTTACAGGGCCCCAATCAAAACTTTCTCCGTCTAATCCTTCTAGAAAATAAGCATTTTTTACGCTGTGATCACAGATCCTGAACGGACCCGTCTAAAGGTGGTCAAACTTTGAACGCTTCCCTTTACCTTCATTTCTTGCGTCCCATCTCAAAACTATGTCACCCAACTGGAAATATTTTGGATTAGAACACTTATCGAAGGCTTTCTTTATCTTTTCATGATGGAGCTGCGACCGATTATACACCTGCTCTCTTTCCTGCTTCATATGAATTATCTGATTAATCCTCCTCCTCTGGACAGGGGGTCCTGGTGAGGTAGGGAAAATCGCGTCCGAGCCATAAACGATCTGGAAAGGCGATGTTGATATAGATTTCTTGGTGGTGACTCGGTCTGCCCACAGCACGTAGATAAGCTTTTTATGCCAAGCTCTCTTATTTTCTTGTAGGAGTCTTTTAATAATCCCGGTTAGGTTCTTATTTGAGGATTATTCTCACCCATTTCCTTGCGGATAGTACGTCGTGTAATGCCCCAGGGTTATGTTATAATCCTAAAAAAATTCCTCCATCCTCTTAGACTTGAATGCGGATGCATTTTCTGTAACAATCTTAACGGGAAACCCAAACCTTGACAAGATGTTCGTATCCAGGAATTGGATAATGACTGTGTTGGTATCTTGTTTTGTGGGGATTTACTCTATCCATTTCATGAAATATTCAGTGGTCGTGAGTATCCACTTGTGTTGCACAGAGGATGGCGGGTTTATCTCTTCTATGAAATCTAGACCCCATTTCATAAAAGGTGCTTCGACTGAGATCGGCTTCAGCGACAAGGGCTGTAGTTTTCTTCTTCCGTCGAAGATCTGAGATTCATGGTAGCTGGAGACCTCCTTATATATGCCAGCAAAAATTGTAGGCCAGTAATATCCTGCCCTCAGGATCTTGTGCGCGATGGTATTCCAATAATGGTGCCCCCCACAATTTCCTTTATGAAATTCTTATATGGCCTGCTTTGCATCATCTTCCAATAAACAGCTCAACAATATTCCCCCAGGACCTTTCCAGTAAAGTGAGTTTTCCATGATGTAGAACTTAACCGCTTTGAGATTGAGAAATATGGCCTTAGTTTTACTCATGCCCGGAGGGGCCTGGAGATTCTCCAGCACGTAGATGATGTCTGCATAACATGGCAAGTCGATGAACTGCTGAGGCGCCTACACAATTTTTTCTTCTCAGGGACATTCCGACAGATGAGCGATGAAATTCATTCCTACAACATCACAGTCCAACTATGCCATCAAATTTGCAAAACCCTGACCTTAGATCAGCTTTGTAGGCTTGATTTCGAGGTCGTATTCTAACATGGACGCTATCCACTTGTCTCTCCTTCCTTCCGAGTCAGGTTGAGTTAGAATCTCCTTTATTGAACTGCTAGGTACACAAGTGATAACATGGGAGTGAAGTATGTATGTCCTGAATTCTTTCAAAGCTTTTACTAAGGCATATGCCTGCTTTTCCATGATGTCATACCTTAATGGAGCGTTGCGCAGTGTCTGGCTGAAATAGGCTATGGGCTTTTAGAAATCCTATTCGTCTTTCTGTAGCAGCACGTCAGCAATAGTGTGTTTTGAGGTGAATGAAAATAGGAGGAAATCTTCTATAAAATCTAGGCTAGATAGTACAGGAGGCTTTGTCAGTGCCACTTTTATATCCTCAAAAGACTTCTTGGCCTCTGGGTTCTACTTGATCTCATTTCTCTTCCTGATCATTCAAGTTATGTGTTTTATTATTTCCGCTAGGTTTGGGATGAATCTCCTAAAAACATTTACCTTTCCCAAGAAAGATTGTACCTCCTTTTTACTACGCGGGGTGTCGATATTCAGGATCCCTTCAACCCTGCTAGGGTCTATATTAATTCCCTCTTTGGAAATTATGTGCCCCAATAGCTTTCCTTCTTCTACTGCGAAATGAGATTTCTTTGGATTCAGTGATATGCCAAATTTTTGGCACTTCTGGAAAACTCTCTTCAGGTGCTCGAGATGTTGTTTGTCGGAGGTAGAGTACACAATGATGTCGTCTAGATAAATCACGATGAATTTTTCCCTTTCATTGGAAAACACGATGTCCATGGCCCTCTAGAAAGTGGCTCCAACATTGATCAGGCCGAACGACATATTGGCGTACATGAACGTTCCCCATGGGGTTGTTAAAGTCGTCTTCTCTCTGTCGTCCGAAGGGAACATTATTTTATTATACCCTGAGAATCCATCTAACATAGACATATTTTGGGACCCCACCACCTTTTGCAGGATGTAGTCCATTTTAGGAAGGGGATAGTGGTCCTGGAGAGATACTTTATTTAAATTTTGGAAGTCCACACACAACCTTATATCACTGCTTTTCTTCCTTACAGGTACCATTTTAGCTACCCATTTCGATAATCTCAAAGAAACAATGATTTTAGAGTCGAAAATGTTTTTTACTTCTTTCTCAACCAGTAGTAGTAATAGGGGATTCATCTGTCTCAGCTTCTGTTTAAAAGGTTTCTGATCTTCCTTGAGAGGGATGACATGTTAGATCACTTTCATGTCATACACTTTCAAGTCATCGTAGCTCCATGTGAAGATGTCTAGTAAATCTTTCATGAGCTTTATATAGTCCTGCTTGACCTCTGGACTTAGTGTCTTGGATAATTTCACCATCTTCGGATTCTCCTTGGTCCTGATGTTGCAGTATTCCATGTCTTCTTCGCTTGCAACGATCTTGGGGTTCTTAGCCACATCGTTCTCATCAAACAGTTTTTCCAGCGGCACCAACCCCTTTGGAATAACATTATTTTTCAATTATATTATGTCCCTTCCCTTGATCTGGTTTTGGAAAGGGTCGTTGTTGCTGCGTGCATACGTGCTCTCATCTTCGTCATCGCAACATTCCTTGTCAATGTTTGTGTTAGCGAACTCGTCACTCATAAGGAGGAATCCTTGCACCTGTTTGTCATCATCGAACACCTGCTAGTGTTTGATATTATCAGGCACTGTCGGCCTGTTCCTGACCTCAATTTCATACTTTTTGCTAAGGAAGATGAGGATCTTAAAAACCGAGGCCAAGGTGGCCAACGCATCGATGAACTGATTTTTCTCTCTGGGGATAGCAGATAGGTCATATTCTGAGAATCCCTCAAGGAGGTCCAAAGCCAAATTTTTGTACGCCCTCAGCCTGGGGTGTTTGGTTTGATATACACCCTTTACCAAGTTTATGATCAGCTCAGAATCCCCGCGCACTGCTATCTTCTGCATGCCCAATTATTTTAAAACTTGTAAGCCCATGATCAGTGCTTCATATTTGGCCATGTTGTTAGTGCACTCAAACACAAGCTTGTATTAGCACAACTTTGTGCTTGCTTAAGGGGGGCTCACCCATACGTCGGCCCCAACTCAGTCTCTGTTGACTGCGTTGTCAAAACTCATTTTCCACACCTCGTTTTTCACACGGTCTTTTCTGTCAATGCATTTTGTTGTTCCCTCAGTGGTCTCCTCATCAACTATTACAATGGCTATCAAATCTTCTTCTTCAAAGTTTAGGTCATTGTAGAATATAGAAGACCCCACCTCAGTGTTGACGACGTATATGGGATGATTGTGTGGCTACGTCTTGCTGCTTACCATGTACTTCAAAATAACTTCTTTGTATAGCCTTCTATCATGGCCAAAAATAGGGATAGTGGTGTATGACATATTCATCTGCAAGGTGCCTTTCAACTTCACATCCCACAACCTCGAGAGCAGCATGTCAAATTTTGGGGGTATGTCTACGACGATCACATCCATGACCATGTTCTTAATAGGGATTTGAGCCAGGGATACAACTAGGTATTTGATAAGGCCCAAACACTTGACTTTCCTCGAATCAAAAGAGAAAAGGTCTTTATATGGCCTGGTGACATCCAACCCTAGTTCTTCCATGATCACCTTTGACATGAGGTTGTGCGATGCACTAGAATCCAGCATGGAATTATGCAGGTTCATGTTGTGGATCTTCAGACTGACGTAGAAAGGAGGGATGTCTTCAATATCGCTTGTTTCTTCAATGGGTGGACCAAAAAGGATGGCGGGGTGATCATCTTAAAGATTCAGAGTATCGGGGGTTCCCCCCATTTTCAGCATTTTAATGATTTGTTCCCGATACTCACCCTTTCTAATAAGTTCATTAAATGGGACAAAGATTTTTATTTTGGCCATATCGTGTTCAAAATTGAAAGGGGGACAAGTTTTATCTACCTCTTTTCCACTCGCCTCCCATCCTGTCTATGGGGATTTCTTGGGGACCTCCTCCTTCGACTTAGATTTTTCTATCGTGTCTTTGGTCATGCTTTCTAACCTTGTTCAGCTTATGGAAGGAGTGTCTGCCGAAGGCTTCCTTATGGGGTTTGTCTGTTGCAACTCGGTAGACAGGTCCTTGCTCCGGAGGTTATACCTTTTCTAGAATGGCATGATGGTGTTTTGATAGCCTTTCCTGAACTCCTCTATCTCCCAAGACGATGCATCATTAGTTTCAAGTATCATATCATCGTCATCCCCTGGCATGAAGTCTTTGTTCCTACTCATATACTTATCATGCTCACTCTTAGTCAGGAACACACGCGGGTTTTGGTCATCGCAACAATGTATCTGATCGTCGAACATCTAGTTGAAATCCTCATCCATGTAGTTGTTATGGAAAGGAGATATCGTTTGTTGGTCACCTTGATCCCTTTTCTCTTTTTGTTCCCTCTGTCTGATCTGAGGGATTTGACCTCTCTTGAGGTTCATATTTCTAGGAGGTGGATCATTCTGTTCTCGGGAAACAGGTTTGTTTCCCATGGACATTATCTCCATCAACTTCTCCATGGTCTTCATCATCACGTCAAATTTTTTGTCTGAGGACCGTGACGTTGACAGTTGTGCATCTCTCTGGGGTCTCTTATCACCTCGGTTGAACCTTGGTTTTATTTTTCCTAACTCCATCATGTTTACTTCAACTTCGACAACATTGCTCATTATAGCATCTAGATTCACTAATCTTCTTTCCCTCAACAACAAGGAGAAATTATTTTCAAAAGAGTCTATGTACTGCAACTGCGCAGCACCAGGGGGCGGCTTGACTTCTGCAGGAATCGAGTTGTACACTTTCAAAAAACATGCCGAGAGTTCCTGCACTGTCTCTTCTGGTTCTTTCTTCATGTTATTGTATTGTGTCAGCAGCTGCAAAGGGTTTTTCTTATCTCCCCATTTGTCTAGGAACGACATCTCGAATGCGGTGAAGTATCGAATGCTCACAGGCGAGAGGGATTTGAACCACTTTCTTACATCTCCCGAGAGGCTTTGCACGAACAGTTTCATTTTTTCATCTACGTAGTCCACCTCCTCCAGGACGATGATATCATTAAACCAATCCAGGTGCTTCTGAGTGGAAACATTTCCCCAATGTCGTAGAGCTTGATCCTCTGGCTATAATTCTTAGGCAAGTCATGCAATTGGGCTGACAAGATGAGGGGAGTGAAATAGGTGGCCATAGTCCAAGGAGGATTCATATTCCGGGGGATACTATTGGATACTAGGGCTCGTAATTTATTTGGGTCGAAAATAGTCTCGTCCAAATCGGTGTCTGACTTCGACCGGAATAGAGTTTTCTCAAAGAATGTGTCAAATTCAAGGTCATCAATGCTCTATGCACCGTCTTTGGGCAAGGACAGGCTTCTGTCCAGGTAGTAGAATGGGTTTGGTGCTTTCTCTCTAGCCTTGCACGGAATCTTCTCAAGGTCGTACACTAGTTCCGAGGGGTTTGTGTCAGGGTTCACTCTCGTGTAAATCGTCTTGGGAGCCAAGTTTCCTAAACTGCGCTACTTGAGGCTACTGGTTTGTTTGGACTAGAGTCGCCAAGGTAAGGTTTTCATCCGGTATGGATGTTTGTCCCTCTGTTACCCTTAGGGGTCAAACTGTAACGTTGTCATTCTCCCAGGGAAAATCTATTCAATTCCATCCCCGGCAGCAGTGCCAGAATGTTATCACTCTGTAAATCCATTCGGCTGATAAATAGATGATGAAGGTAACTTTTTCAACCAACTTTGAGACCTGAAACTAGCCTTTCGGATCTGGAGAGGGCTCTCTCCGAAATGGCGCGGTATCTGTGCAGATATGACTTTGAAAGCAACGGCTAGACTTAACACCTATGATAAAAAGGGTTTTGGTTATATTGGCACATAAAGGTAAGACTTTGGGCTATGGGGTCGATCTGAGGAAGAGACGAGACAAATGACTCAATGAATAGATTTGAGAGGATAAGGTTAGTTGAGAAACAGCCTTCATTGTAAAACTGTAATGTGTTGTGGGAGAAATTATAGGAAGTAACTCAAGAGCACCATTGTGGACGAATTCAAAGTTAGCTTTAGAGGAAAACGTTTTGTCTAAGTGGCGCGAACAAGGGGCATTGTACAACGAATCCGCAGGTTCGATAATTCGTTCTGAAATAGAAAGAAAGAGATATGAAATAAAGATAACAAGAAAGAACATATGTAAATAAATAAGCACAATACATCCAACTATTACAACTAGAATATTTTCATCAAATCACAGGACCCTTACATTAAATTCCGGTCAAAACTTCAGATTACATACAATAGCTATCGTCTGCCAAATTTGGCAACCAACCGGATTACATCAAAAAGATGAAATATATAAATGAGGGTGTCACTTGGGCTACCCTTCTTCCTAACTGCTAACCCTTAGAACTAGGAAAACTGAACAACATGTGTCGGAGACTCTTCGCATAGTGTTTCCAAAAATAGACAATAATCATGCCCTTTTTACTTATGACTGTTCACAATTTCACCATGAGATCTGATCGTCGGTTAGGCTCTGGCATGGAGAAAAAGATGTTTCATTGTGTTCCTTTGAGCAGGTGTCGTGGTGAATAGGTGTCTCTCAGGAGTTTGTTGTCTGTGAATAACAACTTCTATTTCAGTGATATGATCATTTACCGAGAGTTGCGCGCAGTAAACAACTATAAGATCATCGTGGTCATTATCAAAATGGTAGCGTGCTTTAGAGAAAATGTATCCTTCAAAACTTCCAACATTTGTCTCATCTTTAACGGGTGCAGAGACGAGTGCCAACTAAACTTGTTTTTTCTGCGCCCTGTCTAGAGCTACGCGGGCTTCTTTTTCAGTCACTTCTCATTCTCTGGAATGTTTCGTGTGCCTTTCTTCCATCAGCCTCTGTGTTTCTCGCAGTTGTACAATGGTGTCTTGTGCCTCTCTGAGCTGCCTTTTAAACCACGCCATGTTCCCTTCTTGACCCTGCATTTCGGATGCTTATGTGGCCTTTGTCGCTAGTTGTTGTCGTAATTCCATGTTTTCCTGATAGAGCTTGACGATGGCCAGTTTCTCTTGTTGCATTTGATGAGATGGCACTTTCTTATTCGCTTCTATGATATTCACTTTCCTTGTTCTACTCCTATTTTCGCGGCTCGATCCCCCAACAGGTTCTAGCCGAATGGCGTGCCTGAGTCGCTCTTCAACTACCAATTTGACACAAGGTTCTTCTGAAATTTGAGCTTCCAGGATCTCCTGGTTTTTCCTCAACCTGGCCCTCCTCCGAGGCATTTGTTGTTGGGGAGAGGGGGCTCTTGCTATCTTCCCTTCCTATGTGAATCCCTCTGTTTCATATTTTCCACGAATTGATCTGGTCTTCTCTGCAGGTTAAGGAATAGTTCCTTTTACGTCTTTGGGAATGCCTACTGTAGGTGAGAATTCATCCCAGTACCTTTGAGGCTCGGACCTTACAGTTCTTCTTCTCCACGCGCCTTTCCTTGAGCTCTGAGAGGTTTCCATGGCACGACCAAGGTGAATTTTGCACACAGCGTATCCAACAAACGCACGGGATGGGAAAGTTTTGATCACGTTGGACTGGCAAGGGAAAATGAAAATAGAGATTCATGCCTAGTTCTACGACTGGAGAGAATGTCGATCATTTTTTATTTATAAAAAATCGGATAGGAAAGGAAATCATGCTGGAGGACAGTGAATTCATGGTGTCGAGATGTTCCAAATCAAGTTGCAGGTTTTCCATGGAAAATCCCCACATGTAGGGTACAGGTGACAAGGTTGTCTGGTCATGCATGATACGAATGTCATGATTTTTCATTCCCTCGACCTCCATGATGAACTGATAATAATTGTTGTACTTGTTGACGCAACCTCTATTAACCACTTGACTCAACCTGGGGCACGTAGAGACTAGTTTCTCGAGAGGACTTGACTTTCTTGGAAAAGACATACCCGTACCTCTTATACAAGTTTCTAACCTGACATCCCTTCCTGTTTCCAAGGGCCAACTGGACACTTTTTCACCTCAAACTTACGGTATTACATACATGAATTCACATGTTTGGGCACATGGGTCACAACGTGACTTTAAAACTGACTCTAATTTGGAAATAAAAATGGCAGCACTAACACAATGCACCAACTACATTTAAGTCTTACATGAACCATATTTTCAGGGATCACTTGAGGAAATCAATATTGGTATTCTTTGACAACATCTTGGTCTATACCAAGACATGGCAGGAGCACCTAAGGCACTTGGATGAGGTACTCAACATCATGGAGTCCCAGTCACTCTGTGCCAAGGAGTCAAACTGTGAGTTAGGCATGACATAGTTTCTTTATTTGGGCCACATTATCAGCGCATGGGGGGTACAAGTGCACCAGAAGAAGATCAGGGCCATTTTGGATCGGCCAACGCCCAAGAATGTGACATACATTGAGGAGTTTATTTGGGCTATGTAGCTATTACAAGAGGTTTGTGAGATGTTTTTCACAGTTGAGGGCACCACTCACCGATCTCACAAAACAGGGGGCCTTCATCTGGACCAATGTGTCACATAAGGCATTTGATCACATGAAGGAAGTCATGGGCACATGCGCAATGTTAGCATTGTCGGACTTCAAGTTGTCGTTTGTACTAGACTGTGATGCATCATGAGAGGGGATCAAAGCAACGTTGATGCAAGGGGGACACCCCATTGTGTTTGAGAGAAGGAAGCTCAGTCAGCCCAAGAGTCTATACTCGATCTATGACAAGGAAATGATTTCAATCATGCATGCCTTGACCAAATTTAGACATTACATGGTGGGAAACAAATTTGTGGTCAAGAAAGACCATAATAACTTGAATTATTTCCTTGAGCAGAAGGATCTCAGTGAGCATTAGAAGAAGTGGGAGACAAAGGTCCAAGCATTTTATTTTGACATAGAGTATGTCAAGGGTAATAAGAACATTGTGGTGGATGAACTATCTAGGAGACCAACAACTTGTTCTCTGATGGAGATTTCAACAGATTGGAAATCCCACTTGTTAGTTGAATATTCCAAGAACAAGTTCACTTGTGAGATTTTGGATGGGCGCGTACAGGACGATAGGTACAAAGTCATTGACGATGTCATCTTCTACAAATATTGAGTCTACCTAGTGCTAGGATTAGGTCTCAGGAAGAAGATTTTAGCTGCAGTACATGACTCCCCACTAGCAAGCCATCAGGGGTTTTTCAAAACCTACAAGTAGGTGAGAGAGAGATTCTCTTGGAAGGGTCCCAAATGTTAGGATATTTAGACACTTAGGAGTTAGTTAAGATCTACTTGGTCTAATATGTCATTAGGTAAAAGTGTGTTTCTTTAGTATGCATTAGTATGCATTTGTAGTTAGGCAATCCAACGGTCACGATATGTTCCCGACATAGAGTG
>JASDQU010103718.1:333390-349767 GCA_032191745.1 Picea mariana
GTTGTCGAACATCAAACAGGATGTAATGAGACATATTAGTGAGTGTGTGACTTGTCAATGGAACAAGTTAGAACATATTATTCCTTGTCAGTGGAACAAGTTAGAGAATATTATTCCAACGGGGTTACTTCAACCACTTCTCATTCCAAAGAAAAAATGGGAAAGCATATCCATGACTTTATTACATGCCTACCCAAGGTTTACGGTAAGGATTGTATCTATGTGGTGGTCGACAGATTAACCAAGTTTGTGCACTTCTGTGCCATTCTGACAGATTACAATGCAGTACATGTGGCTGAGCTATTCTTCAAAGAGGTTTTTAGACTTCATGGGTTGCCACAGAACATCGTCAGTGACAAGGATAGTCAGTTTATAAACACATTTTGGAGGGAGTTATTCAGATTGGTGGGGACATAGTTGATGCCCAACACTAGTTACCACCCTCAGACTGATGGAAAAAAAAATATAGTCAACAAGTGGGTTGAGGGTTACTTGAGAAACTATGTGAGTGGACAATAGAGAGTGTGAGTGAGGTGGTTACATCTAGGAGAGCACTGTTACAACATCACCTTCCACATGTCCATCGACATGACCCCCTTCCGAGCATTATATGGGTATGATGTTCCCACTTTTATTGAATTGGTTTTCAGAGATATTCAGGCTCCCAAATCCAAATACTGGATCATAGAGAGTTAGGATATTCTCAAAGTACTAAAAGAGAATCTATAGATGGCATAGAATCAGAAGAAGATGAGTGTATATAGACACAGGATAGAGCATAGCTTCAAGGTTGGGGATCTCGTATTCTTGAGGCTACAACCTTACAAGAAGTCATCTCTGAAGAAGAGTGGGGAAGAAAATCTCAATCTTGGGTTCTATGGGACTTACAGGATCATACGCAGGGTAGGAAAAGTTTCCTATGAGTTAGAGCTTCCATGTGGGAGCCAAATTCACAATGTGTTCCATGTTTCTTGTCTCAAGAAATCCATGGGACAATTCATGAGCACTTCATAAGAGCTTCCACCTTTGGATGAGGAGTGTTGAATTATTTTACAGGAAGAGTGTGCTTGTCATTGATGGAAAGAACAACAACGACGATGGAAAATAGAAAAAGCACAAGCTTAGGAGGAGGAATGAACAGTACGTAGAGATCAAAGCTTGAAAGAAAAAGCATAAGCTCAAGGTGATAAGACTCAATAGCCGTCCGATCAAGAAATTGACCATGTTGATCATCTCATTTTACGAACGTCGGTCATATCAGTGACCGTGGGCTTAAGGATCATTGGAGGATCGTGATAGTCGGATATGCAAGCCAAATCAACAACAGGGATGAATTGTGGGGAGCGAAAGGAGAATTAAATGACTCACTAGTTATAATCTCGCAATTGGTCTGGATCGTCAGATCTCATAGACTCGAATATTGACGACTATGGTTGATCCAACAAACGATCAGTTTAAGTCATATCAAGTCATGATCGTTGGATGCGCAATCGCCAAA
This sequence comes from Picea mariana, assembly GCA_032191745.1. Classification (NCBI taxonomy): domain Eukaryota; kingdom Viridiplantae; phylum Streptophyta; class Pinopsida; order Pinales; family Pinaceae; genus Picea; species Picea mariana. The sequence goes on from JASDQU010103718.1 coordinate 334,889, forward strand.
TCAACGGAAGGGATAGATTGTGGAGATCGAAAGGATAATTAAATGACTCGCTAGTTCCAATCCCTCAATTGGTCTAGATCGTCAGATCTTGTAGACTAAGATATCGATGACTGTAGTTGATCCAACAAGGGATCAAATTAAGTCAAATTGAGTTGTGACCGTCACATGCACAATCGCCAGATCAACGACAAGGATAGATTGCGGAGAATGAAAGGAGAATTAAAGATCGTACTATTTCCAATCCCACAATTACTTAGGACCGTTAGATCTTATAGCCTCGAAGATCAACAATTGTGGTTGACTCACCAACGACACACAACTTCAAATTGTGGAGTTTTGGTGATGAGTTAAATCACTCACAGGTTATGGTTCTACAATCATCCTTGATCGTTGATCTGCTTCGAGTGTCTTCACAACCATTGGATCACATTTTAGTGGAAGGACAGGATAAGGTAAAAGGACTAAGAGTTTGATTATCCGAATACCCATCAACTGTCAGATCATTTCAAGTGGAAGGACAGGATAAGATAGAAAAGTTGCACCATAGATAGATCAAGCCATCGATATAAGAACATGATCGATGAACATCATTCACTTTGGATATAAAGAGGTGAAGAGGTTAAGCTCCGAAAAGTTTGACATTTTAAATTCCCGAAATGTGAATTTTTGTCAGCCGTCGAATCATTTTCAAGTGGAAGGACAGGATAGGCTATAAAATTTGCGCCGTAGATAAATCAAGCCATTGATATAAGAACATGATCGATGAACATCATTCACTTTGTATCTAAATATGTGAGGAGGTTAAGCTCCGAAAAAATATCACTTCATATTTTTCAGTTTGATATTTGAAAAACCCGAAGGCCGAAGAGCCAGAAATCTGAAATGAATAAGGACCATCAAATCTGGAGAACATACAATGACTATTAGATAAGGGAGATCTACGTTAGCAGAGTATGTCATCAAACCTTATCTGCAAGTACATGTGGTAGACCACGTTGGCAAAGGACATGTGGCAAACCACGTCAGCAAATGACATATGTGGCAGACCACGTCAGCAATGACACGAGTCGTCTGATTTGAAAGATCACTTCGGGTATATTCTCATATGTCGATATACTCCAGTGGAAGGATAGCGTAAGTACAATAGTCAAGGACCCATAGTAAAAGGTGGCCATCCATCTCAACGGTTTATTAAGTCATGGTCGTCAGATTAAGCATTGTAAGAATCAAATCTAACGATTGATCCGTTTCCATGAAATAAACATAAACCATCTGATCTCTTCGGGAAATCTACTTCAAAAGTTTTGAAAGGTTTCAAACCCAAAATTTATGAAGGGAGAAATGTCGAAGTTACGATAGTCATCCATTTCAGGAGATTGAATCATGATCGTTGAATTGATAAGCGCTCAAGCGCTCATTAATCCTAGTGTCTGGTCACCACCATTGGTCATATGAGATAAGAGATTTAAATAAGATATAATCTGACGGCACTAATCAAAACAAATCTAGTCGAAGGATTATTGTTTCATCTTGTGATTTCTTGATCAGCTAGGATTCAACTCCACTAACTGAATCATCATTCCTGAGCGGCTAAATCATTTGTTCCTGAGTGTTGGAATCATGGCTCTTGAGTGTTCTGAGTTTCCCAAAATGAGTGTTCTGAGATTCCTAAAATGAGTGTTCTGAGATGGCTGACTTGATCGTTGGATATGGGAGTGTAACGGTGGATGAGAGCATGAATAAAAGAATAATGCCATGACAGAGAGAGGTTGATGTTTCTATGAAAAACAAGTTGAACTATATGTAATGGAGAATACAACATGAACAGAAAGAAATAGAACAGTGAAGCATGATCTGAGAGAGGAAGAAAAATTTGAGGTGAGCAAGCAGAGACAAAGAAGAAGAACAAAAAGCGCAATAAGATGCCAAAAGGAAGACATTGATGCAGGTAGATAAGAGCAGTGTAGCAGAACAATGATGAGACTGGTAAACCATTGATTAATACTATATCACTGTAATGAATTTCAATAACAAAGATTTATATCTAAGGGTGGTAGGGAGGTGCTAGGGAGGATTGTTGTCCTCAAAGTTTCAAGTGGGTGCTTGAACACAAGGAGTTGTAGCTTCCATCTGGTTACAGCTAGAAAAAAATAGGGTGGTAGGGTGGTGCAAGGGAGAATGATTATTCTCTGTTACACAGGTTGGTGCCTGTGTGACTGGAAGTTGGTGCTTCCATCCAGTTGGTGCTGGAACACTTAGGGATTTGTTGCTTCCTTCTAGTGGGTGCTAGAGAAACCAGAGAGTTGGTGCTCTCAGCAAGTTTCAGCTTGTAAAATAGAGGTGGTAGCCTCACAAAGAGTGGGTGCTCATAAGAATGATAATGTACAGAATATAAAGACTACTTATCATATTAAGAAGAAGAGGTTTTCTCCCTTTATGAGTTTCCTCAGGAATACCTGTCTCTGTATACTTCATGTGTGTGATTGATGTTGAATACTCTATTGCTTACTTCCCTGAATTATTGTGATGATCATTAAGTGTTCTGTAATGAGTTTAAAATGGGCATAATTGTTTAAGCACAGTAACAACTAATTCACCCCCCACTCTCAGTTGTCTAACAATTGGTATAAGAGTGGGATCCTTTTATCTAAGGGTAGATCATAGAGCTTAAACATGACTAGACATGAAGGAACTTCAACCAATAGGTCCCCCTTGTTCAATGGAACAAACTTTTCCTTCTGGAAAGTTAGGATGAGAACCTACATAATGGCTTTAGGTGCAGATGTCTGGGATGTGGTAGAGACTGGTTATGTAAATCCAGTTGTACTAGCTTCTAAGGATGACAAGCTATAATTCATATTCAATGCTAAGGCTATGAATGCTATTCTGAGTGGGCTTGCAAAAGTTGAATTTGTAAAAGTTATGCACTTATAATATGCCAAAGAAATGTGGGACAAACTCATTAGCAGTTATGAAGGTAATGAGAAGGTAAAGGATGCCAAGCTTCAAACCTACAGACTACAGTTTGAATAGCTAAAGATGAAAGAGGATGAAACTATTGGGAAGTACCTTCTGAGAGTTGAAGAACTAGTAAATGCAATGAAAGCACTTGGTGAAAAAATTGAGGAAGCCTCTTTAGTTCAAAAAAATTTGAGATCTCTACCAGATAGGTTCAACCCAAAGGTCTCTGCTATAGAAGAACTTAATGAAATAAAAAATTTGCCTTTTGATCAACTTCTAGGAACGTTGACTGCATATGAAATGAGGATAGGTAAAGATAAACCCGCCTCTAGAGAAGCATCATTTAAAGAAAATGAGAATGAGGATTCTAAACCTAATGAAATTGAAGCAAATTTTGTGAGAAAACTAAAGAAAGGATCAAGCAAGTACCAAGGCAAGTTTCCCTTCAAATGTTTTAACTGTGGAAATATAGGTCACTTTGCATCTAAGTGTCCACACAAGAAGAAGGAACAAAACTCTGAAGGTGAAGAGAAGTACAAATTCAAGAGATTTGGTAAAAATAAAAGTTTATGTGTAAACAATGATGACTCTTTAGGAGACACAAACAGTGATTTTGCTTGTGAAGATAAGGTTAATGACTTTATACTTATGGCCAAAGAGTATTATGATAATAAAAGCACAGGAAGTGATGTTAATAATAAAGAAGTTGTGGTTGACTTGGAAGGAGAGTTGATTAGTGCTTTGGAAGAGATTGATAGACTCAAACTTAAGAAGAGAAAGAAAAAACAATTGTTGATACAGTTCAAGAAAGATAGTAAAAAACCTGATGAAGAATTTTCCCTGCTAAAAGTGGAATTAGAAGAGGCAAAGAAAATAGAGGACATTCTGAAACATCAGTTATCAGAGAAGAAGGAAATATGTGAAGCCTTGGAAGAAGAGATAGTAAAAACCAGAAAAGAGATGGAGAAGTTTAAAGCCTTGTATCTCCAAAAGCTTCCAAGAATTAAAGCCTCAACAGAACTAAACGACATTGTGAGAAAACATAGATATCCTTTGTTGAAGATTGGTTTAGGTCATGTAAGTGGTTCAAGCAACAAACAACCAGAAAGAAAAGAGCCAGTAAAGATGATCAAGTTCCAAGTCAGCAGACAATCAGACCATGCGAGTACTCTGCCACCAAAATCTAATAAAGACAAGATGATCCCTGATCAAGAACAAAGATATCAGAATATGGAGCAACAAATGCCAAGAATAATGCCATCCTTTAGGTACCAAAATTTCTTCCATGGTTACTACTTTTACTGCTCTAATTTTGGTCATAAGATTGCAAATTGTCAAATTAAGTTTAGAGACATGCAACTGAGGAGATCAAGAAATAAACAATATTTGAAACATAGAACCAAACAGCCAATGAGTAGACAAAGTTGTACTAATCACTTTGACCTATTTAACAATGAGATTGAATGTTATAATTGTCATAACTTTGGAAAAAAATATGCAAACTATCATCTGAAGGATTACAAAGCATATCCAAGGATAAAACCCTTAGCTAGAAATGTCAGCACATGGAAAAAGAAAGATAGTGAAAAATATGGGTGAGTACTTTCAGCTCAAAAACAAAAAGATCCCTGGTATATAGATAGTGGATGTTCCAAGCACATGACTGGAGACAAGGATAATTTTTTGTCTATAAGTAAAAGTAAAACAGGAAATGCGACCTTTGGAAATGATGAACCAGGTAAAATCAAAGGTAAAGGGATGGTGAGTTTGAGTAATGGTAAAGGAAAAGCCCGGGATGTTCTCCTTGTAGATGGGTTGAAACATAATGTGCTCAGTGTAAGTCAAATGTGAGACAGAGGATGTGAAGTGGTGTTCACTTCCAAAGATTGTAAGATAAAGTCTGTAAACTCAGGACAAGTGGTGGCTAAAGGCATAAGGACAGATAATAATGTATATGTGATGAAATAAGATAGAGAAGAGTTTCATCTAAGCAAACATGATGAAAGTTGGTTATGGCATAGGAGACTTGGAGATATAAAATTTGACCACTTAATTAAGCTCAAAAATCTTGAGGCAGTAAAAGATCTTCCAAGAATATCAAAGCCACAGGATTCTGTGTGTAAACCCTGCCAAGTAGGAAAGCTAACCAGGACTCAGTTTAAATCCAAGAGCAATACTTCAACAGAGAAACCACTCCAATTAGTTCATATGGACTTGTGTGGACCATAAAGATAGGAAGGCATGGGGAAGGAAAACTACTTCATGTTGATCATTGATGATTACTCCAGACTCACTTGGGTTTCTTTTCTCAAAGAAAAAGCTGAAGCATTTGAGAAATTTAAAATATTTAAGGCTTTAACTGAGAATCAAATAGGCAACGGGATAAAGGCAGTAAGATCAGACAGAGGAGGAGAATTTATGTCAAGTGATTTCAAGGAATTTTGTGATAAACATGGGATCAAGAGAGAATACACAATCCCAGGAACTCCACAACAAAATGGAGTAGTTGAGAGGCAAAACAGAACAGTTCGGCTAATGGCCAGGTCAATGATGAATGCAAAGAACATTGGTCAAACCTACTAGGTAGAAGAAATACACACAGCAATCCATATTCTTAACAAAGTCCACCTCAGACCACACAATGACAAGACACCTTATGAACTGTAGTATGGAAGACCTGCTTCAATCAAACACTTCAAAGTCTTTGGGTGTAAGTGCTACATAAAGAATAATAATGAAAACCTTGGCAAGTATGATGACAGGTCTAATGAAGGCATCTTCTTAGGATATTCTACCAATAGTAAAGGATATATATGCTTTAATAAAATATTTCATAAATTAGTTGATTTCATTTATTTAAAGGTTAATGAAGGAGTCCCAGTAAGAGAGGTGAGCAATATTGAGTCTGCTACAAAGGACACAGCTGAAGTTGAAGATGAACAGGTCCAAGAATCAGAAGGAGAAGACTCAGAGTTAGATACAAATACTCTGCAGGACTCAAACCAAGAGATCAAGACAAAGACACCCTCCAGAGTTATTAGGAAGAATCATCTTGAACATCAGATAGTTGGTCATCTAAACCAAGGAGTTCGAACAAGAAAGCAGTTGAATAATGTCTCAGAACAACCTCAGATTTCCCTTCTGTCTTTGCTTGAACCTAAAGACTTTAATGCAGCCAACAAAGATGACCATTGGGTTAAATCCATGAATGATAAACTTGACCAGATTGAGAAAAACAATACTTGGGAGATGGTTCCTAGACCTGAAGGTAAAAATGTCATAGGTTCCAAATGGATCTTTAAGAATAAATTGAATGAGCAGGGACAAGTTGTTAGGAACAAAGCAAGATTGGTATGTAAGGGCTATGCATAGATTAAAGGACAATATTTTGATGAAACCTTTGCACCAGTGGCAAGATTGGAAGCCGTCAGAATGTTTCTTTCCTATGCATGTCATAAGAACTTTAAAGTATATTAGATGGATGTTAAGTCAACATTTCTTAATGGAGATCTAAAAGAAGAAGTATATATGGAACAACTTAAAGGATTTTCACTGACAAATAATCCTGACTTTGTCTGCAAGCTGAAGAAAGCCTTATATGAGTTGAAATAAGCTCCTTGTGCCTGGTATTACAGACTGGATAAGTATCTTCAAGACAAAGGATTCAAGAGAGGAACATTTGACAACAATCTATATATCAAAACAGAGGGTAATGATTTGCTCATTGTGTTGGCCTATGTAGATGACATCATCTTCGTAAGTAATAATGCTTCATTGGTACAATGGTTTGCTTCTACCATGTAGCATGAATTTGAAATGTCTATGATAGGGGAAATGTCATTTTTTCTTGGTCTACAAATTACTCAGAGGTCTAAAGGAATATTTCTTTCTCAGGAAAAATATCTAAGAGAAATATTGAAAAGGTTTCAAATGGAAGATTCTAAACCTGTGAGCACACCTATGGTCACTAGATGCAAGTTAAGCAAGTGTGATGACCCACCTAATGCTGATCAAAGTTCATATAGGTCTATGATAGGTAGCCTAATGTACATCACAACATCTCATCCAGACATAATGCATGTTGTTGGAATGGTAGGAAGGTATTAGTCTGCACCTAAACAAAGTCATTTTCTAGCTATCAAAAGAACATTAAGATATTTGAAAGAAACAATGAACTATGGCCTATGGTATCCTAGGAATCATAATTTTCAATTATTTGTCTATTCAAATGCTGATTGGGCTAACTACATGGATGAAAGGAAAATCACAAGTGGAGGTGCATTCTTCTTAGAAGATTCTCTTGTAGCATGGTTGAGCAAGAAGCAAGGTTCCATTTCCTTATAAACTACTAAATATGAATACATAATAGTTGCCACTTGTTGTACCCAAGTAATGTGGATGATTCAAACACTTGCAGACTTGGAGGTAAAGTATATTGCACCGATCCCAGTTCATTGTGATAATAATAGTGCAATTAGTGTATCCAAGAATCCTGCATTCCACTCCAAGACCAAGCACATCCCCATAAAATACCATTTTCTGAGAGAGCAGGTCACCAATCAGATTATTCAAGTTCATTACATAAGAACCATAGAACAAATTGCAGACATCTTACTAAACCCCTAGCCAAGACACCATTTGAATATCTTCATCAGAAATTGGGTGTCATCCCTTCTCTCGCCTAAGAGAATCCATCATGTATGGGGGAGTATGTGTTGGTTGAATATCTGATACCTCCGAAAAGTACTGCAACAACTCAGGGGGAGCATGTTTTCTTTGAAATTAATGTCAAAGGGGGAGAAAAGGTCTGGTTTAGATGCTACAGTTGGAGGTCTAAGAATAATAGTGCAGCCTTTCAAGGTTTCCATCAATGCCAAAGGGGGATATTGTTGGCATATTTTACAAGAAGAGTGTGCTTTTCATTGATGGAAAGAACAATAATGATGATGAAAAACAGAAAAATCATAAGCTCGAGACGAGGAGTGAACAGTACGCAAATATCAAATCTCGGAAGGAAAAGCGTAAGCTCAGGGTGAGAAGCCTCAACAGTCGTCCGATCAATAAATCGACCATGTTGATCGTCTCATTTTATGGACGGCGGTCATATGAGTGACTGTGGGCTTAAGGATTGTTGGAGGATCGTGACCGTCGGATCTGTAATCCAGATCAACAGCAGGGATGAATTGCGGGAAGAGAAAGGAGAATTAAACAACTCTCTAGTTCTAATCCCACAATCGGTTTGGATCTTCATATATCATAGACTCGAATATCGACGACTATGGTTGATCCAACAAACAATCAGTTTAATACATATCAAGTCGTGACCATCGGATGCACAATCACCAAATCAACGGCAGGGATAGATTGCGGAGATCGGAAGGAGAATTAAACAACTCGCTAGTTTCAATCCCGCAATTGCTCTAGATCGCCATATCTTGTAGACTAGGATATCGACGACTATGGTTGATCCAACAAGCAATCAGATTAAGTCAGATTGAGTTGTGACCGTCGAATGCGCAATCTCCAGATCAACAACAGGGATAGATTGTTGAGAATGAAAGGAGAATTAAATATCGTGTTATTTCCAATCCCGCAATTACTCAGGACCGTCAGATCTTATAGACTCGAATATTGATGATTGTGGTTGACTCACCAATGACGCGCAACTTCAAATTGTGGAGTTTTGGTGACGAGTTAAATCACTCATAAGTTATGGTTCCACAATCATCCTTGATCGTTGATCTGCTTCGAGTGTCTTCACGACCGTTGGATCACATTTTAGTGGAAGGACGGGATAAGGTAAAAGGGCTAAGAGTTCGATTATCCGAATACCCGTCAGTCGTTGGATCATTTCAAGTGGAAGGATAGGATAAGATAGAAAATATGCACCGTAGATAGATCGATCCATTGATATAAGAACATGATCGACGAACATCATTCACTTCAGATATAAAGAGGCGAGGAGGTTACGCTACGAAAAGTTTGAGATTTGAAATTCCCGAAATGCGAATTTTCATTAGTCGTCGAATCATTTTCAAGTGGAAGGACAAGATAATCTAGAAAATTTGCACCATAGATAGATCGATCCATCGATCTAAGAACATGATCGATGAACATCATTCACTTCATATCTAAAGATGCGAGGATGTTAAGCTCCGGAAAAATCTCACTTCATCTTTTTCAGTTTGATATTTGAAAAACCTTAAGTTCGGAGATCCGGAAATCCAAAATGAATAAGGACCATCGGATATGGAGAACATACGATGACCATTAGATCAAGGAGATCCACGTCAGCAGAGTACATCAACAAACCTCGTCTGCAAGGACATGTGGCAGACCACATCGACAAAGGACATGTGGCAGACCACGTCAGCAAAGGACATATCTGGCAGGCCACATCAGAAAGGACACAAGTCATTCGATCTGAAAGATCACTTTGGGTGTATTCTCATCCATCGATCTACTCCAGTGGAAGGATAGTGTAAGTTGAAATCTTTGAACTCTGGAGACCTAAAGGAGATCTCGACCGTCGATCTGATGTCAGGTGCACTCTCAATCATTGATCAAGATACAGTGGAAGGATAATGTAAGTATAATAGCTGAAGACCCGGAGTAAAAGGTGGCCATCCATATCAATGGTTGATTAAGTCTTGGCCGTCAGGTTAATACTTGTAAGAATCAAATCTAATGATTGATCTGCTTCCTTGAAATAAACATAAACCATTCGATCTCTTTGGGAAATTTGATTCAAAAGTTTTGAAAGGTTTCAAACCCAAAATTTTCGAAGGGGGAAATGTTGAAGTTACGAAAGTCGTCCATTTTAGGAGATTGAATCATGATCGTTGAATTGATAAGCGCTCAAGCACTCGTTAAGCCTAGTGTCTGGTCACCACCATTGGTCATGTGAGATAAGAGATTTAAATAAGATATAATCCGACGACATTGATCAAACCGATCTGATCGAAGGGTTACCATTTCATCTTGTGATTTCTTGATCAGTTAGGATTCAATTACACTAACTGAATCACCATTCCTGAGTGGTTGAATCATTCGTTCCTAAGCGTTGGAATCATGGCTCTTGAGCATTCTGAGTTTCCCGAAATGAGTGTTCTGAGATTCCCAAAATGAGTGTTCTAAGATGGCCAACTTGAGCATTGGAGATAGGAGTGTAATGGTGAATGAGAACATGGATAAAATAATAATGCCATGATAGAGAGAGGTTGTTGTTTCTATGAAAAACAAGTTGAACTGTATGTAATGCAGAATACAACATGAACAGAAAGAAATAGAATAGTGAAGCAGGATCTGAGAGAGGAAGAAAAGTTGAGGTGCGCAAGCAGAGAAAGAGAAGAAGAACAAAAAGCGCAAGAAGATGCCAGAAGGAAGACACTAATGCAGACAGAGCAGAGCAGTGTAGTAGAAAAGTGATGAGACTGGTAAGCCATTGATTAATACTATATCATTGTAATGAATTTCAATAACAAATATTTATATCTAAGGGTGGTAGGGAGGTGCTAGGGAGGACTGTTGTCCTCATAGTTTCAAGTGGGTTCTTGAACACAGGGAGTTGTAGCTTCCATCTAGTTGCAACCAGAAAAACCAGGGTGGTAGGGTGGTGCAAGGGAGAACGATTGTTCTCTGTTACACGAGTTGGTGCATGTGTGATTCGAAGTTGGTGCTAGAATAGTCATGGAGTTGTTGCTTCCTTCTAGTGGGTGCTAGAGAAACTAGAGAGTTGGTGCTCTCAGCGTGTTGCTTCTTGTAAAACAAAGGTGGTAGCCTCACAAAGAGTGGGTGCTCATAAGAATGATAATGTACATAATATAAAGACTACTTATCATATTAATAAGAAGAGGTTTTCTCCCTTTATGGGTTTCCTCGGGAATATCTATCTATGTATACTTCATGTGTGTGATTGGTGTTGAATACTCTATTGCTTACTTCCCTGAATTATTGTGATCATCATTAAGTGTTTTGTAATGAGTTTAAAATGGGCATAATTGTTTAAGCACAACAACAATTGATTCACCCCCCCCTCTCAGTTGTCTAACAATAGATAGTGTGAGTGAGGTGGCTACATCTAGGAGAGCACTGTTACAACATCACCTTCCACATGTCCATCGACATGAACCCCTTCCGAGCATTATATGAGTATGATGTTCCCACTTTGATTGACTTGGTTTTCGGAGATAGTCAGACTCCCAAATCCAAAGACTGGATCGTAGAGAGTCGGGAGATTCTCAAAGTAATAAAAGAGAATCTGTAGATGGCATAGAATCAAAAGAAGATGAGTGCAGACAAACACAGGATAGAGCTTAGCTTCAAGGTTGGGGATCTGGTATTCTCGAGGCTACAACCTTACAAGAATTCATCTATGAATAAGAGTGAGGAAAATAATCTCAATTCCAGGTTCTATGGGCCTTACAGGGTCATACGCATGGTATGAGAAGTTTCCTATGAGTTAGAGCTTCCATATGGGAGTCAGATTCACAATGTGTTCCACATTTCCCTTCTCAAGAAATCCATGGGAAAATTCATGAGCACTTCAGAGGAGCTTCCACCTTTGGATGAGGAGGGGAAGATGGAGTTGGTTCGAGAGGAGGTACTGGAGTTTCGAGAGTGGAGATTGAGGAGCAGGGTAATCATGGAGTGTTTGATCATATGGAGAGGGCTTCCAGTGGAGGATGCTACTTGGGAGAGTGAACAGGTTTTGTAGCACCATGTATTGGTATTGTTTGAGGACATGCAATCTCAGGAAGGGAGGAATGTAATGTCCCTTTCCTAGTAGGAGTTCTAGAGAGGAGGGCTTAGTAGTATAAACATCCCCATTAGACTATAGGCAGAGATATATAGGGGAAAACAAGGTCACTTGATGTTACTTTACTAGAGAATGTTATAATTTGAAAGTAACATTAAGTGAAAAGTGGGTAAAAGCGCCTTTAAGTGATTTTGAGACAAAATTAGAAGGGTTCGTAAGTGAGGGAGCTAAGAATAGAAATCAACAATGAATTAGGGTTTTGGAGGAGTATACAAGAAGGAAAAGTGACCTAATTACTCATTATGCATCTTATGATTTGACAGTTGAGCTTTGAGGAGATTACACAGGTTCAAGAGAATCAGTGGAGATTTTGGATTTCAAGGGGAAGACACCAGTGGGTTTATTTTGGTGTTGAGAGACACACCCTAGTCACCAGGAAGATCACCCAGATCTTTCATTGTTTTGTAGCAGCAGTTTACAACTTCATACAACTAGTGTACACGTCATCAGGAGGAGGGCACAAGTTCTAGGAGATTCTTATGGTTATCTTGTTCCGCCTCAGGAGAATTCATATATTCCCTTCTAAACCAGTTGAGAGGAAGGTAGGGCACATAGTTTGAGTTATTACTCGTCAGATTTCGATGGACGATCATGTTATCGCACAATCTGTACTTGCCCAAATTACAACTCAAGTGATGCAATATTGGTGTAACAAGGGGGTGACCTATCACTGTCACCTTAATAGGAAACCCCTTTTTGTTTAGGAGTATGTTAATACTACCCGATGGGAGATGTCCCCGGTGACCTAAAGTGTTGATAAAACTAGTGCGAGGATGCAAGAAATCTCCTTCTCACTGGTCACTCAAGTCAAAAAGGTTCTTAAGGTCTTCAGGGGATTGAAGAAATGGTAAAATGGAGTGTACCTACACAGAACAAGACAACAAAGAAAATATGACAGCTTTCAAGTACAAAAATATGATGTCAGTGCTTCTTAAGACCATGAACCTTCAAAAATAAGCTAGATGATATAAATTTGCAGCAATGTAACAGTTTACAATAGAAATGAGTATTTTGTAACAACCACAAGAATTATGCCTTAAAATGCTTGAAAAAAAGACAAAAGGAATAGATTTAACTATGCATAATGATAATAAATTGTGACAAGAAAATTTGGCAATGTTCAGCTAGAATTTAATGTCACTTTTGTAGATAATTTGCTGCATATAGATGGTTGTAGCAATATTTTGTAACAACAACAAAATCTAGTGCTCAAAATTGCAAGGAAACACCATGTAAACTTAAAATTTATCTAGTAGATTGATAGGCAATTGTCACAAGCAATTTCTCGGTGAGCTAGGTGCAAGTTATGTAGGTGAATGCAACAAATTAGCATGAATTAGTATGGCTATAGCAATGATTTGCAACAACATCAAGTTAGCTAAGGAATTAGTCTAGTTTAGAGTTAGTAGAAGTTAGCAAAAGCTTTAAGGAAGAGAGTTTGAGTCTTTAATCAATCCTTCAAAAAGAGAGATGCTATAACTAGTGCCTTCTAGGGATTATGGAGTCAAGTGGACGAATTCTTCGAAGGATGTAAATCAATTTTGATAGTGCACAATAGTCCAAGAGGAATGCATAGGAGAAGTAGTAACTTAAGTCCCCCTATGCATTTTCCTCAATAAAACAAGATACTAGGGTGTAGGAAATTCTAGGCCCTGGCACCTTTCTCTCCTTAGGCTTCTTATGGGATAAGAACTTAGGAAAAATATAACTAGGTCAAAACCTTAGAGTGCTAGGAAACTAGGGATCTAGGGTTTCACTAGTTACTAGATCAATTTAATGAAAAGATTGGGAAATAGAAAGTAAGAAATTAGCAATTTAAGTTCCTTACTTCAAGCATTAAGCATATCATGCAATTTCATAATATTATATGAGAAAATAAAACCATACATACCATTCAATAGATGACAAAAAATGCAGATTTTACCTACTTGCACCAAGAATAATCATGAAATACCCTGCAAGATCACCATAAAAGCTTCCAAGATTGATCCAACTTGCAAAAAATCAGCCTTATACAAGAGTGTGCCTCACAATTTCAGCCAATAGCCCTTCTAGGCACAAATTTCAGACCTCTCCTTTTGTGTGCGGAGTTGTGTAAAAATGAATGTATTTTTTGTTTATTTATACAAAACTGGTGACCTTTAATTAATTTTAGGTCAAATAAAGGCCCACCTGGCCAATTTACAAATAAATTCAAATTAGACATAAATAAAATTAATTATCATCTAAAAACACTTCCAAGGGTGACGTCATGCCATTCTAGGGTGACGTTGAGCCCCTAAGGTGGAACGTTGGGCTCCAAATGCTGAACATTTGGCCTCCAAAGGCCCTGGATGATGCCCACATGTGCCAACTAGCTCACAACTACCCTTAGAATGAAAACCCTACCTCTGGATGATATCCAGGGTCATGATGGTGACGTCGTGGGATCTCAAAGGTCAACGTCCAAGTGGAAAATCAAGATCCCCCTGGGTCTAGGTCTACTAGGGTGCTTCTAAGGTGATGTCCTTCTTTCTTCCTAGTGAAAATATCTTATGTATTCTTTCCCCTAGCTAGGGTTACAACATCCATCTATGGATTTATCCCCATGAAGGTCCAAGCTAATCATTCCCCCATGTGTACCTATCCACTAGGCAAGGTCCTGCAACAATAACAAGTATGCCCTCCAGGGGTTCATAAGTCATAGGGATCATAACATGTAAATCACATCCAATAATTAAATTACCCAAACATGTGCATCAAAATCCCCTTTACCCAGACACATGCTCAAAGATTTTATGCAATTTAACAAGTCAGTTTTAGAGAAGGTCTCAGGATGTCCTATTAGGCTAATCCTCCTTAAGTTTGGGGTGTTTCCCAGGTAAGAACCAATCCAGGTCATGTAAGTGTATGAGGTGGCATGGGGTAGTTTTTTGGCATGGGGTGCAGTGATAACAGGGAAATGTAAATTCTATTTTTGGGTGCCTTTGTAGAGGGCGAGTTGCACCTTGTCATGGATGCCATTGTTTCATATCTCATTCATTGTCTTTTATTCTTAGATTCATTGATCTTTTTCTTTTATTCTTGAAGGGAAGAGTTGAGGGACACTGTCCTAGCTTGG
>JASDQU010103718.1:359141-392633 GCA_032191745.1 Picea mariana
AAAAAAAAAAACTATAAGGCATTTTCTAATTTACACTCTAAAATTATATCAATAGACACAAACTTCAAAACCTATTTTCATCTTAATTCCTAACTAAACCATTAATTAAAACTTACATCTAAAATCTAATACCAAATCTGCCTCATTGTACAAAATTATCAAATTCTAGCAATTTAATAAAACCGCTTGGAAATTGGCTCAAAGTTATTTTTAAATATTAAATTAAACCTGAAACTTGAATAAAACTCTAAATATAATAGAATTGATTTTATCTCAAACCCAATATAAAGTGAAGGGCCCAAACTCTTACACACGACAAATAAAAAAATCTGCAATATATGTGTCCTACATCAATGTATTTTGTTTGACAATTGAATATGGAGTTCTCGACAACTTCCATTTAACTTTTTCAATAGAAGTGACAATGATGAAGTTTTTATTTATAATTTATAATAAAAAAATTATGATTTAAGTGTGGATATTTTTTTGTGTAGTTTAAAAGTTGGTTTTTTGATGTTTTTATAGGTATATTTTTCGATTAATTTTGCTCGAAATTCGATCAAAAATTGTTGGAGCTCTATATTTGAGTGATTGAGTGTGTATAATTTGAGTGCCCTGAAAGTTTTTCAGATTCAGATTCAGGTGAAAAAGTTCAAAAGGTCTAATGTTTAGACAATTCCTATTTTTTTCCCAAAACTTAGCTTTTGTTGAGTAAATGGGAGTTACAATCCTTAGGTGCAAAGGTGCATTTAACGGAGAATATCATATGATAAGTTCAAGTGAGTTAAAATATGACTAGTGGCTTATATAAAGTCATTACAAAATTGAGCCCCAAAAAGGTAAACCTATAGTGTTCACAATAGTCCCATGTAAGGGAACTTTGCACACTAAAAAGCTAACCTAGCACAAAAGATTATAAATCAGAGATGTTTCCCTCTCTTCTAAAGAACAAGTCTCCTTCATAGAATTCTTCCAAAACAAAGTAGTTTTCCGATATAAGAAGAGCATCTTTAGATAAGGCATCGGTTGCATTATTGAATTCCCTTCTTATATGAGTGAAACCAATGTTGTTGAAATGAGCAGAAAGTTCATGAAGTTGAAGTGCAATGGAGTGAAGGCTTGGATTAGTTACCTGAGCCTCCCTCTTCCTCCAATCGATAACAAGTTTTGAGTCCCTAAAGACCTGTAAATCAGAGATATTCATGTGCACCACAATTTTAGGAAGATTAAACAAGCCCTTGAATTCTCCCAAATTATTTGTCCTCTGGCCCAGATTTTCTTTACCAGAGATAAAGTGAAGCTCGAATTGACAGAGGATAAAACCCATGCCACAATATCTATCTAGGCCTTGGCAAACCCCATCAAAGAAGCCCCATCGATAGAGCCCTTGTCCCATAATGGATCTAATCCCAATTGTCCACCTATTTCCCTCCAAACCTAACGTGAAAAGGAACATTCCACAAATAAATGGAAGTTAGATTCATCATGACTCCTACACCAATAGCACAATCCCAAACTGTGTTTATTCCTTAACCACATCCTATCCCAAGTCAATACTTTCCCTTTTAACACTAGCCAGAAGAACAAAATGTCTTTCAAAGGGCCCTTTATTTTCCAAAGTTTGTTGACCCACCAAAGAATTGGATGATCACCCATATTTGATTTAAGCATAGATATATGATGATGATAATGATAGTTGATATTCACTAAGATTAAATTTGGCTTATTGAATCTTAAGAAAGAGAATGAATTACTTGGTTTACTTAAAAAAAAAATTATGTGTGTAAAAAGCTTTAAGAAAAGTGTTCCTAAATCACAACAACTTCAGTTTGATTCCGAGACGTATTTTGTACTCTGGGGTGGACTTTTTCATATTAAAAGTCCCCTCGAATCATCCATTGCAAGCTTTGTAAAAATCCAAATGTTGGGGACATTTCAATGCTCAAAACCTGAGTAATTTTGCTCATAAGTCGTGGACGACAAAGCTCAGATCTATGGAAATCTTTCCAGTTTTTTGTAAATTGTGAGACAAATGAGTTTTTTCTCATTGGGAAAAACCAACTTGGGAGGCGAAAACTGGAACTCAATCTACCTAGGGTTCGATTCTAGGGGTGTGGATTTATTGCAAGATCAAATTTGGTATGCCTAGGGTTAGATTCCAAGGGTGCAAATTTATTGCAAGATTAACTTTGGTCTCCCTAGGGTTCAATTCCATGGGTGAGGATTTATTGCAAGATCGCTTTGGTTTTTAAACATCATTGGATTTAATTTTGGTCTACAATGAMTCTAAACAAGGGCAAGGAAGAAAAAGAAAGGAATTTGAAGGAAGCATATTTGAGATCTGTACTAGTTCTTTTTACTTCCATTCAAACCCTGTAGTGAATCAAATGCACAAGTTTATGTATTTCCTAGTCTATTTTCCATTATAAGCAATTCACCACAGATACCCAAATCTCTAAAGCAGAGGCTTAGCAAAGTAACTCTAAATAATCTCTATGGACATATAGAATTATTAGAAAAACATAGAGAAGAGAGAGAAGCCAAACTTCAAACAAAGTTAAAAACAATGTTTGATAATAAATTTAGATCCTTAGAAGACAAGATCCATATGCAAATAGACAATAGAATATTAAGGTTGGAAGCTTAGTTGTAGAAAATGGATGCTAGATTAAAATAAATAGAAAAACAAGGACAAGAAAAGAAATAATCAACCCAAAAAAAGAGGTCAAAGAAAATTCCAATCTTAGGGACAGATTAAAAATCTAAAAGGAAAGATAACTAACAATTTGGCCCTAAATAGTTGGAACATAAATTGGATATCAACCTCATCAAAGAGGAAATGAAGAACCTCACAGAGTTAGACCATGAGAATAACAAAAGATCCTTGAACCTCAATTTTTTTGGTATAAAAGAGAAAAAAGATAAGGACACATTAGCAATAGTCAAGGAAGAACTAAAAAATAAATCACAAATTGAAACAACTTGCCTCATATAAGCAAAGAGGATGGGAAAAATAATCGAACATAAAGATAGGTTGATCCATGTTAACGTAAGATCTAATGACCATAAATATGACACACTCAATGAATCTTCGAGCTTAAAAGGGTCATGAATATTTATAAATGAAGAACTCTCTGCAGAAGACCGA
The DNA here is from genome assembly GCA_032191745.1 of Picea mariana. NCBI lineage: Eukaryota > Viridiplantae > Streptophyta > Pinopsida > Pinales > Pinaceae > Picea > Picea mariana. The sequence continues at coordinate 362,290 of JASDQU010103718.1, forward strand.
GTTGAATTAAGGAAGGAAGTTGAAAAGGTAAAAGAAGCCCGGAAGGAAGAAAAGTTGGAAATAATTAGAATAAAAAAACTACTATTAGGGATAGATACCAAAAAGATAATAATAAATAGGAATTTGGGACACTCTGAATGCTCTCTTGAAATTGTCATGGTTTTCCATGGAGAAAGGGGCCTATAATAAGTTGTATCCTGTGTGAAATTGATAATATATTTATGGTTGAAACTTGGGAGCATGAAGAATCTAAGGTCCATAATATAGAAGTATTTGTACAATGGTTGGCATGGAACAAGAAATCCTCCCGTGGAGGGATTGTGGGAATAGTTTGTTACATAAAAACAAGCATTTCTCTTCACATTAGGTTTCATGAGAAGACCCTCTCAATCAGTGCATATGGATGGAGATTTCATATATCAATAAGAAGATTTATATAACAATACATTACTTTACACCTATTAATTCTACATTTTATAAGAAAAAAATATAGATGAAAATTGTCCTTGTAAAAGATTAGAACAAGATATTTATAGTCTGAGAAATGAAGGTAGTATCCTCCTGCTAGGAGACTTTAATGCTACAATTGCAGCTAATTGAGCTATTATTTTAAGCAATGACTCCAACCCTAATCCTCTATGGCTAGATAAGGACCTTGTTTCATCTAACAAATACAAAATAAACTTTCATGACTTGACTGAGAATTTGTTTGGTATCGAGCTAATCAAGCTTAGCAATTCTCAAGACCTAATAATTTGCAATGGTCTAATGAAGAGGCCAAAGTCTAATTGGATGACTTGTATCCATGGGCTGGGTAGCAATTTCATGGATTATATGATATCAAATATCCTCGTTTAAAACCAAATAGTAAATTTTGACTTGTTAAATGACCATGAGCCTGACTCTAATCATAGACGTTTAATCCTAACTCTAAACTTTATCATATAGAAAATCCCCATTGAAGAGAATTATGATAACCAAAGGAACTTACTTTTTGATGAGAATAAATATGATCTTTTCTTAAAAGACTTGTTACACCCTCTCACCTAGGGGAAACTAGAGGAGATCATGTCTCATGGACCACAATGAAGACATAGATCTTGATGATGATGATGATCAGTGTTCTCAGAGGTGGCAACCCACCATCCCTTCTACATTCCTCTCTCCTCATCAACACATCTCATCATGCCCGATTAGCATGGCTCATTGGAAGAGGGTGTTCCATCACATTATGAGGTACATTAGTCCTTTTTTCATATAAATTGACATATTTAATGCATTGGGTATGTGAGTAAGGTTCATGGGTTGAAGTTGGATAATGGATCATAAGATCAGGAAGTTATTTTTTTTCATTGTTTCACCTTGGTGGCCATCACTAGTGTCTTAGTCCTATGTTGTCACTCTTGGGGAATAAGGGCATTATTGGGGGGATTTGATAAGGGTAACATATTGTTCCCCCCATACTTAACACCTTCCATCCTAGAGCCTTCAACGGTGTAATAAAATTTAGTATGGTTGTTACATGTGCACCAAAAAGGCCCATGGTATAGTCTTCTACGAGAAGATGAGATAGAATGTAGAGGTTGATGCAACTACTATAAAATAAAAATAAATAATGATATAAATGAAAGAAAAATTAATGGGACAATAAATGACCAACTCAAAATCCTAAGGTTAGATTGAGATCTACCCCCTCTAATGGTAATCACACCTAGTACTAATGGCCCACTGAATGCATAATCAAGGACTTTATCTCGATAGAAAATGATGAAAGAAAGAACAAGTGCTTGAAACCTGAAAATGGGACTAGCAATGCAATAAAAGAATATCGAAAGGAAAGATAAGGGGTTTAGAATGCAAAAAATATCAAGGAAAACACATCTCAAGCAACACGCTCTCCCTCTACAAAGGTGCTCATGAAGATGGACCAAATATAGTGTATTTCATGTTAATGACACCATCACCATGAAGTCAACCCAACACATTTTCATCCACCATACTTACACTTAGATGGTTTTTCTCAGGAAATATCCCTCTACCTGCGTACTGGCAGACCTAATAGGGACTTTTGATGGTCCTCTCATACCTAAAATTTCGAAATTGCATAAAGTTCTGAGCTAATGTGAAGTTTGAAGGGAATACCCAATATGAATTTCTTATGTGGCTTCTATATTAAGTGATATCCTATTTTGTATGTTTCTAAGGACTCTTGAACCTTCTAATTGTTGGATTTACTTGATTCTATGGGTTTAAGTGACTTAGAGGCACCTAAGATGGACCTTTAGAGGGTGTCCCATGCCTTCACCCAGTACATTATACATTTTAAACAAGAAAACGCACGTGTGATGCAAAGCGTTGGGTCACTTGATGACTTGGCATACTCAGATATAGGCTCTCACACATCTTGGGTCATGGAATATCGACATATGAGCTTTCATATTACAAATATGGTCATATTGATGGTCATATGGGTAGGAAGCCCACACTTTTGGACAGTGCACCCCAGAGACTTGTAGCCTTTAGATGGAGGACATTGCACTTGCACATGATTGGACACTCTTGGGAGAGATGGTGCACCCTCTTTCCACCTTGGATGCTCTCCTTTGCACCTTGGATGTTAATCACTTTGAGGATGACATCACATGTGTGAGAATTATGATGATGATAGGGCCAGCCACATCATTAGGGCATCCATGGATGATGACTTGTGGCACTTGACATGACCTTTTGATGAGGAGACGTGGCACTTCACCTTTCTTACACCATTTTATAATGAGATGTGGCCTTTGGAGGCCTCCCGCACCCTCTTAGACCATGACGCCACCCACATGTGTGACCTTGGAGGGAATATTTTGGTGTATTAACATGTTTATATATGTTTTAGAGGATATTTGATGGGTTGGCATAGACCTATCTCACTTGTATCATGGACTTATCATTGTTTTAGGGATTATTGTGGACATATGCGCTAGGGTTTCCTCATATAAAGAGGATAGTGCTTCCTTATATCAAATCATAATTCATCACTTGTTAGATATCACTTATATTGCTCTCTTATCTTCTCTTTTTCTATGGAGTACTTGTGCGCACTTTTGGAAGGATATTCTTATGGATGATTTGTCTTATTTTGGTGGATGATCTTTGAGCTAGGGTCTCCTCATGCATAACGGCTTGGATGAGTAAGTATTCTTCTTAAATTTTAAGTGTTTGTTCATGGTGTATTTTGGTGAATGCTCTATATTTTCAAAGTGTTGCATTTTACCTTGTATGATAGATTCTTTTTGCTAGAAACCCTAGGAGGGATAAAAAGTCTTTATTCCCCTCTCTATTTTCATTCATCTTGTTTGTTGAAGCATTTAAGGCCTATTTCTAGGGATTAAAAGTCTTTATCCCACTAGGTCTTTTTCTTGGCTAGTTCAATATCTAGGGTTTATAAATCCATAAACCTTAGGATTTGACCTAGTTTGCTTGAATCTTGAAGTTAGCCTAGAAGAAGGAGATGACACCTAGGGTTTATAAGGCCGTAAACCTTAGGGTTTTTCTTTTGAGTTTTGATCCTAGGTTTATAAGGCTTTATCCCTAGGGTTTCAAACCTCCATCTCTTCTTGGCTATCAAATAGATGGTGTTGCAATTCCATTTTCCCAAAGCAACACAACAACACTAGTCTTGAGCTGTCAAAGTGGTACAAAACTTCAAACTTGCCCTCTCTCTCTCTCAAAGAAACCTATTCGTTATATACCCTACTAACTTCCAACCCTCAAACTGACTCAACGCTTGGCAAACTAAGTGAACTTTTTGTTGTTGTTATAAATGTTTTATACAACCCTTAGAGTTTGATTAGATTTTTGATAACTTACTTAATATTGTGGTTTAAGATGGATAAATTCAATGTTGGACACTTGGATCTTACTCCACTTGTTAAGGTCAATATTTTAAGATTTTATTTACTAATTTTAAAGGTTGATTTCTTATTGTTGTTACAAAACATTCTTGGCTGATATAACCATTGTTTACTGGTGTAACTTTACTAAAAAAACCTTCTTACTTGATAAATAGTATTCTAGAGGTGATTATTCATTTGTTATAATAGGTAATTGTCATTATATTCTTTGGTAAGCTTGTGTCATACACATCAACCAATTACCATTTTCTAAGATTTCACATTTCCCTAGACCTAGCCTATCATTTTGCGGTGACCAAGATAGGGGACCATAGGCTTGGCTAATCTTTTTATAGGATCCATTGAGGTCATCATGGAAGCCTCCCTTGTGTTGGACCCATCCTTCACTAAAACAAGGGAAGTACTTTTCTAGGTGACAATGACATTTACTTCCAATTGTTACACAAGTTTAGCATCTTGTGAGGGCTTTGAAAAAGTGTCAAATTATGTGATAACGAGACTTAAATAGTAAATTGAATCTCCTATAATGTAAGAACAATATTGAAGACCTCTATCATAATTTTATGACAACCCTCTCTACTTCCATTAACAAATTCTCTAGAAATAAAAATAAAAACAGAACAAACAACCCTTGGTATGATAACAAGTGTAAAATTACTAGAAAAACCATTAGGGATTCTTCTAATGAGTCCTTAAAATCCAATAAGATAAATAGATACAAATCCCTAAGTAAGAGGGAAAAAGGCACTACATAAATAGAAATCAAGAGAAGCTTTTGCACCTATCTAAGCTAGATCTTAAGAAATTTTGGAGGCAAATTTTGACTCATAAAACAAAAGAAAATAACATGATTCCCTTGAGGGTCTAGAATTCATACCTTAAAAATATTTACGAATCCCCTAATGTCATGGACAACATTGCAAACATTTCTACAGAGGATGATTTTTTTTCTATAGAAGACATAAATTTTGGGGTTAAGCGACTTGCAAAAGGGAAAGTTAAGGACATCAAAAGCTACCAATATAAAATCTTAAAAATTGGAGGGCCTATCCTCATCCCTTACATACACAAGCTCTTCAATTTAGTATTTGGGAAAGGCTTCATAATTTTACTACAACCCTCTCTACTTCCATTAACAAATTCTATATTGAGGTGTCATGTAAAAAGAAAAACAGAACAAACAACCCTTGGTATGATAACAAGTGTAAAATTACTAGAAAAACCATTAGGGTGCTTCTAATGAGTCCTTAAAATACAATAAGATAAATAGATACAAAGACCTAATTAAGAGGAAACATGCACTACATAAATAGAAAGAAAGAGAAGCTTTTGCACCTATCCAAGCTAGATCTTAAGAAATTTTGGAGGAAAATTTTGACTCGTAAAACAAAAGAAAATAACATGATTCCACTGAGGGTCTAGAATTCAAACCTTAAAAATATTTATGAATCCCCTAATTTCATGGACAACATTGCAAACATTTCTACAAATGATGGATTTTTTTCTATAGAAGACATAAATTTTTGGGTTAAGCGACTTGCAAAAGGGAAAGCTAAGGACATCAAAGGCTACCAATATGAAATCTTAAAAATTGGAGGGCATATCCTCATCCATCACATGCACAGGATCTTCAATTTAGTAGTCGTGAAAGGATTCATAATTTTACTACAACCCTCTATACTTCCATTAAAAAATTCTCTATCGAGGTGTTATGTAAAAAGAAAACAGAACAAACAACCCTTGGTATGATAATGATATGATATTTCTACGAGATCTTTCTCTACAAAAATCCAATGATGACCTTTTACTGACGCTTAATTTCATGTGAACATGGGAAAATAATCATTAAGCATTGCATATGAACATGAGAAAAATTATCATAATTAGGTGCATATGTGTAATTAAATCTTTACTTAATCAAGTGAGAATGAAAACGAAACTCACACATACAATTTGAAACCCATGTGTTAACAAAGTTCATCGGAATCTGTTGGAATACAAATCGTTTTATTATCCTTCCTTTAGCAGGGCTGAAACCTTCTCACAAAAATGTGGCACATGCTCCTTACAGAGTGGAAATCCCAAAGCAACCTTCTATTATACAAAGAGATATTAAGGTGCTCACATAAGTGACATTTCTTCAAAATACAGAAGGACTGCATTCCTCACCGAGATCTCTCTCCAAGGGGCCTCAAGGGTGCCTCTCTTTACAATTCTTACATAAGGAATTTATATAGTTTCCCTCTCTCCATAATTCAATGAGACAAGATCCACAATTGTAGGATATAATAACAACTCAAGGACAAAGATGAGAAAGCATCTCAACCAACCTTAACTTCCCCTTAAGTCTAGGAAACTAGTTGTGATAAAATGAGGAAGAATCCCAAACCAACTCATGAGACTCCCAACTTCCTCTTAAAATTAGGAAACTAGTTTATGAGGTAGGATTCTCACATAAAACTAATTTCCCCTTAAAACTAGGAAACTAATTTGTGAGTTGGATTCTATGACTTAATTTTAATTTCCTTCCAATACTTGGATGATCCAGATTTTATGAGCAAAACGAAATGAATACAGATTTATATTATTAACACAAAGATTCAATGAAAAATAACAGAGATACAATAGAACTTGGCTTCTATTAATAAAGAAATATGTTGAAATTGTAAAATGCAGATTGAAACAAGCTTGCTAGAATGGTGGTGGCTTATCTTTGAGAAGAGATGTGATGGTTGCGCTCATTCGCAAGAAAATAAGTAAAATGAGGCTCTAAAAGCCTTTTTACAATAAACATGAATGAAAAAAACCTATACATCCAAAAACCTAACCCTAGGAGATGAAGTGCCAAGGGTCATGTGGGCCCCGTTGGGGTAAGTTGGTACATCGACTTCTCGGGGTCGTAACTTTTGCCTATGATCTTCATTTTAGGCACACAATAGCCCGTTGGAAAGGTCTATCCAAGGACTACACATTATGAAAAAAAAATTGAATCCATCTATAAGTTGATTGTGGCGAACCCTAGAAAAGTTGTTTAGGGCCTTAAAACGACCCCAAAAGTTAAGGACCCGAAAACTAGGAAAAAACTACCAAACCGAAAAACTGTCAAGATGAGCTAGTTGGAATAGGTGGGTGGCCACCAATATCCACCTGGATAAATTCTCCCTCCTTAGAAATAAATGGTCTCCATTGCGTTGAGTTCCCCCATCGGATGAGGAAATTTATGTTGAATTTGGCTTCGGGTGAGCCACTTTCCTTGGTGCATGAGTTGCCCTGCTTTGACAACCCGATAAATCTAGATCCTCTACTAGCGAGTGCCCTTGACCTATGTGTCCATGATATGATCAGTGGAATCTTGTTCCATGTAGTCAGGTTTGAGCTCAATTGGTGTCAATTGTTCTTCTATCTCTGAGGTGTCTAATAATGGTGGAAAATATGGTCAAAGGAGATCCACATTGAACACTAGCTGCAAGTCAAGGAAGGGGGGGATGTTGAGCTCAAAAACATTATCTCCCACAACCTTGGTGATGGTGTAAGGTCCATAGTGGAGTGGATGAAGCTTCCGATGGGGCCCTGTAGGCATTATTTCTGCAAGTGCAACCAAACTTTGTCTCCCACCTGAAATGTGTGTGGCACCTGGTGTTGATCATGGCGCTGCTTGTATTTGGCATTGGACTTATGTAAAATATCCTAAGCCTATTGGTGGATGTGTTGGATCCGCTCAATGAACCAGGTGGATTTTTCAGCTTCATTTTGAGCATGGGACGAGTCTTCCTGGGTGGCCACAAGGGGTAGTGCAACATCCATGGGACCCAATGGTTGAAATCTCAATCCCACCTGAAAGGGGTTGTGGCCAATTGAGCTATGTATGGCTTTTTTGTAGTTGTGTTGAACATAGGGAATACTTTCATCCCATGTGTGGGGGTACTTGGAATTGTAAATTCTTAGGATATGCATGATCATCTAGTTGACGACCTCAGTTTGGCCATCCGTTTGGGGGAGGAAGGTAGTGGATTTGGTGTTCTTAGTGTCCAACAATGACTAGAGGCCCAAGAAGAATTTGTTGAGGAGTCGTCTATCATGATATGAGATAATGTTTTCTGTTATCCCAAAATGTAACCACACTCGTTCAAAGAAGATCTTAACAGTGGCCTCCACTGTGATGCTCTTCTTGCAGGCGGTCGGAATCACCATCTTGGAAAAGCGATCAACAACCACAAAAACACTGTCATTTCCCTACTTGGTGGATGGAATTCCCGATATGTAGTCCATTGATATGGATTTCCAGTGCCTATCAGGAGTAGGGAGAGGGGTGTATAGGCCTTGTTTCTTAGTGGTTGGTTTGGTAATAGCGCAGGTAATGTAGGACCTAATATACTTGTTGACATCATGTCGAATTTTTGACCAGTAGAAATGTCGTTGCAGCACTGCCACTATCTTTTCTATGCCGAAGTGTCATGGCCCCCGACTGTAGTGGGATTCCCAAATCATCTTTTCTCACTCGCTTAATGGAAGGCAGAGATGGTCTAGATGGTATAACATCCCATCTTGAAGATGGAAATTAGTGACAGTTGTGTTTGCACCCAACATCTGGTAGGTGCTGGCAAAGTCAAGATCTGTCTCATAGAGTTGGGGTCATCTAGAGGTCTCGTGGCCGTAAGAGTCTAACACTTTGGTAAGTGTCACGACTGGAGGTCAACTGAGGAAATAAACAACGTGGTTGCTACTTACTGTCTTATACTTGATGTTGAAGTGGAACTATTGCAAGTATGTGGACCACTGAAGCATCTATCTCGATCTCAAAGGGATGTTGCAAGTCGGGTAATGAAAGCACTGGGGTTGAGAACAAATGATTCTTCAAATCATCCGATGCTTTTTTTTGGGACATTCCTCACAGGAACGTTTCCTTACCACCACCCCTAGTTACTTGGTTGAGGGCCCATGTAATATGGGAGAATCCCAACACAAACCTGCAGTAGACATTGACAAGGCCTAAGAAGCTTTGAAGCTCAGTGAGCGTGGTTGGGGTTGGGCAGTCATAGATGACATGGATTTTTGATGGATCCACATGAACACCATGCTTATCAACAATGTAGCCTAGGTACTGGACCCTGTCCATGTCGAAGGTGAATTTTTCCAAGTTAGCATATAGCTTGTGTTTCTATAGAGTGTGCATAACCTATTGAATATGATGCAAGTGTTCCACCCAAGTCTTATTTAGGGCCATGTTGGAGATGTGGTTCATTGAATGCATGATGAAGTGCAAATGGGTGCCTTTCACCCACATCTGTGAATGAAAGAGGCGATCGCCTTCCTCTGCTTCATTAGGTTCATCGGGATGGATCTTAGTGGTAGAAACAGTGGAACTAGGTTCCACATCAATGATCTGTCTCCCCTTTTCTGGTTTTGACTCAGATTCGAAACTCGCATCTGATTCAGAGGCTTTCATCTCAGCCACCAACGACTTCTTTGAGTGGAAATGAACAGTGTTATGCGAGGGGCTCTTATGGAAGTCACACCACTTCCAAATATCTTTTTTCGTCTTTCCATTGTCCTTCTTTGTTTACATCTTAGACTAGTTGTCCTGAGACGGTCCATCTTTGCTTTTCCCTTTGTTCTGCAGGTTGGGGCTGCCCTTTCTCTTCTTCTGCTGTGAGGGGTTCCCAGACCCAAACTAACGCATTTTTTTTTAAGCTTCTGCTCGATTTTGATGGCATATCGACAGGCCACGCCTAAGGACGAGATGTCCAGAAACCCCATTTCTTCCTGGATGTATCTATGTAGACCACCACGGTACTTGAGAACTAGATGTCATTCATAATATTTGATACCAATCTTGGTGCGCAAGGTATGGAAGATATTTTTGAACTCTGGCACTGCTTGGTCCCTTTCCTACCACAGTGTGGTCCATTTTGTGTACAGGTCGTCATAACTTCTGACAGGGTAATATTGTTCCTTAATAGCATCCTCGAAGGAATCCTAGGTGAGTGCGACTGTAAATAATGAGAGTTCTTCTGTTTCCTTTTTCTCACAGAAAGTCTCCCACCAATATTTGACATGGGGGATGGATTTGAGGAGTGCAAAAGTAATATTTTCTCTATTCGAAAAGTTATGAACAGAAAAATACCCTTTTAGAAAATTAAACCATTTGTCTACAACATCTGCGTCTATCTGACCTTCAAATATAGGAATATCAAAGTTTATTTGCACCTTGAAGGGGGCGACACCTCTTCTCGAGGAAGATTTGTCATATGTTGGTAGTCATCGAAGGATTTGCGCAAAACTATCCATTATCTCGTTCCTCTGTTGCGCGAGGGCTTCCTCGAGCGACATTTTGAAAGGATCTCATGTCCTGTCGTCTTTCTTTTCTCCCACCATGGAAGGTCACTTGGGCGTGCGAGAGCCTTTTTCCTTAAGATAAACAACCTCGAGACCCAATTCTTTGTACCCTGACCTTGTTGGGGACATGCATTAAGAACGACAAGAAGCAAACCACTCTAATACTAATGATCCAGATTTTATGAGAATAACAAAATGAATACAGATTTATATTATTACCAAGGATATTCAATGAACAATAATAGAGATATAGTAGAACTTAACTTCTATTAATAAACAAATATGTTGAAATTGTAAAATGTAGACTGAAACAAGCTTGTTAGAATGGTCATTGCTTATTTTTCAGAAGAGATGTGACGACTACGCTCATTCCCAAGAAGATCAGTACAATGAGGCTCTAAAATCCTTTTTACAATAAACATGAATGCCAAAACCCTAGACATCCAAAAACCTAACCCTAGGAGATGAAGCGCCAAGAATCATGTGGGCCCCGTTTGGGTAAGTTGGTACATCAACTTCCCAAGGTCGTGACTTTTGCATACCATCTTCGTTTTAGGCGCACCATAGCCCATTGGAAAGGTCTATTTGAGGACTACACATTATGTTTCCAAACTTTGACTTTGTTTACATCTTGACTATGGTGAGCCCTAAAAATGCCCCGGAAGTTCATGACCCGAAAACTAGGAAAAAACTGTCAAACTAAAAAACCGCCAAGATGAGCCAGTTCAAATAGGTGGGTGGTCATCAATATCCACCCGGATCACTGGAGGGATCGCTCACATCATTGGGATATTCCACATTCCTACATTTCCACAACTTCATATCCATAGTCCTTTCATGGAGCATCATGTATTGCTTAGTGGGATTTAGCAATGGAAGAAGAGTACAACTCATTCATTCGGAACAAAACTTGGAATCTTGGTCCACTTCCTAAGGGAAGAAAATTGGTTCGATGTAAGTGGATCTATCAGACCAAATTTGCATCGAATGGATCAGTTGACAAGTTTGTCAGTCTCCAGTTTTGACTATATTTTTGCCCATATCAGGTCAAATAGACCTCCATTTTCATATCTAGTATCATTTCCTTCTGGCCTTACCATGACACATTTGACATCCTTTTACAACTAAATGGGGCTATTCAAGGCATTCTTGTGATTCAAGTTATTTTTAATGTATTTTGATATTTTAAACTAATGTTGATACTAATGTGACATGAGTTAGGTATTGTTCCTTTGAAACAGAACTTATCAGTACCAGGTACCAACTCGCACTTAGTGGAGATACCAAAGAAGCTGCCGAAGACTTGCACGACATGGCCAGAATGGATTGACAGTTCGATTCATATGATAGATTGATTCATAACTCAATATGCTGACTCAGGGCGAGATTGTAGAACCAATTTATTAGAATGCTTTATGATCCACACTTCTTGACACTGCGTGTCATGAAGTTGTGAAGTTCGTTTTAACTGACTATGAGTCATTTTTAGATCTGAGATCCGTTTAGATTAGCGCACCTATGTTTAAACCTACTTTGGAGAGGATCTATATAAACAGAGGATCTCTCTCAAGAAACGTTGGTTACAATATGCTATGTGATATGATTTTTGATAAAACAAATCTGCTATGCGTTATGTTATTTGTTGTTAAATGATTTGAGTCGTTTTATGAATTATGGAGCGTGAAGTATGAACAATTTTTGCATGGAATGATCTGAGTAGCTCTGGTTTCATTTTCGGTGATTGCACCTCTTGGTTGGGCCCACCAACAGGTTCAATTTTTTGTCTCTTTTCCATAGTAGAGTTCGTTTATTTCAGTATTTTATAATCTGCATGTAAGTTAGTTTATTTGAGTTTGGGAATTACTTTGTTAGATTCTTGCTTAACCCTTCTTTGGATTGGATCATTTTCAGTGTGATAACATCTCCTATATTGATGAATGTTGAATGTGTTATTTATCTTTGTGGAACTTAAAGAATGAACTAGATTTTCTCTGTTTCCAGTTTTCAATCTAAACATGATTTAAAGGGAATGCGAGTTTAGATTTACTTTGTCTTGTTAGGATAGTTAGCTTACTCTGTTCTATTATGATAGTCAGCTTATAGTCTGTTTCTAGTTTTAAATTTGATCATGATTCAAAAAGAGTGTGAGTTTAGATTTATTATGTTCTGTTAGGGTAGTTAGGTTACAGTCGGATTAAAGGAAGCTTCCAGTACCAATAGGGTAAATAGGACATTTATTTGTTCTATCTATGGATAGATTCAGAACTATTTTTATGTTTAGATTAAAAGGTTTTCAAAGATGATCTTTCTTTTATGGCTTAGATATATATGATGATGATTAGATGTTTAAGCTAATGGTAGATAGCCTTGGGAGATCACATTGGATCAGAAATAGTAGTACCTGTACTGAAGCACATAACTATTTTCCTTTGATGAATTAAACAAGAGATGATTAGTTTCAAGATAATCATTAGGGTTCAGTTTTTAAGAGTGAGTTTGTGTTTTCTTCTCAGAATAACCTTTAGATAAGAATTAGAATCTTACCAGCGCATACAGTGTAGCATCTCTAAGTTCACTTACCCTGGTTTGACAATTCAGTGTTTTCAGGTAATTAAAAATCTTTAATATAGCAGCCTGACATTTTTGGCGCCGTTGCTGGGGAGCTGTTTAGAAGGTAAGTTAGATAATTGTTTTGGTTATTTTCTTAAAATGTATTTGGTTTGGTGTGGTATGTTAGCAGGTTGATGAAAGAGGAGCTGTGAAACGAAGGGTGAGAACTAACATATCAGTGATCACAGGCTCCTCTGAAACTCAATCTTAGTTTTTCTTTCATCTAGTATGTTTTCATGAGAAATAGAGATCATAGAGGTAGATTTAGGGGAAATACAAAACAACAAAAAGAAGAAACCTCCACCCAAAAAGCAATAGAAATTGAGACTGGAACTCTGGTTGAGGAAACCATAGAGCAAAACATAGAACCAGGAAACATCACATACCAACAAATTCAAATTCCTGGTGATCCAAACTTGGTTGACACAGTTAATCCAGAGGAAGTGCAAGCTATTCTCAGGAACCCTGACACTATAGTTTCACAAATAACAACTACAACTGTTGAATCTAAGGTAATAGGATCCTCAAAAGAACCAATAGGAGATAGCAATTTTGTCAAAAAGAATCCAGAGAGGTGGGATTTCACACCCTCACCAAAGAAAGATCAGATTGCATATATAATTTTTGGTAATCCTTTTAACATGGCAGAAAGAGGGAGAGAATTGGATAGAAAAGAACGAGGAGAAATTCATGTTGAAAATGAAGAAGAAGAACAAGTAGAKACTGAGCTAAGACCGGAAACCACCTTTGGGTTTCCTATTTTGGATTTGGTCCAGAATGTCAATATGAAAAATATCCCACCTTCGGCACTACCAACCTTTTATGGGAAAAGTAGTGAAGACCCAGATGTCTTTCTTTTTGAGTTTGACATCCTGTGCAGGAGTTACAACTATCTCTAGTATGCACATAAACTGAAGTTGTTTCCTGCTACCCTAAAAGATTATGCATTACGTTGGTTCATGAGTTTAGGAGAGTACAGCATTAGATCTTGGGAAGATATGAAGGAAAAAATTTTGAAGAAGTACCAGGACTATTGTAGACCCAAGGATTCTCGAAATGATATTCTTAAAATGCAACAACAAGATGAAGAGAGCCTTGAGGATTTCTTAGAAAGATTTACATATACCCTTCAAAAATCTAAATACAATGACCTCCAAGATGAAGCAATCAAGACTCTTTTCTTAAAAGGGGTTTCAGATGAATATATTGCCAGTCTCAATTTAATGGATTCAAGAGACATTTATCAAAAAGAATTTGAAGCAATCAGTGAACTATGTAGAACTTACTCAAGAAGTAGGGGGAAAACTGCAAAAAGTGTGAGAGAACCTGTCAACAAAAACACCAAAGTACCCACATCTGGTGGAGTTACTAGAGTTGAATTGGGAAACCTTTTGGAAAATTTTAAAACAGATATTTTAGGAACAATTGGCTCTCAATTAGACACTTTGAAGATTAAGAGAAAGCAGGAAGAGGAAAACCATGTATTAAGCATATTCTGCCCAAAATGCAGAAAAAGGCATCCTTTACGAGAATGTCCTTTGGACAATGTTTCTGTATGTGCAATATGTACTGAAAATCATAAAACAGAATATTGCCCATCCTTACCAGGATTGCAAGCCATATTCAACGGAGGGGAAGCTCCAGGGACTCCATACGCACCTAAGAGGCCTTGGAAACCTAGGAACTCAAATACGTATCAAGAACCATCCCCACAACCTTCCAGCTACTATCCACCCTTCTCTCAACAACAACATCCATGGAACTGGCCAAATTGGCCTCCACAAAATGTCCCTGCTCAACCTTGGTACCAGGGATGGAAAGACCCGAATTTTGGAAATAACCAACAGCAGCATGCGGTACTAATTCCCCAGAATCCATGTACTCAGTATCCTCCAAACATACATCAGTTATTGCCTGGTTTTACTCCACCTCCTTTACCACCCATTCAACAAACTCCTCAGCAGCCTCAGAATCCACCTCGCCCCACCATTTTGCCCGCTTAACCCATTCCAAATCCTAACCATAGACCACCTCTGCCACTCCATAATGTTGATTTTCAAAATTACCCAACTTACACCATAAACCCCATTTCCATACAAGAAATACAGCTGAGATCTGGAAAAATTTTAAATAAAACTTAACCTATAACAAGAACAGCACCAAAGGTAATTATCCAAGAACATGAGGAAGAACCTATAGATGATTTATCAAATGGGGCATATTTAAAAGATGTTATCATTCCAAAGCATAAAGTATCTGAATCACAGTGTAACATACAAACGCAGGTTCCCCAAACACCTCCTTTTCCTGAAAGGTTGCTTATTGAAAAACCAATTGTTCAATCTAAGTTTGACATCATGAATGAGCTAAGAAATGTCTGTGTTAAGATTCCAATGTTACAAGCAATCAGAGACGTTACCATCTATGCCAAAACCATCAAAGAACTTTGCATTAAGAAACCAGGTCGGAAACAGAAAGATCCACCCAAGATACACCTAGTAGGCCAGTCATCAAATTGTATTTCTGAAACGCCCAAAATTGTGAAGTATGCCAACCCAGGGAACCCAATAGTTTCAGTGATTATCAACAATGTTTCTATTAGTAATACTTTAGTTGATCTAGGTGCAGCCATTAATATAATGACTATCAATACAGTGGAACGGTTACAACTAAGTCAATTCCTTCGCCCTACTCCTACAGTTCTTGAACTTGCTGACAGAACAACCATAAAACCTGTTGGAGTCCTTGATGACATCCTTGTTACATTAGCTTCATGGGATATACTGTTGAATTCATGATTATTCATTCAAAGGACCCCACAAAAGGCCATCCAATCATTTTAGGGAGACCTTGGTTGGCCATGGCCAATGCTTTCATAGGATGTCATGTTGGGGATATGTTTATCTCAAATGGAATTTCTTCACAGAAACTTACTCTTTTTCCACCTGCTCAACCAGTTATAGAAGAATTATGGTGGCTAAAATGTCCCTATCATGAGAATGATGATGAAGAATCTTTATTCTCTGTTGATGAGTTTCACGCACTACAAGAACCTACAGAGGATGATATTTTAAGTCAATTTATTTTTGTGACAGAAAATGTTGAGTTCCCGCAAACATATTTTCAATATGATCAAATTTTCAGAGAGGAATTTCAAGAACGAAGTGAGTTATTTTCCTCGTTTTCACCATCTATGGTTTTCACCATTGATGAGCATCCAAGGTCATATACTATTCCAGTAGAACTTAGCTCAGGCAAATGTCTATACATCAACTCTGAATTAAGTCTCAGCCAAAAGGAACAGTTAACAAACCTTTTGAAAGAACAGTCAGGGGCATTTGCATGGGAATACACTGATATGAGAGGAGTGCATCCTGACACCTGCATTCACCACATCTATATCCAACCAGGGATAACCCCAGTAAGACAACCACAAAGGCATATGAATCCAATCCTAAAAGACTTTGTGAAAGAAGAATTACAGAAATGATTAAACGTTGGATTCATTTATCCAATTTCTGACAGCAAGTGGGTTTCACCTCTTGTTGTTGTACCTAAGAAAATGATAGGGAAATGGAGAATGTGTGTAGACTTTAGGGAGTTGAACAAGGCAACCCTTTCCCTTGCCCTTTATAGATCAATTTTTGGATACCCTGGCTGGAAAAAGATACTTTTCCTTTCTCGATGGATATAGTGGATACAATCAGATTCAAATTTCTCCTGAAGACCAGGACAAAACAACATTTACGTGTCCTTGGGACACTTATGCTTATAAAGTGATACCTTTTGGACTATGCAATGCTCCTGCTACATTTCAAAGAGCAGTCCTTGGGATCTTTGCTGACTTAATTCATGATTGTGTGGAAGTATACATGGACGATTTTACTGTTTATGGTAACACTTTCGAAGAAGCCTTAAGTAATCTTGAGAAAGTCTTGATTCGTTGTCAGGAATCAAATTTATCCCTTAGTCACAAAAAATGTAAAATGCTATTAACTGAGGGAGTAGTGTTGGGTCATCATTTGTCTGCAGAAGGAATTAAAGTTGATCCAGCCAAAATTGAAGTGATAGTTAAACTTTCCTCTCCAAAAACCCAAAAAGATGTGAGAAGTTTTTTGGGACATGCTGAATATTATCGTCGATTTATTGAAAACTTTACAAAGATAGCCAACCCCATGTTTAAACTATTAGCAAAAGATGTAGAATTTTGTTGGGATAACAATTGTCATAATGCTTTTGAGAATTTGAAAGCAAAATTGTCCATGGCACCTATTCTAAGAGGAGCAAATTGGTCTCTTCCTTTCCATATTTCAACTGATGCCTCAAACACTTCTTTAGGAGGAGTGCTTGGACAAAAAGAAAACCAACAAAACTATGCAATTTACTTCACTAGCAAAAACCTTACTCCTCCTGAATTGAACTACACTGTAATAGAGAAGGAATTTTTAGCAGTAGTTCATGCCATTAACAAATTTCGTCATTACATCACTGGATATGAGGTTTTTGTACATACGGACCATTCTGCTATCATATTTTTGATGAACAAACTAGTTACTAATGGAAGAATCACACGATGGCTTTTGTTGCTTCAAGAATTTAACATCACTATAGTTGATCAGCCAGGGAAAGAGAATGTAGTTGTGGATTTTATTTCTCATATTCCTCAAGATAGTACTGACATCCCAGTGAATGATAATTTCCCTAATGAACATTTGTTTGTAGTAGTTGTTAAGACCCCTTGGTTTGCAGATACAGAAAATTACTTAGCTACAGGAAGATTACCAGCTCATTTGTCACCACCACAAAAGAAAAGAATTATTCAGCAAAGTGCTTACTACTCTTGGGTAGGAAGTGATCTTTTGTATACAAGTCCTGATATCATCATTAGGAGATGTGTTCGGGAAGACGAGATTCCCGATATCCTTTAGGCCTGTCATGATGGGCCATGTGGAGGACATTTCTCTGATAAGAGAATGGCATATAAAGTCTTACAATCAGGATACTATTGGCCGACATTGTTTAAGGATGCAAGAAAATATGTGAGAAGTTGTGATAGTTGTCAAAAGATGGGAAGACCTACCGTATCAGACGAGATTCCCTTACGACCGCAGGTTGTGATTGAACCATTTGATAAATGGGCATTTGATTTTGTAGGACCGATTTCCCCAATGTCTAGGAAGAAGAAGTACATCTTGGTTTGCACAGATTTTGTAACCAAGTGGGTAGAGGCAAAATCCTTATATCAAGAAACTGAGAAATCAGTGGTTGAATTTATTTATGAAGATATCTTTACCTGCTTCGGTGTTCCACGAGAGATTTTTACTGATCAAGGTGCCCAATTTACTTCTAAGTTGATGAAAGAACTCACAGATAAATATGGAATAAAACACTGTAAGTCTTCCCCATACCATCCACAAGCCAATGGGCAAGTGGAATCCACGAATAAAGTTCTAGAAGCTATTCTGACCAAGACAATACATTTACATCACAAAGATTGGGCGGATAGACTTCCAGAGGCTTTATGGGCATACCAGACTACATGGAGAAATACCACTGGTCATACCCCTT
The DNA here is from genome assembly GCA_032191745.1 of Picea mariana. NCBI lineage: Eukaryota > Viridiplantae > Streptophyta > Pinopsida > Pinales > Pinaceae > Picea > Picea mariana. The sequence continues at coordinate 380,706 of JASDQU010103718.1, forward strand.
ATGAATTGGTATTTGGCAAGCAAATTCTCCTTCCCATAGAATTTCAGATTCATACCTTCCGCCTAGCAACAAAGTTGGGGTTGAATTTGGATGAGGCACAGAAACAGAGAGTCATGCAACTAAATGAATTGGGAGAAATTAGGCAAGATGCTCTTCAAAGAACTATCCTTGTACAAAATCAATGTAGCAAATGGCATGATAAATACATTAAGAAAAAGCATTTTCAACCAGGGGATTAGGCATTGCTTTTCGATTCCAAATACAAAACTTTCAAAGGGAAACTTACAACAAGGTGGTTGGGACCTTATGAAGTAGAAACTGTTTTTGATAATGTTTATGTCAGAATCAAGACCATAGATGACTCTCAGAATTCCTTTGTAGTAAATGGACATCGATTAAAAGTGTATAACAAACCCTTGTCAAGAGATGATTTTCTACAGGAAATTGCCAAACAAACAGAAATAAAGATAGTAGGAGAAGAGTCTTCTCCTCCTGCTAATCCTTGATCATTTATGTTGTTTTAAAATTTTGTAAATAATAAAATTTTACCAAAAAATCAAAAAATCAAAATATATATATATATAAAACATTTCTTTTTTGGATATGTTGATATATTGTCTTCAATTTTACAGGTTTTTCAAAGCAGGTACAGAATTGAACTTCATCACTCTCTCGCAACAGGTAAGAAGGCAAGACCATTTTATTTCATGAAATTTTCTTATCAATATACACTGACTTGTTTTGAAATGAATAATTTTGAGCTTGTTTTCTCCCTTTGACTGCTCATTAAAGTATGAAAGGGGCATTTATCAGGGATAGGATTATTCTTTACCAGGCTTGATGAATTATGATGGGAAAGAAACCCCCCTAGAGTTTTCTTTTAGCATTTTCTCAGACTCTCAAAACATGAGAAAGCAATGAACATATACTAACTTGGGCTCATAAAATCCACAAGTAAGTGATTATTGTTCCAAAAATTATGTCTGCAAGATTTCTATCTGCACTCGCATTGGATGATGTGGAATACGTTAAGGTCCACTTTCCAACAAGTCTCACTCCATCGACACCAACGCCTTATCTGGAGTAGAGATTAGAGACTATTTAGTACCCTGGACTCTGCATGCCTCAATGGCATATTTCCTTGCTAACAACCATGGGAATACATCAATGTCTCTTGGTTGATAGATCCTACAGGTGACTCGACACCAAGACCTTTATTCATACCTGTTAGGATGTACTATAGGTACCTTGAGGCCCATTGACATCACTGGTGGGTCATCTCGCATTGGTTAACAGCATTCATTAATGGCCGGTAATCCAATGATTTATTTTTGTGTTCGACTCCAAAACATTTACTCACACAAATAAGAATTGTACCATGGGTTAAAGATTTGAAACTGTTGAAGACATGATTTTAATTGATCCCTTTCAAGAAGGAACAAAAGTCAGGTTCAGGGATAACCATCATATAATTTTCTTTCATAAACAGGAAGTCTTTTTCTCAACAAGGTATTATTGGTTCAAGTATCTTTGCAGATTTCGGGTTATTTCATCAGTACCAGTCAGTGCCAGCACAGAATCCATCAGCTACAGTGGTCATTAGAAATACAAATTCAAATTACAATTTTTGCGCTCTCCAGATACAGACTTGACTTCAAAGATCTCTACAGTAAGAAATGCATAACAAGGGAATAGGTAATCTAATTCAGGTACACTTAGTTTCATGTTGGTTTAATGTATTAAATTACATATTAATAATTTGAACTGGGAATGCCTCGATACTCCATAATGTTTCATTATACCTATACTCTGTACCTAATAAACCAATCCATCTCAACATTTCATATCATGGAAATGCACTACAGTATCTTGGCTGAGTTCGACACAATTCATATATGATAATATTCTGCAAGCATGTACGACCATCATCATTTCCTTACATGCTATCGATCCTCACGACAATTCAAATGTTCTTCTATGATTCCTCTCACGACTACTTCACACATCATACTCTATTCCTCTATTGCCCTCATCTAATTATGTTGCTCACCTGTGGACCTTTCTTGTGATACCGAGTGAAATTATGGTGGCAAATCGTCACAAACCTGAGACCTTTGCAGACTTGGAGGCCCTTCCTGAGTATGAAGCCACCAAACACATTTTTCAGAAAGCTGGATGGGAGCCGTTTTTCAAGAAATTCGATGAGTATGATGATTCAATTACGCTTCAGTTCGCTCTGCGTTTTCATGGTGGACTAGCTAAGGTGGGCGAGCTAGAGTTTGAAGTCACGGAAAATTTCATCTCTGAAGCAATTCAATTACCCAACACTAGTCAGAAATGGACGAAGGGCCAGCCCGTCAACAAGAAACTCTGCACACAGCTTCTGCAACCACAGTACCGAAAATTACAATGGTTAGAGGCCACATCAAGGTCATGGTTAGAACCAAAATGGGCTCAGTTGCTAGCTATCCTCCAACGCTACCTCACTTGCGAAGGACGGTATCCGATCGTGTTTCCATGTCATGCCCGACTCTTGCTACATTTCAAAGGTAACCATTTGATGAACATACCCTATTTTCTATTGAAGAGTTTAAAGAAAATGGCAGAACAGGTCCGCAAAGCCAAATATTTTAGAGGTAGCTTATTTCATTTTGGTCTTGTCAAGATATTGATTAAGTCTGCGTTATCCCACAAACAAGAAATTTGGGATATGTTCGTTGTAAGAACCCTAGCCTCTGACAAATCTAGAGATAAAAATTTTAAGTCCGCTCCTCCACAGAAGAAGCCGAACTCTAAGAAAAAGGGTGTTAAAACCCTGACCGAAATCTGTGATGACCCTAAGAATACAACAGACTGCACAATTGAAGCCAGTGATGATAATCCTGGTACAGAACATTCATTTGATGTCCATGGTTCCGATGGTGTGGAAACTAACCATGACAGAGTGGAAAACACTGTTCCTACAGAAGCGAATGTTGAAATTCCAATTTCTCCTCCAACTGCTATGAATATTATTGATGTGGAACAACTGGAAGAGCTAACTGACAAACCTAGGAGAAATCCCAAACTGACGCAGCACGCGCTCGCAAGCACGTCCTCTCACAGGATCTTCTCTTTTCACGCGGCTCGAAGAACTCAAATGTTCTTCTATTTCCCTATCGGGAAATCTGTACCCACAGAACTCTCATGCGATCCCCTCTCTTTACTTATCGGGGGATCGAACTTCGCGACTTCGCGAGGTTAGTGGTCAAGCGTTGGACTCTCGAATCCCCGAATCTTGATACAAGTCAACGCTGACCTTTTCCCTCTCCTATTGGGATTTCTTCTATCGCAAATTCGCCACTCGCGATGTCAAGCAACTTGCTTTATCGACTCCCGAACCCCAATACGCCAAAAATCTGACGCACGCGCGAGTTCGACCCTTCACGTCACTTCACCTTATCGGCACTTTGGATTTCGCGGTATCGCGAATCCTGAGGTAATGGTTTCGAAAATTCTTACTACGAAACCCCGATATATTATGCCATCTATCCACTGATTAACGCTTGGCTCCCACACTGTTCCCTTAGCCTTTTCGAGATATCGCATATCGTGATATCGCGATTCCTGCTGCAACGTTTACAGGACTTCACCTTACGAAACCCCGATTCACAATTTCACATGTAAATCTGACAGTCCTCATGGCTCGGATCAATGGTCCTGCCCCTCCTGAGCTTTGACCCCTGTTGGGAATACTCCACCGTATCTCCCTTGCACCCCCGCAAGATCTAACGGCTCACGGATATTCGCGAATCCTCCTCGGAGAATTCCAACCGTTCGTCCGTTCCTCTTTGAAAATTTCTGCGAGACGAACCCCGTTTCCTTCGTGACAACTGGTTCACCTACACGCAAACTTATGACGCTTGCTTGAATGCTCCACGGCACGAACTCCCTGTGCTTCTCTTTAATGATTACTCGAAGGTCCTATACCTCCTGATCTTTTTCCAACTCTGAATCCTTCAGAGAACCTTGCACACACTCCTTGCAGCAGACATTCAACAACTTTCAAGTGTTGAATCTTCGACTCTGCGCACACCTGCAGCAGCAGTCTCTTGACACTTCACTCAGGTTCACAACCCTGAATATTTTCTTGGCCTATGCACTCCTTGCATGGATCCTGTGCCCAACTGCACTTTGGGTGAATGAGAACAAAATTTTAACTATCTGAGCTTCAGAGACGCAACCCTGAATTCTTGTCGACGCACTCCTTGCGGACACTTCAACTGCACTCCTTGCAGGAATTCTTACTCAGATAGAGAAACAATTGAAACTCATTCCTTCTTCCTATCTGACCTCAATTCAAACATGAAATCATACACACAGCATATAAATAAAATGTATAATAGGAAGCAAACATTCATGAGCATATCATTCAACATCAATATACAGAGAACAACACATAACCATGAATTTGAATCAACTTCTTTCTATTAATCCAAATATCTGTACATGGGTGTTCTTACACAGCTCTCTGCATGCTCTCCTTCTCAGTGCTCAGAATAATGTTACAATACACAATGAGGGTGTCTATATCTCGTTTCCCTCTTGTGCCCTCAAGCAGTCTAATCTAGAATTAAATTCTATCTATCTGCATTAACTATCTTAAATGCCTCCTACCTACTAAGGACGAGAGATAAAGGCTCAAGGTCCGATTACAATATACAAGTGTGCTTCATCTTAATGGCCCATTTAAGATCGCGCAACGACTTCCAAGGTGATTTTTTTTCAAAATATGTGCTGGCGCTCGTCCAGCTATCCTCTGCTTCTGCGCTGGCTCGCTTGATGTGGGAGATGCTCCTGAATCATACTCCCTTGCTTGAAAATTTTCATGGGCTCATGTCCATGAGCTCCTACATGGTCTGTCCATGCTTTTGTATCTCTGCTTCGGTCTCCCAGCTGGCATCTTCAACTGGATGGTTCTTCCATTTGACCAGATAGTCAAAGTATTCTTTCCGCCTGGTCCTATTGCTTACTCTTTTGTCCAGTATGCACTCCATCTGTGGCTTCTCTGCAACTGGCATCTACTTCATCGACTGGATCACTGGCTGCTCATCTCCAGTACTTGCTTCTCCAACTCTATATGGGTACAAATCCGAGATATTGAATATCAGAGAAATTCCGATCCCATCGGGTAATTCAATCTCATAAGCATTCGTCCCAAATTTCTTCAAGACCCTACATGGCCAGAATTTCTTCATCTTCAGCTTGTTGTATGTTCTTCTCGGGAACCTTTCTTTCCTTAGATGTGACAAAACCAGATTACCAACCTCAAACTGAAGTTGTCTTCTATGTTGATCGGCTCTGCGTTTATATTCATGGTTTGATTCCAACAATCGCTCCTTCTCCTGGATGTGAAGTTCTTTCATCGCCTCTACGAATTCTTTTGCACTAGCGCTCCTAGTCGCAGTCTGTTATGAATCCCTCAGTTCAGAAATTCCTCTCGGCTGCATCCCATAGACAACCTGAAATGGATTCTGTCCTGTGCTCCGATTCACTGAGTCATTGTACGCAAATTCTGCCTGTGGTAATATGCTATCCCACTGGCTATGGTGCTCTGTCACCAAGCTTCTCAGCAAGTCTCCCAGAATTCTGTTCACCACTTTCGTTTGTCCATCCGTCTGCGGATGATAAGCTGAACTAAACAACAAGTTAGTTCCCAGCTTCTTCCATAAGGTCCTCCAAAAATTCCCTATGAATTTGGTGTCTCGATCCGAAACTATACTCCTTGGCAACCCATGAAGTCGAATGACCTCTTTGAAAAACAGGTTCGCAATGTGAGTTGCGTCACTGGTCTTCTGACATGGAATGAAGTGTTTCATCTTGGAAAATCTATCCACCACCACAAAGATTGAATCACAACCTCTTTGTGTCCTTGGCAAACCCAATACAAAATCCATGCTTATTGCATCCCATGGCCTCTTTGGTATGGGCAATGGTTGATAAAACCCTGCATTCTGCTTCCTTTCCTTCGAATGCTAGAAAATTTTGCACCTGTCTACAAATCTCTTGACGTCTGCTCGCATTCCCGGCCAAAAATATGACTCTTTCAACTTTGCGAACGTCTTGTCATGACCAAAGTGCCCTGCCAATCCTCCACTGTGTTTCTCCTTTAGCAAATTCTCTCTCATGGAGCATTTCGGAATACACGGTTGATTACCTTTGAACAGTAATCCTTCCTGGATCATGTGTTCAACCCATTGGCTTCTGTCTCTGAGAACTGGATTCTCAGTTGCTTCATACGCCTCCTTAAAATCCTGATCTTCTGCGTACATGTTCCTGAGATCATCAAAACCTAACGTTTTGACTTTGAACTCCTGCAACAACAAACACTTCCTGCTCAAAGCATCATCCACTTTGTTAGCAGTACCAGAAATATGTTTAATCACAAAAGTGAAATTCTGCATATACTCGATCCATTTAACATGTTTCTGATTCAACTTCTCTTGTTGAGTCACAAACTGCAATGCATGATTATCACTGTATAAGACAAACTCTTTCGGAATCAGGTAATGCCTCCATTTCTTCAATGCCTGTATGATAGCATAGAAATCCTTGTCATAAGTGGAGTACTTCACTTTCGCCTCATTCAGCTTCTCGCTGAAATACGCTATCGGCCTGTCTTCTTGACTCAAGAATGCCCCGATTGCAAACCCACTTGCATCGCATTTCACCTGAAATGTCTTCTGGAAATCCGGCAACACCAAAACTGGTTGTTCCGTAATCTTCCTTTTCAATAGGTTAAAACTTTTCTCAKCCTCTGTTGTCCAGTGAAAAGATTTATGCCACTTCTTCACTGTATCCATCATCGCTGCACTAATTCCACTAAAATTTATGATGAACTTTCGGTAAAAACTAGCCAATCCGTGAAAACTTCTCACCTCAAAGATATTCTTCGGTGATGGCCAATTCTTGATTACCTTCACCTTATCTGGATCCATCCTCAACTCATTTGCAGAAATAACAAACCCCAAATAAATGAGTTCTGTCTTCATGAATGAGGACTTCTTCATGTTTATCAACAACTTCTCCTGCTGTAACCTCTACATCACTGTAGCCAAATGCTTCAGATGCTCTGCCATTGTCTTACTGTAAACCAGTATGTCATCTAAATACACAATGACAAATTTTCCGATGAACTTCCTCAGGACTTCGTTCATCAACCTCATGAAGGTACTCGGCGCATTTGTTAAGCCAAATGGCATAACAATCCATTCATACAACCCTTCATTGGTTTTGAATGTTGTTTTCCATTCATCACCTTCTCTCATGCGAATTTGATGATAACCTCTTTTCAAATCAATCTTTGAAAAGTACTTTGCTCCACTCAAGCAATCCATCAGATCATCCATCCTCGGCAATGAAAATCTGTACCTGATGGTTATCTTATTAATATCCCTCGAGTCAGTACACATCCTCCAGCCTCTGTATTTCTTCGGACTGAGTACTGTTGGAACAACACATGTTCTCAAGCTCTCTCTGACCAAACCTTTGTCCAATAACTCCTGGACTTGCCTTTTAACCTCTTCATTCTCTTGTGGTGTCAACCTGTATGCGGATTTGTTCGGAAAACTAGCTCCTGGTATGAGATCAATATGATGACTCACACTCCTTATCGGTGGCAACGAACGAGGCAATTCGTCCACTATTATATCAGCGAACTCTTCCAGCAGTTCTTGAACTTCCTCTGGTAAATCATCCACTCTGGTGCTAGTCAGAATAATCCTCGGCTTTCTGACCACAATGAACTGTGGATCCTCCTTCTTCTTAACCTCTGTAAGAAGTTCCTTCCCACTCATGAGAAGTACAGTGTTGCTTACTTCTAACTTCATCTCCTTATCCTTTATCGGAAGCAACATGTGTGTCCTCCCATTCTTCTCTAGGGTGTATGTGTTCATTCTCCCATCATGAATCGCATTCCTGTCATATTGCCATGGTCTACCCAGCAATAGATGACAAACATCCATAGGAATGACATCACACAAGATTTTATCATTATATCCACCTATCTTGAATTCAACTAGACATTGTTTAGTGACAGTTACCTGGTGTCCTTTCTGCAGCCACAAAACTCTGTATGGGCTTGGATGATCAGTCGTCTCCAGCTCCGGCTTCTCTACCATCTCTGTAGATACGAGATTATCCGTGCTACCACTATCTACAATGACCTTGCATACCCTGTCCTTGGTCTTGCAAGCAGTCCGAAAAAGTCTGGTCCTTTGGAATGAACTTTCCACCTCCTTCTCGGGTGTCAAAAGGACTTTTCGCATCATCAGTGATCTTCCGCCTTCAGCGTCTTCTGCCTCAACATCCCGCCTCTGTGCCTCGGCGATGTGAGATTTTGCAGTGTCATTCTTTTTCTTTGGACACTCGTAAGAATTGTGCCCATTCTTTCCACATGTGAAGCATGTGATTACTCCACCTCTTCCTCTTCCTTTGCCTCTAGTATGAAGAAAAGTGTTATTGTCAGCATAATCTCCTCTCTGCTCGTTATGTTTCCCTCTCTGTTCAGCATATTGCCCTCTCTGTGAGGTTCCACCTCTTTCTGTTCGAGTCTGAGGTTTCTGCCATTCCTCCTTGGGCTTCTGGTTTCTATCCTGGGCAACTGACTTGCCTCTGGGCTGACTTCTGCTTCGGCCCCTCTGACTCTGCTTTCGGCTCAGCTTCTCCTCCGCTTTCAAAGCCATCTGATAAGCATCTTCCACCGTTCAGATGGTTACCATGCTCATCTCATCCTGGATATCATATCTCAGGCCATTCATATATATGGCAACTTTTTCATCATCACTCTCCTGATGACCTGCCCTGATGTTCAGCTTGTAGAATTCCTCAGTGTATTCTTTCACTGTCATCAGCTTCTGTCTCAGATTCTGCATCCTCCTGAACAGATTAATTTGATAGTCCTTGGGGATGAATTTTTCCTTCATCTTTGCAATCATCCTATCCCAGCTCTTAATCTTATGCTTACCCTTGCAGCATATGTCAGCTTGTAGTTCATCCCACCACAATGCTGCATGTCCTTTCAATCTCATGACAGCATGCTTGACTTTCTTGTCCTCCTCGACATCTTCGTAGTCAAAGTATGTGTCTAGAGCTCTAATCCAGTCTAAAAGCTCCTCTGCATCCAAGTTTCCCTCGTAAACTGGAATTTCCATCTTCGCTCTTGCACCCATCCTTTCAATAGCTTTGATCAAACGTTCGTTTGATGCATCTTCGACTGTAACTTCTTCTTCACGTTTAGCCTCAATTTCGCTTTCGAAATCACTCAGATCCCCAGCATTGGTTGTGCGTCTTTGCGCTGTCTCCATGTCTTCAAGTCTAGCTCGGAGATCACGCATCTGTCTCTCCGTAGCTGGATCTGTCATCTGCCTGCCTCTTCTTCTCGCCATTTCCCTATCCTCTGGTGGATCGAGTGACTGTCTATCTCTCCTTGGCGGCATGGAGAATTCTTCTTTCTCTGCTACAGAAATCAAAGAACCTTTCTGTGCTCTGATACCAAACTAACGCAGCACGCGCTCGCAATCACGTCTTCTCACAGGATCTTCTCTTTTCACGCGGCCCGAAGAATTCAAATGTTATTTTATTTCCCTATCGAGAAATCTGCACCCATAGAACTCTCGCGCGATCCCCTCTCTTTACTTATTGGGGGATCAGACTTCGCGACTTCGCGAGGTCAGTGGTCGAGCGTTGGACTCTCGAATCCCCGAATCCCGATACAAGTCAACGCTGACCTTTTCCCTCTCCTATCGAGATTTCTTCTATCGTGAATTCGCCACTCGCGATGTCAAGCAACTTGCTTTATCGACTCTTGAACCCTGATACGCCAAAACTCCGACGCACGCACGAGTTCGACCCTTCACGTCACTTCACCTTATCGGCACTTTGGATTTTGCGGTATCACGAATCCTGAGGTAATGGTTTCGGAACTTCTCGCTGCGAAACCCCGATATATTATGCCACCTATCCACTGATTGACCCTTGGCTCCCACACTGTTCCCTTAGCCTTTTCGAGATATCGCGTATCGTGATATCGCGATTCCTGCTGCAACGTTTACGAGACTTCACGTTACGAAACCCCTATTCACGATTTCACGTGTAAATCCGATGGTCCTCGTGGCTCGGATCAATGGTCCTGCCCCTCCTGATCTTTGACCCCTTTTGGGAATACTCCGCCATATCTCCCTTGCACCCCCGCGAGATCTAATGGCTCACGAAGATTCACGAATCCTCCTCGGAGAATTCCAACCGTCCGTCCGTTCCTCTTTGACAATTTCGGATCAACGGTCCTGCCCCTCCTGAGCTTTGACCCCTTTTGGGAATACTCCACCATATCTCCCTTGCACCCCCGCGAGATCTAATGGCTCACGGAGATTCACAAATCCTCCTTGGAGAATTCCAACCGCCCGTCCATTCCTCTTTGACAATTTCTGCGAGACGAACCTCGTTTCCTTCGTGACAACTGGTTCACCTGCACGCAAACTTACGACGCTTGCTTGAACGCTCCATGGCACGAACTCCCTATGCTTCTCTTTAATGATTACTCGAAGGTCCTATACCTCCTGAGCTTTTTCCAACTCTGAATCCTTCAGAGACCCTTGCACGCACTCCTTGCGGCAGACATTCAACAACTTTCAAGTGTTGAATCTTCGACTCTACGCACACCTGCAGCAGCAGTCTCTTGACGCTTCACTCAGGTTCACAACCTTGAAGATTTTCTTGGCCTGCGCACTCCTTGCACGGCTCCTCTACTCAACTGCACTTTGGGTGAATGAGAACAAAAGTTTAACTATCTGAGCTTTAGAGACGCAACCCTGAATTCTTGTCGACGCACTCCTTGCGGACACTTCAACTGCACTCCTTGCAGGAATTCTTACTCAGATAGAGAAACAATTGAAACTCATTCCTTCTTCCTCTCTGACCTCAATTCAAACATGAAATCATACACACAACATATAAAGCAAATGTATAACAGGAAGCAAACATTCATGAGCATATCATTCAACATCAATACATAGAGAACAACACATAACCATGAATTTGAATCAACTTCTTTCTATTAATCCAAATATCTGTATATGGGTGTTCTTACACAGCTCTCTACATGCTCTCCTTCTCAGTTCTCAGAATAATGTTACAATACACAATGAGGGTGTCTATATCTCGTTTCCCTCTTCCACCCTCAAGCAGTCTAATCTAGAATTAAATTCTATCTACTTGCCTTAACTATCTTAAATGCCTCCTACCTACTAAGGACGAGAGCTAAAGGCTCAAGGTCCAATTACAATATACAAGTGCGCTTCATCTTAATGGCTCATTTAAGATCTTGCAACAACTTCCAAGGTGATTTTTTTTCAAAATCTGTGCTAGCGCTCGTCCAGCTATCCTCCACTTCCGCGCTGGCTCGCTTGATGTGGGAGATGCTCGTGCATCACAAACGAAAATGCACACACACACTGTCAGGTATGGATAACTCTGTGCCCAGTTACCCACCACAGGAAAGATTAAAAAGTGTGGATGATCATGAGGAGGCTCCGGAGTCCTCTGAGATGACATGGAATCTTTCCCAACTGATTCAAAAAGTCCGTAAAGTCAATCGGCAAGCTAATGCACCCAAAGAAATTGAGCAGGACAAGCCAATTCAAATGCCAGCAGATACCCCTGCTCAGGTGTATAAAGAGTTTACTCCTGAACTCATCCCAGTCGACAACCCTGATCAAGTGTATGACGAGCCTGTTATCGCACGGTTTGTAGGAAAGGTCCAAAGATCTTGAGTCGGGGCTTGAAACCGGCGTAACAGGAGCTTCCCCACCCACTGTCACCTCAATGGGGAGCTCTTTCTATTTAGGAGGGCAAGACCAAGGGAGACGTCCCTAAGGCAATCTGGGTTAAAGA
>JASDQU010103718.1:402249-415418 GCA_032191745.1 Picea mariana
ACCCTCAATTAACACACAATTCACAAGAAAAGTTTACTATTACCAGAGATAAACTTAAACAACCCTCAATTAACACACAATTCCTTATTATTCAGCAACATAAAGGATTGTGAAAACAAGCACAAGAGTCAATTATCAGATTACAGGTAGAAAACAGACAATATTTTCAGTTTGAATTTGGCTTTTAGCTGGCAAAGCTCAGGGTTCTATCAGCTCATAGTGGTTCCAGTGAACTAGGGCACTCCCCTAATCACTGCCCCTAAGGGAAGGTGAACCGTATATACCTCTTATGTAGTATGGAGTAACGGTACCATCAAAGGTCTTTTAACCGTATATACCTCTTATGTAATATGGAGTAGCGGTACCATCAAAGGTCTTTTTACACATGTAGTGGCCTTTACCCAATAACAATTTTTAATGGGTTGAATTAATACAGACCCATGTGTAACTGCTTTTGATCCATCAGTGAGGGTTATAAGCTATAAACCTCAACTCCGTATTGGAGTGACACAAATAACCATTAATATGCAGAAGAGATTTGAATTAACCATTAATATGCAGAAGAGATTTGAATTTTGTAACTTTTAGATCTAAGAACAAAGATTTTACCAATTGATCATGGGTAATCCCTCACACTTATCTCAAATGACTAGCACTTGTTGATTCAATGCATATGCCCAAACTCAATGGATCGTCATTCAATGCATATGTCCAAACTCAATGGATCGTCACCACCTCAGCTGTCTAATGTACCTAATTCTTAATTGCTGTTATTAAATAATAGGCATTGGTTATTATACGAAATGGTTTTTTTTGTTGAAATTAGGCGATAAAAATTTATAGGAATCATTATTTTTTTGTTGTTCAGAATCCATTTTTGAATGCAGAAATGGATTCAGCATGCTGAAAAACTTTCAAGACACTAGGATTTTACAGAAATAATCACTTAAATCTATGAATCCAACAATTTCTCCCCAGATTTCAGACAAATATCCCTAGAAAAAATCCTCATTTCATAGAATCTTTAACCTACTGCTTAAATAATATACTATCCTGGACTCATCTAAATTCCCTCCATCCTCAATGCATTGTCTAAATTTAATAAACATCTCATCAAAATTGGCATCCATCTATTCACTCAATCATCTAAATTCACTCTACATTCAATGGGTATCACCAAAATTGGTGTCCATCTATTCACTCAATGCATTGTTTAGATTCCAGGGGAACACCAAAATTAGATGTATCATCCCCACCAACGCTGTAAAATGCAGCCAACTTTTCTTAATACAATAATAAAAACCCCAAAACCAAAAGGAATTGCATAGCAAAAGAAGAAAGGAAGTGTATCTCAATACAACAATAAAAACCCAAAAACCAAAGGAAAAGGAAGTGTATCTCAATACAACAATAAAAACCCAAAAACCAAAGGAATTGCAGAGCGAAAGACGAAAGGAATAGGAGAAATTACCTACTTGATTAGTCTCAGCACCAAACCAGGATCGCTCTCACTGGACGCCGACGTTGCGGAGTCTGGCAGACCAGCATCAACAGCATTGCCAACACCAAAACCAGCACAAATCCAAACAGATTAATATCGTTTTTTCCTTCCTTCACAATGTAATACGTTCCCCCCATGATTTCTTTCTTTCGGCCTTCGAATTGAATTCGTCCAGTAGTCTCTAAGATTTCTCACCGAATTGGATCTCGCCGAGAGCCAAGCAATTGTAAGTTTCAGTGAAATTCCATTACGGTAGCTCTTGTTCTTGGCCCGGGCACAAAGAAAGCTCGTCGTACATGCCCAGAAAAAAATGAACCGAGTACTCGTTTAAGTTGAATGGACTCTTCATTAATGCCTAAAAGTGACAGAAACGGTTGTTGCAACACCTCTTTCAAATTGGAAAGAGAGAGGAAATTATCCGAGGCGGTCATCGGTCTTCCCATATTTCTCGCAATCCAGAAAATGACTACAAACCGATCTCTATTTTGGGCGACTTGAAGTGTCTATGCCCGAGATTTTCGTTCTTTCTATTTATGTTTATATTTGTTTATTTTAGTGAAATACGCGTCGTCAAATGGATCAGGTGAAACACTTAAAGGAAATAACCTGCAGTTGAAACTTTTGTTACATTTCAAGAAAATATTTTTATTAAATTAAAAAAATTTGATAAATAAATAATTGTACCACTTTGTAATAATAATAATAATATATTTTTAAGGTCACGGTTAAGTCAGCACATCAAATTGGTGTATGAAATTCCCTTGTTTGTGGGACAAGGGATCCACTTTCACCCAGAGATTTAACTGGTAAAGTATACGAAGGTATACATACCCTACCCCCACTCTGAATTTGAATTTGTGACCTCTTAAGAGGAGTAGAAGCGCTACTCCTGACACGTGGGCAAACTCAAAGGTGATGTGTCTTACACGAGCATCGTATTTTGGAACCAAATTATACATCTCTGTTTTTATTTGGAAATCAAAACTTAGATTGTCTAAATGTTTAAGTTTTTTCTTTTATAGATGATATAAATTTGGGTGAAATTATAATTTTATGTTGTTTAAATTGTATTTCAAAATACATAAATGAATTCAGTGTCTTGAAAACCCCTAGAGCTTTTTGGATTATATAGACATAACCACTCAAATCTAGAGATCCAACAATCTATTATCTAATTTCAAGCAAAATTAAACGAATAATATCCCCAAACAAAACTTAAACTTAGAACATTTAAACTACAAACATAATATTAATAAGTACGAACTCTATTAATAAATTTCCATTCATTATGTTATTGTGTAACTGTTTACATTAAAACATTCATTTTCCACCACATCAAATTTTGCAATAAAAATTAAAAATTTATTCCACAGTTAAATGGAATTTTTACAACAGTAAAAATTAAAAAGTTATTCCACAATTCAGTAAAAAATTTTATCACTAATACAAATTAGCTCATTATTATACAATTTAAAATAAATTTTATAATATAATTAATATTTTTATTTCAACTTTTAATTAAATTTAATTGCATTACAATTACAAATTATTTTTAAATTATATTACTAAAAATTCAATCCAAATTTCAAATTAATAAAAAATTTAACTTTTTTATATAATCCAAATTCCAAAACAATTCCTACAAAATTCTTATTATACCTATCACCTATTCTCATAATATATTATAAGTCATTTGAACATCGAAATCTCATCCACCAGTTTCAGCATTTTCATCCATTGATATTATTAAATGTAAATTTTTAGCTTCCCAAAAATGTATTGGTTTCATTTTGTTTAGGTATTTATATATGTAAAAATATTATTTTGATTTTGATTATTTCTGTGAGATAAGTTAAATTATAATAAAAATTTGTATTTAGTTTTAAGTATAAGATTAAGATTAAGGCTAAATGTTATTAAAAAGCATATGATAAGAGGATTTCTTAAAAATGTTATTTAGGTTGAAAATGTTTATTGGTCTTGGAGTAAGATTAAACACTACTTATAAGTGGTTAAGAGTGACTAATAACTCATCTTCATGGCATGTAAGGATCTAAGTTAAAGGCCCAAAACCCAAAGGCATCTAATATGAGTGAGAGTCTATCCCCTTATATACCACAAACTGTTTCAAGTCTAGTGGTTTTCCTTGTATAACAATGATGAATTGGTAGCTAGAGATAGTTGTCCTCAGTATCAATTCACAACTGAGCTATGATAAATTTTGTCACCATCAANGTAAAATATTTTTATTAAATTAAAAAAAATGATAAATATATAATTGTACCACTTTTTAATAACAGTAATAATATATTTTGTCCCCGGGGGGGTAGCTCAATTGGCAAGTGCCGTGAAAATGAAGTTCCATGAGGTTTCGAGTTCAATTCCCCCCGACTTACCTTGTGTGCCGCGTAAGGGGCATCGTGGGCACACCTGGAGGTTATAGTGGTAGCGGTTGGATCACTCAGCCACGTGTAACGCGAGCACGTGCCCAACTAGTTGCTGATTCCTCCAGACACACAAAAAAAAAAAAAATATTTTTAAGGTCACGATTAAGTCAATACATCAAATTGGTCTATGAGATCCCTTTGTTTGTGGGACAAGGGATCCACCTCTACCTAGAGATTTAACTGGTAAAATATACCCTACCCCCCAATGAATTTGAACTTGTGAACTCCTGACACGTGGGCGAACTCAAAGGTGATGTATCTTACACGAGCATCGTATTTTGGGACCAAATCATACATCTTTGTTTTTATTTGGAAATCAAAACTTATATTGTCTAAATGTTTAAGTTTTTTCTTTTATATATGATATAAATTTGGGTGAAATTATAATTTTATGTTGTTTAAATTGTATTTCAGAATACATAAATGAATTCAGTGTCTTGAAAACCCCTAAAGCTTTTTGGATTATACAGACATAACCACTCAAATCTAGAGATCCAACAATCTATTGTCTAATTTCAAGGAAACTTAAACGAATAATATCCCCCAAACAAAATTTAAACTTAGAACATTTAAATTAAAAACATAATATTAATAAGTACTAACTCTATTAATAAATTCCATTCATAATGTCATTGTGTGACTCTTTACATTAAAACATTCATTTTCCACCACATCAAAGTTTGCAATAAAATTTAAAAATTTATTCTACAGTTGAGTGGAATTAAAAAGTTATTCCACAATTCAGTGGAATTTTTTATCACTAATATAAATTAGCTCATTATTATATAATTTAAAATAAATTTTATAATATAATTAATATTTTTATTTCAACTTTTAATTAAATTTAATTGCATTGCAATTACAAATTAATTTTAAATTATATTACTAAAAATTCAATCCAAATTTCAAATTAATAAAAAATTTAACTTTTTTATATAATCCAAATTCCAAAAACAATTCCTACAAAATTCTTATTATACCTATCACCTATTCTCATAATATATTATAAGTCATTTGAACATCGAAATCTCATCCACTTCAGCATTTTCATCCATTGATATTATTAAATGTAAATTTTTAGCTTCCCAAAAATGTATTGGTTTCATTTTGTTTTAGGTATTTATATATGTAAAAATATTATTTTGATTTTGATTATTTCTGTGAGATAAGTTAAATTGTAATAAAAATTTGTATTTAGTTTTAAGTATAAGATTAAGATTAAGGCTAAATGTTATTAAAAAGCATATGATAAGAGGATTTCTTTAAAATGTTATTTAGGTTGAAAATGTTTATTGGTCTTGGAGTAAGATTAAATACTACTTATAAGTGGTTAAGAGTCACTAATAACTCATCTTTATAGCATGTAAGGATCTAAGTTAAAGGCCCCAAACCCAAAGGCATCTAATATGAGTAAGAGTCTATCCCCTTATATACCACAAATTGTTTCAAGTCTAGTGGTTTTCTTTGTATAACAATGATGAATTGATAGCTAGAGATAGTTGTCCTCAGTATCAATTCACAACTGAGCTATGATAAATTTTGTCACCATGAAATTAAAAAAAAACAAAAAAAAAAACCTTTCATTAGTTACTTTTGTAAGTGGTAAAGTGAAAACAAATATTTAAGATATAAGAAATATCTTTTATAAAATTCCTTTGACTAGATTATATATATATACAATAACTTACATATAAATTTCTAGTGGGTGTGTGGGGTAGTATATAGTTTCATGTATGGAATTAAGGCTAATTACAATTCAAAAACACATGATCCTATTGGAGGTAGCCTACCACAAGCGATGGTAGCTTTCTTACAAATACTATCTAGGTTGAAATGGCCTTATTTGTCTTGGAGTAAGACCTAAAAGGGTTGAGTGGCTGAGAGCTCATCTTTCTTAGACGTGTTAATAGCTTATGACCCAGAGGCATTTGACAAGAGTGAAACTCTACCTCCTTACAGACCACCAATGAATATCTTTATGCCCAAAAATATGTTGTTCTTATTTGAATCTCAACTCCTCATTTCCTTGAGAAAGAAAAATCCCACCTTACTAATTCAATCTCTCAAATCAAAAGGTCGTTCACTCAGTCCACTATTCTAAATCTAAAAACTCCCCTTCCTCTTCCCCACCCTTAACTCTCATTTCTCTACCCTATATCCAAGATACTACAAATAGTATTTCTAAGATTTTGGTCAAAAGGAATATCAAAACCCTCTTTAAACCCTATAAAACCCTTAAATAGTTATTTAAAACATTCAAGAATAAATTTGACTCCATGCTCGACCAAGGAATTTTTTACTCGTGTGGAAAATCATACATAGATTTGGTTATCATTCAAAACCCCTCTCAAAAAACATCTTCGAAAACTTGTCTAAAAAAAAACATATAACTGACATCTAAAACATAAGTACATCTCCAAATCAACTTAATCCCTAACTAAACCATTAATTAAAATCTACATCTAAAACCTTTTGATATATATATATATATATATATATATATATATATATATATATAATACCAAATCTACTCATTAATTTTTCCAATACAAAATTATCAAATTGTCACAATTTAATTTAAAACCACTTGAAAATAAATGTATTTTTTAAATAATTAAATAAAATCTGAAACTTTACATCTAATGAATAAAACAGTGTGAATATAATATAATTAATTTTATCTCAAACCCAAGATAAAGTGAAGGGCCCAAACTCTTACACTCAAATAAAAAATCTTTCAATATATGTGTCTAACATCAATGTACATTGTATTCTATTTGACAATGGAATATGGGGTTTTCTACAACTTTCATTTAAATTTCTCAATAAAAAATCTTTCAATATATGTGTCTAACATCAATGTACATTGTATTCTATTTGACAATGGAATATGGGGTTTTCTACAACTTTCATTTAAATTTCTCAATAAAAAGTATAGTGATGGATGTTAATTTTTATAATTTATAATAATAAAAATATGGCTTAAGTGTAGATATATGATGATTGACATTTATTAAAATTAAATTTATAATTAAATCTTAAGAAGAAAGGTAAGAAAGTATTTGGTTCAATTTAAAATTTGCTATCAAATCTTAAGAAAAAAAGACAAAAAAGTATTTGATTATTTTGAAATTTTATTTGTATGCTTAAAAAATAAAAATTCCTAAATCACCGTAATTTTAATTTGATTTTAAAGTATATTATGTACTTATTCATATTTTTTAAGAGATATTTTATATTTTCAGGTAGACTTTTTCCTATTAAAACTCCCATCGAATTCTAGGGGTGTAGATTTATTGCAAGAACGATTGTCTCCTAGGGTTTGATTCCAGGGGTGCGTATTCAGTGCAAGATTGCTTTGGTTTTTAAACATCATTGGATTTAATTTTGGTCTGTGGTGACTCTAAACAAGGTTAGGAAAGAACAAGAAAGGAGTTCGAAAGAAGTATATTCTATATTCGAGCTTTGTTCTTGTTGTTTATTCAAACCCTGTAGTGAATCAAGTACAAAAGTTTTCATAATTCCTATTTATTATGTTCACTTCCCATTATGAGCAATTCACCACATATGACAAAATCTCTCTCATAGCAAATCCTAGAGTTAGAAATGATGTTTGATAATAAATTTAGATCTTTAGATGACAAGATTAAAATACAGATAGATAATATAATATTAGGATAGGAATCTTCCTTGCAGAAAATGAAGGTTAGCTTAAAAGAAATAGAAAAACAAAACCAAGAAAAGAAACAATCAACCCAATAAGAAGAGGTCAAAGAAAATCACAATATTCAAGACAAATTAAAGAGATAGAAGGAAAAATAACTAACAATTTGGACCTAAATAGTTTGGAACATAAGTTGGATATCAAAACCATCAAAGTGGAAATGAATAACCTTATAGACTTAGACCATGAACCTAACAAAAGATCCTTGAACCTCGTAATTTTTGGCATAAAAGAGCATAAAGATGAGGACACATTAGCAATAGTCAAGGAAAAACTAAAATGATTTGTGTTAAAGTAAGCTATAATGACCATAAATATGGCTTACTCAGTGAATTTCCAAACTTAAAAGGGTTAGGAATATTTATAAATGAAGACCTCATTCAAGAAGACCAAGTTAAATTAAGGAAGAAAGTTAAAAAGGTAAAAAAAGACATGAAGGAAGGAAAATGGACAATAATTAGAAATCGAAAAGCTAGTAATAGGGACATAAACAAAAAAGATAATAATAAATAAGAATTTGGGACACTTCGAATCCTCTCTTGGAATTGTCGTGGTTTTCCATAGAGAAAATGGTTTTCCATAGAGAAAATGGTTTTCCATAGAGAAAATGGCCTATATTAAGTTGGATCCCTAGTGAATTAATATTATATTTATGGTTGAAACATGGGAGCATGAAGAATCTAAGGTCCCTAACATAACAGGATTAGCACAGTGGTCGCATGGAACAAGAAATCTTATCGCATAGGGATTGCATGCATAGCTTGTTACATAAAAACAGACATTTATCCTCCCATTCGACTTCATAAGAGAGACCCTCTCAAATAGAACATATGGATGGATATTTTGGATATCAATGCTAAGAAGATTTATATAGCAATCTGTTACTTTGTGCCTATTAATTCTATCTTCTATAAAAATAAAACAATCTAGATAAAAATTGTTCCTAAAAAACCTTAGAACAAGATATTTATAATATGAGAAATTAAGGTAGTACTATCATGCTAGGAGATTTTAATGCTAAAGGTGAAACTAATCAAGCTATTCTTTTAAGCAATGATTCCAACCCTAATTTTCTATGGCTAGATGGGGACATTTTTTTAGCTAACAGATACCAAAAAAAAATATGAAGACTTGACTGAGAATTTGTTTAGTACCAAGCTAATCAAGATTTGCAATTCTCAAGATCTAATGATTTGCAAAGGTCTAATGAAGTGGCCAAAGCCTAACCAGATGACTTGTATCCATGGACTGGGTAACGGTGTCATGGATTATATGATATCATATATCATCATTTATAACCAAATAGTAAATTTTGACCTGTTAAACTACCACAAGCCTGATGTTGATCATATACCTTTAACCCTAACTCTAAATTTTGTCATACACAAAAGCCCCATTGAAAAAACTCTGATAACCAAAGGCATTTGCTTTTCTACTAGAATAAAGATTATCTTTTCTTAAAGGACTTAAATAGTAAATTAAATCTTATATCATATCAAAACAATATTGAAGACCCCTATCATAGTTTTACGACAACCCCCTTTACTTTCATTAACAAATTCTCTATCGAGGTGTTATGTAAAAAGAAAAATAGACAAACAACCCTTGGTATGATAACGAGTGTAAAACTACTGGAAAATCCATTAAGGATGATTCTAATGAGTCCTTAAAATCCGATAAGATAAATGTATACGAAGCCCTAATTAAGAGGGAAAAATGCACTACATAACTAGAAAGTAAGAGAATCTCTTGCACATGTCTAAGCTAAATCCTAAGAAATTTTGGAGGCAAATTATGACTCGTAAAACAAAAGAAAATAACATAATTCCCCTAAGGCACTGGAATTCCTACCTTAAAAATGTTTACGAATCCCCTAATGTCATGGACAACATTCCAAACATTTCTATAGAGGATTAAGTTTTTCTATAGAAGACATAAAGTTTGGGGTTAAGCGACTTGCAAAAAGGAAAGCTAAGGACATTGAAGGCTACCAATATGAAATCTTAAAAATTGGAGAGTCTATCATCATCCCTCATATACACAAGCTCTTCAATTTAGCAGTCAAGAAGGGCTTCCCTAAACTTTAGACTCAACGCCTCATTGTACCTATTTTTATAAAGTGGGGATAAAAGCAATCCCTCTAATTATAGGACAATTATGATTAGTCCCATTTTAGCCAAGCTATACTGAAGTATTTTGGAAAAGAAGATCAACACATGGCTAGAAAACCATGGAAAAAGAGCTCAAGACTAGATCAAATTTAAAGGCTATCATTTGACTATGGACAACCTTGTTAGACTTAGGAGCATTGTGGAGGAATTTTGCAATAATAAAATCAATCTCCTTTGTTGTTTCGTTGATTTTAAAATATATTTTGACAAAGTGCCCATGAGTAACCTTTAGAATAGGTTAGAAGAGCTAAAAGTTCCTTTCAAGTTAAGAGCCATTGTACTAAGGTTGTATGAGAACGTTATTGCCAAGTTTAGGAACACTAAGGGTTGGTTGAAAAAAAATAAGTGTAACATAGGGGTCAAGCAAAGAATTAGAGGATAAAATAAAATTGAGATACTATAAGGAGGTCGTCAACCTTGATTTAGAAGATTAAATGTATCTCTCTGTTTTGACTAACATAAAGAATAAAATCAACATTGCTAAAATAAGAGCAATCTCTCAGGAGTTGCATAGTGAAACTGATCATTGAAAAAATCCTAAAATGTCGCAGGATGAAATAATCTATCATCTTTGTGACACTAATAGAGTTGAAGATGAAAATCACTTTCTCTGCATATACCCAAATTATATCACAATTTCAAAATATTTGTCACAATACCGACCTTTTTAAGTCATCAAAACTATAGTGATTTTGGATAGATTTTCTTAAAATTTGTTTAGCACATAAATAAAATTCTAAATAAATCCAAGTAATCCCTTGCATTTTTTAAAGTCTAATAGAATAATTATGGTCTCAGTGGACGTTAATCGTTATCATCATCATCGATTATGTTGAATATGGATCACTAATGAAAAATCAAACTTAAACACTTACAAATATTCCATATGGAAGGACGGTAGTAGGATGCAAATGGGAATTTAAGTAGAAGTATAGTCTATAGCTAATGGGTTGATACAAAGTTTAGTTGAAGGAAAAGGAGGTTACCCAAATTGAGTGTGTAAATTAAAACAAAATATTTTTACCATTTGTTATATTATTCTCAACATAGTTTGTTCGTAGTTGCAGACTCTTTGGAATTACATGGACATTAACTAGATGTGAACATTTCATTTCAAAATCATTCATTGGAGGTCGAGAATAACATCCAGAGCAACCTAAACAATAGTTCAACAAAGGTATGGAGCACTTGGTATACAGGGCACAAAAGACCTTGTACATATTAAAGCAATCCTCAAGAGTTTGATATCAATACATAGATGTTTCTCGGGGCAAAGAGATTAAATGCATTGCAATGTTGAAGTATAATGGTGAGTCAATTAATTTTGGCCTTATGCATTGGGGATAAAGTGTTTATGTGTGATGATTGAAGGAAATTAGATTTATTTATGCCTAAGTAGGCTACTAAATTTGAGATGATTGATGATGATGAATATTATTGCTTTTGGGAATAAAAAATTATAATATCACATTTAATGGGAATTCAAAAGGCATACCACAATTCATCCATTGTTGTAGTGCAAGTTGCACATGTGATATTGATAGTTGCAAATTAACATCAAGATTTCAAAAGGCATACCACAACTCATCGTTTATTGTACTAGAAGTTGTGCATATGATATTGAAGATTTCATGATGAATGGAGGTGTGGTTTCATGATCCAACAAGAAGAAACCAACAATATATATTTTAGTTGTAAAGGCAACATATGTAGTTGTTCACCAAGCCACAAAGAAATCAGTTTGGATTAGAAAAGTTGTTAGAAGAATATTGAAACACAATCCACAATGTTAAAATGTGATAACCAAAGTTGTATTGAGACATCCAATAATTTTCAATTCCATGCAAGAACTAAACACATTGAAGTGCAAAATCATTAAGAGAGCAGTTCTAATTTTGCAGGAATTTAGAATTGATATTATTTTATCCCACTTAATATTTGTAGTAGTTTAACTAAATAAGAATGTTAGGAATAGGTTGCCAAATTATTTACATATTTATTGGATAGGAAAATGAACATTTTAAATAAAATTTTAGTATTCTAAAAAAATAACTTAAAGTCACATGGAAGCCAAACACAAAATTGATGTATGAGACCTTCTCCCCGCAACAATTTTACTGCTAAAGTTTATGAAGGTATGCATACCTTATCTCTTCTGGATTTGAACCTGTAACCTCTTTGAAGGAAACACATGTTCTTTACCTTTAAGCCCACTCAAGCTATATATAACAAAGTAATTGAAATGAAATTATTCATCATTCTTACCACTATGATGTGCATATTTAATGCCTCTGTTTTATATTCAGTGATTCAAACTTCACTGTTTTTTGATACTTCTAAAAAAACATTTTCTGCATATTTGAACTCTGAGTAATGCTACTGATAACACTGAATGAAAACTAGCAGATTTGAACTCGAAGTAATGCTACTGATAACAAAAGACATTTTCTGCAAATAGCTCCACAATTAGCAAAAATCTGACTCTTATTCTGCCCACCTGCAAAGAAAGTTATAAGCACCTTGAGATAGGTATTTAACTTCTCAAAAACGTATGATGACATAATTAAACATTGCAACAAACATCAAAAAACACCTCAGTAACAAGGTTTAATTTTCATGGCAGACATTCAAAAAGCACTTAAGTAGCAAGGTTTAATTATGTTGTACATTTATTGACAATGGGTACATTTAATAGGCTTTTAGTGCTTAATCAGTTTTGTATGGACAAGATTAAATATTGATGGAATATTCTTAATAGTCCCAATAAATTAATGGTTGTGATTTCAACCACTAACTTTTTACTATTATAAAGACATCCTTTTACATGTTTATTTTTTTTAACTTTTACTTGATCATATTTAAAATTTACTATGGTGGCTAGCTGATTGTCATTTCTGAGTGATTAACAAAAATTAAAGTTTTGTTCATTTTATGGCCTCGTTTCATTTTCTGGACCAGCCAAAACCTTTCCACCTTCACTAGCAATGAGTTTGCGGCTGTGCTAGTTTACTTGACAGTAAAACCCCAGTTTACTTGACAGTTAGCAACAGTATTATAAATTCTCCTAGTTCGAAAAAAAATCTGCCTCCAATCCGGAGCCTGACATCCTTACCTTTGTTAATAAATCAATTATAGGCCAATCCTTTGGTACAGCCTCCCAATTAAGCACGGAGATTAAAATATTTGAATTGCGAATAACCAGTCTTTTATGCCTCTTAAGATTTGATGATATTCGGTCCTTGAATTAGAACTGGCAATTCAACCTGAAGAATTATCTTGATCCCTAGCACTGTAGCAAAAGACAGGAACAAATGCCCAATACAATC
>JASDQU010103719.1:0-10191 GCA_032191745.1 Picea mariana
GCGAGTTTGGAGTATATCATCAAAGTGTTTGACGAAAGTCCTATGCCAAACAATCACTAAAATATTGCAGCAACAAGCACAAGTATTCCTACCAACTTGTGTATTACATGTTCTTTTTATGACTTCGGGTTAAGACGACTACATCACATACAAAAGATGAAGACAATAAAAGAACTCTTGGCAAATTTGTTTTAAACCTCTCAAGAAGGTTAGAAGATTCTAGTAACATTGTTAGAGCATTATAAGTGGCTAGAGCAACACTTATCAGTTGGGAAGAGAAAAGAAGAGTTCAGATATGAAGTGGTTGATGATGGAGATGCCTCATCTCATGAGGGAAATTTGACAGAACCCCAAGATGACTTCTTGGAGGTGCATGCATATACTCAAGTTGAGAAGGTGTGCAATGGGGTTGACAAAACATCATCGTCCAATATATCATTAAAGATGTCCTATGAGGATGATAACACCAATACATGTGATGAACGGGTTGAGAGTACATACAATGATTATGATGATTATGATGGGTCATGTGTGGAGTTGAGTTTGGCAAATTCTTCATCAACAAAGACTCAATTATCTATGGGTGCCATAACACAAGAGTATGTTAGTGGTATGCATGATTTGAGGAAAGAGGCTCTTGGGATGGTCAAGCATGTGAGCCATTCAGATTTGCAGGGGCTTTATGAGAGGTATGATCTAGAAATTTCTGATTATACACATAATTTGCATCATGGGGATCACAAGTCAGCATCATGGGGATCACAAGTCAACATCATGGGGATCACAAGGCTAAAGTCATAGCTATAGATGAATAGTTGAGCATATACCTTGTGGACCAAATGACATGGAAATGTATGCATCTGCCGATTGTTTCAGATGTGGACACATCAATCTGGGATCCAGGTTCAAGTGACACTAGTGGGGTGGATGCATAGGATAATATTAAAGGGGAGAAGATTGACACATGGGTATATAATGGTATACAACGTTATACAATGATATACAGTGATGATGTAGAGATTGTTATTGATAATCTGTATGAGGTGGAGATGGATTCTGGTGATGACAGTATGTTGGGACATAATGTTGTCCCATCCTTTTTTCTTGAGGATTGTATGGTGAGGTATGCTCATCAAAATCCTTTCATCCCACATACGCATGACCAATCGATTAGAGATATTCCTATAGGGAGACCCCCTGACTTGGGCTTCAAGCATGCCATTGAGGTTGGTTCACCCAGGATTGATGAGTTGTTGTATGAGCTTCATGGTATGGTATGAATTTCTAAGATTGAATTACATTCGGGTTACCATCAGATCAAGATGAGAGAGAAGGGTGTGCGGGTACATTAGGAGGAGATCCAGGTCATATGGGATCGAATCACATATATTTTAGCTGATTACAATTCCCACCTTCTTGTGGAATATTACAAGGATTGGTTTTTTTGCGAGTTGATGGATGGTCACATTCAGGACGAAATGAATAGAGTAGTGGATGACATTATCTACTACATAGATAACATATACTTAGTACTTGAGTCCACACTTAGGGAGGAGATCATGAGGGAGATGCATGATACACCCTTGGTAGGGCATCATGGGTACTTCAAGACTTACCGACAGATCAAAGGGAGGTTCTCATGAAAGGGCCTCGAGGATGATGTGTTGAGACATTTGAGGCAGTGCATGACTTTTCAGTAGCACAAGTCAGAGGTGTATGTCAGTGATTGTATTTATTTCATTGATGGTCAGTGGACTAAGTTGGCACATTTCTTCATGACTCCGTCAGAGTATGAGGCACTGTAGGCAACATAGTTGTTTTTTAGAGATATTTTTAGAATCCACGAGTTGCCTGAGTACGTTGACATGGATCGAGATGACACATTTTTGAATACATTTTGGCAGGAGTTATGCTGATTAGTAGGAAAAGAGTTGACTCCTGGTACTTTGTTTCCATCAGTTGGATATGAGACTTGGCACATTTAGATTCCAGTGGTTATCAATATAGCAGAGTGGGATTCCTTCGGTTTGAGGGATGGTGGACGTCTAGCTTGGCTGTGGGATCCAGGAACTCATTTGATTGGTCCGTTTCATTTTTTGGATGCCTCAAGAGGAGATGTTGGGGTGCATTCTATATGGAAAGACAATTTTTCTTTTCCAATACCTAGGATTGAGGCTGACAGTGGAATTACAGACTTTGACTTCACTGAGATACCTTGGCAGGATATGGCTCGTGGTAGTGGGTTTATCCCTTACGGGTGTTTCAGTTTGGGGTTCAAGGAGAGGAGAATGTAGTTTGGGCATGATGGGCAAACAATTATGATTAGAGTGGCACATTGTCAACATGGTGGTTTATTTCTGAGATTAGCTTGGGATCCTGGGATTACATGGTTTGGAAGTTCAATTTCTGATAGAGAGGGGAGAGCCAGTTCTCACTTTCAGGAGTTTTCTCATATGGTGCTTTGGGTTGGCTCCCTAGAAGAGACATTCGCTGTAGGGTTGATCAAGTTTTTGTAGTGCATGATTTCTCTACCTATCAATAGTATTTAGGTGGCATCTTGTGTTAGTATGTTGCAAGACAGTTCTTTGAGTAGAGGGTGCTTCACATCTTCTAGGCTGGTTTGGGACGTTGGGATCATTCTCAACTTCAGTTTGGCTCAGCTTAATTATCGTTGGGTTGTGTTGGAATTGCTTAAGGACAACCAATCTTTGGGAAGGAAGGACTGTAATGTCTTCATTTTTGGATTCCCCTGCTCTGTAGTTGGATATGACCTTATGGGTTTATGTCAACTTGACTAGAGGGGTAGTGTGAAGTTAATAATGAGTGCGGGCATTTTGGAGGAATTATATGATTCTTTGAAAGGTTTTCTTATCATCTATCATCATCAGGATCATTCCTATGTAGTCCAATTTTGATTCCGTTACATTTCTACTGTTCCTGTAATTTGGCCAAGTTTCTTGTATGCTGGGCCGAGTTTCTTCATCAAGGGGGGATGAGTTGCTTGATGTTGGGTCAAGTTTCTTGCTGAAGTGGAGGCCATCATATATTATGTTGAGACAAATATTTGTGGCAACATATCATGTGGGTAAGAGGGTAGCTTCAACAACACTTACAAAGACAATAATTACCTCTATTTTCCATGCCAAATAGTGCCCTAAGTTGCAAATACATTCCCAACAAAGATCCATCATCGTTCAACCCAGAGTTGTGAGTTTCTTTTCATTTTCATTGTTTTAGTTGGAGTGGATAATAAATAAGAGTAAATATGATATCTTGTTGATATAATAGTCATTGAGCTATTTCCCATTTGCATTCTTGTGTTACATATATTGCATGTAATGGAAGTTTATTTTGGCACACAAAACCCTCTTCCATATAACCTAAACACTTAAAGAACCAATCAGAAATACAACAACAAAAAATAAAATGGTGTGACAAAATACATCCATGAAACAAAAGACAAAAGGCATCCTTACAACCTGCAACAAAATGGGGTTCTAAAGTGGAGGAACAAGTCCATTGTAGAGATAACTAAGGCTACGATCCATAACATGGATTTGTCATGTGTTTTTGGGTAGAGGTGTGGAATGCAAATGTGTACACATTGAATCTGTGTCCTCATAGGATGCTAAACAACAAGAAAATAGAGGAATCCTTTACTCGTGAGAAACTACAAGTATCTTAGTTTCATGTATTTGGTTGTCTTGTTTATATTCATGTGCCTTACAAGAAAAGAACTGAGTTGGAACTATAGAGTATTAAGGGTATTTTGTTGGGTACAATGAAACATCTAAGGCTTATTGTATCTACATTATATCATTGTGAAAAACAATAGTAAATGGGGATGTAAAATTTTATGAGGATATATTGTCCCCATGTTCATAGTAGCCTATAGCATAGGCTTTGGAAGGTCAGAAGGTTGTTGATCAAAATTGTAATCCAAAGGATAAATCAAACTTAGATTTAGAATAGAAAGATCACAATTCAGAGCGAAAATGCTTACTGCCCTCAAGTTTAACTAGGAAGCGAAGAAGGCTTACTTATACATTGAAGGAACGATAGAGAGTGGGGGCACATAAGTCTACTTTGGGTGAATCATCCATCCATAAGATATCCTTCTTATGTTTCATGGATGTCTTTTTCCATTGATGCATAACATTCTAAGTTTGAGGAGGCTAATGTAGAGGAAGTATGACATGATGCCATGGTCGAGGAGTATAATCCCATCCCAAAGAATGGTGTGGGAGATTATGTTGACACCAATGGGGAAAATTTTGATAGATTTCAGATCATTATACAAGATTAAGCATGCAATATTTAAGAGCATATATCGCAGCTATAAGATTATGTTTTAAAGATGGAGACTTTTGTTCTAGTTGTAAGGTATACTTCTATGAGTAATCATGTCTATTACATAATATTTTGGTTGGTCTTTATACCAAAAGGATTTAAAGACCATTTTTTTGAATGGTATGATTGAAGAGGAAGTATACATTAATCAATCGATAGTTTTTAAGGTGCATGCGCGAGATACCTATGGTTATAGGTTGAAGAAGGCCCTTTACGGGGTGAAGTATGGATTGAATGAATGGTTGTAAATGGTTGATGAATAATGACTGAAATTGGGCTTCACCAAGACTACAATACATTTGAATTTATATTATTTATATGATAAATTTGAACCTAGAAATTTGAGCGTGGCCAACCAAAACTATCTTGTATGAGCATTGTGGAAGGAGACTCTTTGCAGACCTTCTTAGTACTCTTACCTCTTTAAGTGTTCACATACAACATCTTATTGCTAGGAATTACATATCAATGTGTCTTGTCAGAGAATGTAAGGGAAACGAAAGAAAATCTCAAGGTGAATCTTCCTCCAATATGTAAAGTTGTGATAATAATGAATAATTGAACCCCACTCGAACACCCTAGTGAAGATCACTAAACTTTGCAGAAGAATGTCAAGATAGTACTTAATCATTGGAACCACATTTGAAAATCCAAATAAAGATCACCAAACTTCGCAGAAGAATAAGTGCACTTTGAACATGTATTTTTATCCAAGTATTGTTGAGGTCAACAACATATATGCTAAGGATTCCTTGATCTTTGTCGCTCTTCTCCACCCAAAGCCACAATTTCCTTGTACGAACATACATATTCCTTCTTGATGGAAATTGGCATAATGTGCAACCCTTTCTTATGCAGTTCATTGAAAATCATGGAATATGTTTTATTGGTTTTTAAACCAAAGAACCATTTGGTATACTGAGTGCGCAATTGTTCATGGATCAACTAGTTGTTTCACCATCCTCAATGAAGTAGTAAGTCTAAATTATGCCTAGAGAAACATACCAAGGATCTAAAAATGAGAAAAATGTACATAAGCTTGAAGGAATGTGGGTTTTCCATATTTCCTAGTGTAGAGAAATTAATGTCCAAGGACAATTGGTTGGTGGCATATTCTGTCAACCTTAATGCTTTGATTGAAATTTTAAGACCTTTTCCAGTAACATTTCTAAATGGAAATGCAAAAAATTATTAAACAAGAGGGCCTTCATTATCAAAAGAGCTCAATGTTCCTTGATAATTAATGTTGAATCTTCTTTCTCATACCAATCCTATTTAATAGGGGAAATTAAAATCACCATAATTCTTCAATCAATTGGGCATAGGGCATGATTGTCTAGCCTAAAAGGTAATCACATCAACCATCTTATTTCCCAAACATATGTGATGATCATGTTCTATATTCATTGAAGGTGAAAAATATTGTTTTGTTTGTTTTGAATTAACTATCTAACCTCAAATGCGAGTCTAAATAAATCTCCTCAACATATTGAAATTAATCTTAAAGTTACCTTCCAACTCAATCTTCCTTATCATATGTTTGAGATAGGAATTTAATCCTGTAGCAAAAGGCCCTTTGTTTTTGTTTGATTATGCTCATCCTTGTTGAAATTATCTATAAAGATAACAATATAATTACATTTATGGTCCTTTAAAAATCCACCACTTCCTTCCACATGATGCTTGTTACCCCCTGAAAATGCATGGTTCATTTCACATTTCATGGGCCCCTCTTATCTCACTTTCGCAACAGATCCTTGAAGTTCAGTGGTAGTTACAGGTTGAGGGAGACACTTGAAGGATCATTGATGTCTTAATGGTGGCTTGTTCAGGATCACAATGATGGATGATATGAGCATCAAGGGAGCCATAAAATATTAATACCCTACTTCAAGAAATGTCTTGGGCATGGTTTACAACATGATAAGGGTCATACACAAACTATGATGGATATTTTGGCTCCAAAGCATGACATGGGGTAAGTAAAGGAATTAATGAACACCAAAAGTTGAATTCCCTCTTCAAGGAGGTGGCTAAGGAATGTTGAAGACAAGAAGAAACCCTAATTGAGGAGATTCCACACATTTGGAGGCATATTTCACCATTTGAGGTGGTTGGGAGCAAGGAAAAATTATTTGAGGTGTTTTCTTTGTATTTGTAGGAAAACTCTTTGCATGAGGAGGTGGCATATGAAATTGTTGGACCATCGAAAAAAAGACATTTTCTTATGAAGATGACAAGTGGCATTATGGGTCCTTTGCATGCATTCAAAGGAAATAAGAGAAAAACGGACCCAATGGAGGAACCGCAAAACATGACATTTTGCAAACGAAAAAGGTTAGATGAGGAATTCCCTAGCATAGAGTGATTCCATATGGTGGTGGAAGTATTTGAATGATCAAGGAAGTTCCCTTAAAGAGGAGTGCTCTACTCCAGGGGTGGAAAGGGATGATATTAATGGCTTCAATCATGGCCCTAGCCCCTAAAACATGGTTTTCCTCTTCAAAGGGACATTTCATGTATGTTGAAGGGGGTTTTATGAGCCATTACACATTGATTGAGGCATGAGTCACATATTTGGAGGAGCTCCCTACTTATAGGGTTTTAGCTCCCATTTATTATTATTTTAATCATCGGGGTTTGGTGTAAAAGTTATAGATAGAGGAAAAATTCATTAAATAAAGGCATGGTGACAAGTGTGGGAGTCACCCACCAAGCTTAGTTGAATATCTTTTGGGAGGAAGAAGTTAAAGTACAATTTCGATGTGAGGTTTTCCAACTCTTTTTTTCTCTCATGCATGACTTGGGTTTTGGCAAGGATTGCCATTGTTTTTGCTACTAGAGTAATATTTGAGTAAATGTATCCTTCCTCCAATAAGTGGACGTTAGGGTTGAGGTGAAAACCTCCCTACCTATTGATGTAACCTTGGATAATTGGAGGAGTTTGCTACTGCAATTTCTGGTTAAGGTTGTTCTCTCCATGTTTGAGTGTCGTTTTAGCTAAAGAAGAAGATTAATCATGGCACTTTATGGCTCTCTCGATCTTGTGATGAAATAAAATTTGAATAATGATGTGTTGTTGGTTGTTCATTCAATAAGAAGGCTCATGTTCTTCTTTCCCTAGTTTATCTTGAATTTCATACTGTGGTTGTTCTTTCTTTATTCAATGTTGCACATTATTCTTGGTTGTAATTTCATGGTTGTGATGGTGAATCTTATTTATGGGATCTCACTTATTCTTGCATAATATAATTTTTTTTTGGACTACTTATCGTAGATTAATGA
This sequence comes from Picea mariana, assembly GCA_032191745.1. Taxonomy (NCBI): domain Eukaryota; kingdom Viridiplantae; phylum Streptophyta; class Pinopsida; order Pinales; family Pinaceae; genus Picea; species Picea mariana. The sequence goes on from JASDQU010103719.1 coordinate 7,636, forward strand.
ATGGCTTAAGCATACCTTGTCTAATATTCAAACCCTCTTGGTCATTGATCATGAATCCATCACACAAGTGGACATACACTAGTATTGGTAGCACATCCCCCCTTTATTTCTAAAGAATATCATAAACATATTTTCTAGGGTTTCCCCCTTGTGTTGGAAAAGAGTCTCTCGAAAGAGAAAGGAAAAGTTACTATGGTGGTAGTGGGAAACCTTCTTAAGTGCCTCTAGGGTTGCACTTTTTCAGGGACTTGAATATCTTTGAGTGCATATCTGGGAGGTAAAAATGCCATTAATGGATTTGTCAAATTTCACCAATCCTTGATCTTCTCTAAGTGGTTTCCAATTCTTGTAACAATCTCTTGGTTGTTATTTCATAGTTTTGATGGTGAATATTATATAGGGGCTCTCACTTATTCTTGCATAATCTATTTTTTTTTTGGACTAGTTATCGTAGATTAATGAATGGCTTAATCACACCTTCTCTAATATTCAAACCCTCTTGGTCTTTGACCTTGAATCCGTCACACAAGTGAACATACACTAGTCTTGGTAGCACATCCCCCCTTTATTTCTAAAGAATATCATAAACATCTTTTCTAGGGTTTCCCCCTTGTGTTGGAAAAGAGTCACTCGAAAGAGAGAGGAAGAGTTACTATGGTGATAATGCGAAACCTTCTTAAATTCCTCTAGGGTTTCACTTTTTCAGGGACTTGAATATCTTTGAGTGCATATCTGGGAGGTAACAATGCCATTAATGGCTTTGTCAAATTTCACCAATCCTTGATCTTCTCTAAGTGGTTTCCAATTCCCGTAACAACCTCTTACTTCCGATTATATATTTCCATTAAATATGATTTTTTAAGAATGTCCTTTAGGCCATTATGGTAATTAATCTCCTTGCTAATAAAATTGTTTCCCTCTACTTGCCCAACATGCTCAATGAAATTTGCTAGTTGCAAAATACTAAATGTTAATGACATTAATATTGGTATTGCCCCTTTTAAGGCCTACTGGATATGTTTATAGATTCACTACCCTATTGCCAAATTAGATAAAAATCAAAATATATTTATCATAAGATTACCCTATTTGTCAAAATCTCTTAGATAGTTAATGATGTCATGCAAGTTGAAGGGTCGAGCATGATACCATTTTTTGTTTTTTTTTATTCTATCTTATATTTGATAAGAATCTTGGAAGGTATATTACATGATTTGTTACCCATTTATCCCACAATATTTTTTCTACAAATACAATATCCAATAAGTTTAGACATCATATTTGTTTGAAAAAATACAATGTACACAAGGAACTAGTGTAAGGCCTTGAAAATCAACCTCTTCATAATATATGACGACGAATTTGATTTTTCTTTGAAGATGATTGTGATAGATTGATATTAGGGAAAGGTTCTAGTTACCTTGCTCTATAATTTCTTCTTGAAATCTCATGGAGAGGATAAGTGTAAGGCCTTACCTAACTTCTTGAAGACTAGCATAGGACTAACTCCTTAACGAGATTTCAAGACCTTACTTTCCAGGTATTAACCTTGAATCAAATACATTAACAAAGATTACAATTGTGTATAAATGAATTTGCTGGTAGAATAACTCAACTTCCAAGTCCTAATAAACACATTCTTCACATCAAAAGAAACCCATAGGAGTAGTAATATAAATGTTTAAACTCCATTACCCTAAATACCATTGTGATTGTACCATCAASATGAATGTTATGATTTTAACATTWTAGTGCATAAATACTTGAAATAWTTTCTATAAACAAATCCTTTATCTTACTAATGGRAWTATCAACACCAAAATGATGTTTATTTGCTTAATTTAGATCTTTTACACTTAGGGAGTCTTCTGCTTGTTAAGTTKTTAACACCATCACCTTTTCAATATATGCTTGATAAACCTCAATGAAATTGTAATATAATTGTTACCCCCACTCACCTAGGGGTAACTAGAGGAGATCATGTCTCATGACCTACAATGATACAATGATCTTGATGACATTATCATTTTTCTCCACATATTGTAGCCCCTTATATGCCTCCCTCCTCATTCAACTCAACTTATAACACCTGATCAACACAGTTCATCTGATAATGGTAGTCTAGGACATTGTGAGGTACATTAGTCCTTGTTTCATATAAAGTGTCATATTTAATACATTAGGAATTTTGGTGAGGATCATGGGTTGAAGTCGAATAATGTATCAAAAGCTTGGAAGTTATGCTTTTTTCCTTGTTTCCCCTTGGTGGCCATCATTTGTGTCCTAGTCGAGTGTTGTCACTCTTTTGGAATAGGGGTACTAATAGGAGACTTTGATAGGAGCAATGTATTGTTCCCTCTCATACTTAACACTTTCCATCATGGGGCCTTCTGTAGTGTACTAAACTTCGGTAATCACTAATACATGTAGTTAATGACTACATCACCATGAAGTAACCCTAGTCGTTCCATTCACTATATTTGCACTTTGATAAGTTTCTTGGGAAATATCCCTCTACTTGGGTATGGAAACACTTAATAGGGTATTTTGATGGTC
>JASDQU010103719.1:55171-73115 GCA_032191745.1 Picea mariana
GAGGGGTCCGAAATCTGAAGTACGAGAGGTAGCTTTTTAGACGGATATAGTCTTTTTTGTGTTTATTTGATTAAACTTTGTTGTAATTTTTTTTTATTATTTGTTTTGTTTTGTATATCTATTTTTATTTTATTTTATTTTGTTTAATGTTTTAATTTTTATTTGTTTTTTGTTTTTAATGTTTTGTTTTTATGTTTTCATTTTCATTTTTATTTGTTTTAATAATGCTTTTTAATTGTTTTATTTTTAATTATTTTAAGTTAACATTATTATTACTTATTCCAAATTAATTATTTATTAATTATTTTAATTTATTATTCAAACTATTACTTATCACCCTAATCTAATTACTAACCTACTAGTTTATTTAAATTATTAATTTAATTAGTTATTAAACTAATCAATATTTTATTTAATTATCTATCCTAGGTTATCTAACTTTGTTTTATTCAAGGAATATTGGAGGGAGAAAGACGAGGTCAATGGGATGAATGGACATGGGAGTGAGCGACACATCAATGAATGAAGGATCGAGCAAAATGGATGGAGGGGAAAAGTCACTTGAGGAAACCAGTCAAGCCAAGAGTTTTCATCATGAGAGAAACAACAGATAGAAACTTAATAATCATATTTCCTATAATTTATAGGACCCTAACAAGAGCCTCATTGTAATTATCTTCTGGTGAATGAGTGTATCCATCACATCACTTCTCAGAGATAAAGCTGCCACAATTCTAGTGATTCTTGCACTTTGTATTTATACAGTCTCTTTACAATTCTTTCATTAATAGAAATCAAGTATTGTTGTATTTCTCTGCTTTTGGTAATTTTCTTGAGTATTTCATTATAATTTCTCTACTTTCATTTCGTTCCGAAAAGAATCCATATAAGAGATGAACATAAGTGGTGAGAAATGCCTCCAAATATGTAACTTTGTCTTGGGAAGTGTGAAATGCCTCAAAATATCCATTTCAATGGAAGAACATGCATCAAATATGCAACAAGATCTTCTAAAATAACATCCATCACCAACTGCATGATATCATAGTCTACTAGCTTTGATTCTCAAGTCTAAATGCCTTTTTAGGCGGTAAAACCCAATATGAAGGAAATGATTTTAGGAGACATTTGTTCCAACTATAACACTAATTACTATCAATTTATTCATTTCCATTGTCGTTCAATTTGGTTGGAAGTTACAACAGATGGATGTAAAACGAGTGTTTTGGAATGGAGATCTAATACATGAGGTATATAGGCAATAATTGGAAGGGTTCATGGAGGAAGGAAAATAAAATATGGTATGTAGGTCCTTATTAAGGGTTGGTATGGATTGAGGCAAACTCCATGAGATTGATAAATAAATATTGATCGAGAAAGGAAAACAACATATGGTATGTAAGTGCTTATCAAGATTTTATATAGATTGAAGAAAACTCCATGCACTTGGTAAATAAAGATTGAATGGAGATTTATTAGGGAAGGTATATAGGCACCAAAGAGAAGGACTCAAGGACATAGGAAAATAACATATGGTCTGTAGGTCCTTATTAGAAAAACAATATATGATAGGTAGGTCCTTATTAAGGTTTTGTAAGGATTTACTAGTCCACTTTGACTTGGGAAGTGTGAAATGACTCAAAATATTCATTTCAATGGAAGAACATGCATCGAATATGCAACAAGATCTTCTAAAGTAACATCCATCACCAACTGCATGATATCATAATCTACTAGCTTTGGTGCTCAAGTCTAAATGCCTTTTTAGGTAGTAAAATCCAACCCAATATGAAGGAAATGATTTTAGGAGACATGTGTTCCAACTATAACACTAACTACTACCAATTTAGTCATTTCCATTATTGTTCAATTTGGTTGGAAGTTACAACAAATGGATGTAAAATGAGTGTTTTGGAATGGAGATCTAATACATGAGGTATATAGGCAATAATTGGAAGGGTTCATGGAGGAAGGGAAATATAATATGGTATGTAAGTCCTTATTAAGGGTTGGTATGGATTGAGACAAACTCCATGAGCTTGGTAAATAAATATTGATTGAGAAGGGAAAACAACATATAGTATGTAGGTGCTTATCAAGCTTTTATATGGATTTAAGAAAACTCCATGAGCTTGGTAAATAAAGATTGAATGGAGATTTATTAGAGGAGGTATATAGGCACCATACATAAGGATTCAAGGAGATAGTAAAATAACATATGGTATGTAGGTCCTTATTAGAAGAACACCATATGGTAGGTAGGTCCTTATTAAGGTTTTGTAAGGATTTAAGAAAAACTCCATGAGATTGCTAAATAAATATTGATCGATATTTCCAATCAAGAGGTTTCAAGTGTAGCCATTCAAACCCAAATTTATATGTGAACTGTTACCGCCCCATGCCTAGGGATAACTAGAAGAGATCATGTTTCATGCCCTGCAATGAAGATAGTGATCCCGACCATGATGATGATCAACGTGTCCACACATAGCATCCCAATAGACCCCCTCATATTTCCTCTTTTGCTTCATATCGACTGAGCTCATCACATTTAATCAACTCAGTGTATTGAAGATGGTAAGCCAATGTCACCAATAGGTATGTTAGTCATTCTTTCATGCGAAGTGTTCTTCTTAATATACTAGTCATGTAAATGAGGATTATTGGTTGAAGTTGGATAATGGATCACTAGCTCAAGAAATTATTTTTGTTTCCTTGTTTCACCTTGGTGGAAATCATCTATGCCCTAGTCCCCTATTGTCACCACCCAAGGAAAAGGGTTACTGTTGGGGGGGGGGGTCACAAGGGTAGCGTTCCATTTCCCTACCATACTTAACACTTTCCACCATGGATCTTGTCACAGTGCACTAAACTTTGGTAATGGGTCATGGTCCATTGTTTCATGAGAAGAGGAGATGGAGGCTGAGAGGTTGATTGCAACTGCAGTTAAAAGAATAAGAATGATGATAAAGGAAGAAAGTAATGATAACAAAGGAATATCGAAAGCCAGTCCAAACTTGATCTCTACCCTTTTTGTGTTTTCCCCTGTCCCAAGCGATGATGCTATGGTTTGAAACCTTATAAAGGGTACTTGCAAATATGACAAGAGGATAAATAAAAAGGAAGATTAAGGGGTGTGGAAAAACATAGAGTTTAGAAAGTGATAACTCAAGGGTAAGCACACCCTCCACAAATGCGCTCATAGAAATGGACTCAATGACACCATAAGCAATGAAGTAAGCGAAACATGTAACACTATCACACTTACTCTTGAAGGGTTCTGTTCTTTCACTATTTTCCCCTAAGACATACCCCTCTACTTGGGTATTTTCTTTCAATGTTTTGGTTGGAACACCTAATAGGGTTAGATGAAGGTCCTCCCATATTCAAATTTGCCAACTTACATAAAGCCTTGAGATAATGTAAAATTTTAAGGGGATATTTGATGTGAATTGTTTATGTGGATTATATGTTAAGTAACGAATTACTTTGCATGACTCAACGACTAGTATTTTTTATGAACATTGGCTTTACTTGATTTCATATTTTGTTTTGATCTAGATGCCCTTGACATGGTTCTTGAAGGATTCCCAATGATTTCACCGAGGACATTGTGAATTTATTGTAGAGTATGGCACGTGTGATGTAGAACATTGAGTCATTGAGTGGCTTGATACATCCAAACATTGGCTCTCACATATTCAGAACCTTGGATTATGGACATATGGGATTGATTTTGATATATATGGTCATAGTGTCATAGAGATGGGAAAGAATCCCACACCTTGGGATCTACACTCTAGAGACTATCATGCATTGAATGGATGACATTGCACATGGAAATTATTAGAGGGAATCAATATATGACACAAAAACTTCTCCTACTTGGATGCCATCCCTTACACCTTGGATGCTAGGAATTTAGATGATGACATCATGTTAAGGTTTGGCATAGATGATGGGGTTCACTACCACTTAGACACTGGTGATGACTTGAGATGTGGGATAGCATTCTTTCTCCATGCTTGCATCTCAGACGATGACACATGGCCTTAGAGAGGCCCCCCTAGCACATTGAAGGCATGACATCGCCACATGTGTGACCACTATTGTATTATTTTCATGATTTTGACATTTGTAGAGGCTAACTTGAGGGGTCTACCCCACTTGTGACATGAGTTTTGACTTTTTGGATATATTGAGGACTAGGATTTCCCTTATAAATAAGGTTGGTGCTACATTTTAATTTCATCAACACTTCCTCTCATATTTGTTGGTGGAGAACTCTGGACAAGTTCTCTCCTCTCTCCCTTTGTCTCTTGGATCTAGTGCACTACTCTTGGAGGAGGATCTTTTTGTGGATGCTTTGCTTTGTTGGATGATATCTTGTTGCAACTAGGGTTTCTCTTGGTATAATGACTTGGATAATTAAGTAATTTTCCTTAAGTTTATGTGTTTTCTCATGTTATACTTGTTAATTTCTATCTTGTTGCATGTTACTTTGTCCTAGTAAAACCCTAGGAGTGATACATAAGTCTTCCTCTCCTTTAACACTTTTTTTGTCCAATATTGGTTTAAGGAATTAAGATACTTAGTCTCCTGCTAAGATTCAAAGGCTTAAGGACCAAGAGGCTTTGGACCATAAGGTTTTTTATATTAGTCATTTGATCCTTGAGCTAGGTCATTTAGAAGAGGGAAAACAACGTCTAGGGCCCAAGAGGATTTGAACCCTATAAATCGTTTTCTTGAAGGTTTATTCCTAAGGCCCAAAAAGATTTGCACCTTAGGGTTTGAACCTCATTCTTCTAGATTATGTATTTTTTTTATCAAGTGTTTCATGCTTGACTCCATAAGCCCTCGAAAGACAATGACACTGGTATAGAACTCTCTTGTGGTGAAAAAAATTCTTAGAATTAATACTCTCTCTCCTAAAGTGATTTAACTAATGCTACTAACTCTAACCCAAACAAACAAATGATAATTATTGATGTTTTTATAAAATTTTTCTACAACCACTAGGTTTTACTTTAATTGTTGCATACTTACTTGGAATAGTGGCTAAAAATACGCAGAATTCATATTTAGCAATTGCATGTTATTGCACATGTTGGAGGCCTGATTTATATGCTAAATTGCTACATTTATGAGAAGTTTTTCCTATTTATTTTATAAAATGTTAATTGTTGTTATACATTGTCTTACTGTTGTAAGTCACAAAAATAATTGGTTTGTTCAATTAGTTAGTGTCTAAAAGTTCATTAATTAGGTAAATAACTTGGTAATTTACTATATTATTCTTTGTATTGTTTATTGTCTCGTACAAGTGAAGAAATTACCTTGTCACCTTCCTTACCTTCCCAGACCAAGACCTATGATTGAGGTGACAAGAATAGGGGGATGTAGGTTGGATTATTCTTGCTATTTGATCCCTTGATGTCACTAGGGAAGCCTTCCTTGTGTTGGACCTTCTTCCAACACTAAAATGAGGGAAGTATCTATTTAGGTGACAGTCTTAGAAACTTCCAATTGTTACACAACATTGAGATCTCATGGAGGGATTTGTATAAGTACAAATCCTATGATAACATTTTGGCACCATTGCTAAGGACGATTGAGTAATTCTCCCTATGACATATTTTTGGTAAAATTATCCCAAATCCCTTATCCTCAAAATTTTACAAGGCGACTTCAATGAGGGTAGAATCCCTCACTTACTTTTGATGATCCTAAAGGGACCATATAGAGACTCCACTAAGATCAAGGGTTGAAAGAATCAACCAAGGTCCTAATAGGAGGTTTTCTAACCCTACTAAAACTTACAAGAGAAATATTCATAACAACTCTCCCATAGTCAAATATTTGTTCAGTGGAAATCCTCCTCTATCTTCAATGGCTCAAAAGCCATGGATGGCCAATGTATTCAAACCTTTAGACATGTTTGAAATCCCAAGGTACCCTCGTAACCGCCTCATAAGTTCAAAAAGTGGGTTCCCAAATTTTCAGGTAATGATGTCATTACTACTGAAGAACACTTAGATAATTTATGGGTTTGTTTCCAAAATCACCCTATAAATGATGATGAAGAAGATGTAGTCATGAAACGATTTTCTACCACTTTTGTTGAAGGCACTAGGAGATGGTATAATATTTTACCTAGCAATGGTATAAAAAACAAGGATTCCTTCCAAGATTCTTTCATAAAAAGATGGGGCACTAAAGAACACCCTAGCATGTTGTTGCTATGACTTAGTGAAATGAGAAAAGAACGAGAATGAATATGTCAAAGATCTTGATACCATATTTGATAAGTTTCTTCAACAAATTCCTAATGATGTTTTCCTCAGAAGATAACGCCTTCATTTCCTCTATACCAACTCATTTTTAAGACATTTTGGGTTCATGCTCAAAGAAAAGATCCCAAATACTCTTGAAGAAGCCTGAGAACTAGCTGTAAGGATTGGAGCTAATGTTTCATCATGTAAGGTTGAACCTTTCTATGCCCCATGAACCAAGGTTGATAACAGACCAAGAACATTGCATAACACTGAGCCAACCTAAGAAATAAGCACTGTATGGGAAAATAATATCGATGAGGCAATAAATGGCATCACTCAAAACCAAACCTTGATGATGAACACGATTACAAACATAGAAATGACACATCAACTAATGAGGCCTCCTTATAAGGGTCAACTCCAAAGATAGAAACAAGCATGGAGACTTGGGCCTTGTAACAAACACACACACACACACACACACACACACACACACACACATATCCACGTAGGGGTGCCCTTTCATAAGAGGCATGACCTTTCATATGAGGTGTCTCTCCATTAGTAATTTAATTGTTAATCTTAACCATTGGCCACACATTATCAATCATAGTTTCTTTGAATCCTAGTCATTGACCATGTCAGGCCCCTGGCCCTATACAGTTAGAATTCTGAGAACTTCTAGTCTTTGACTGAAAACTTGACCCTTGGCCATTTAAAGTTAAAAATTTGTTGCATTGCAAGAAAATAAAAAGAAATACCATAACATAAACTATATATATAGTTTTTTAGGAGATATCATTTGCAGTTGTCGTACATTAAAATCACGTCCGTATAGAGATTATATAATAATTTTCTACTCCTACAAATCCTTACAATTTTTTTTCCTGTGATCCATCCATACTGTACGGTCTTCGTACAACCAATTTCATCGCCTTGCAATTAAACATATGTCAACCGTTTTACCCTTTTAATAAAGTAAAGTGCCTTTATATGCTCAAAGTCACTTAAAATACAATTTTAGTTAATTTGTTCAATGTCACTTTAAAAAGTTTTTTTTTTGCCCTGCTGACATTAAATAATTAATTAATTCCCTTTTTCCTTCACTGACTATAGCCTATGAGAATCACTTAGTCTATTCCATCAATCTCCTAGAGATCATTTGGAAAGGGACATTACAATCCTCTCTTCCTGAGATTGCTTGTCCTCAAGCAACTGCAAGTTGGGATGCTGCAAGATCTGGTTGCCTTCCCATGTGGCATCCTCTGTTGGAAAATCTCTCCATTTGATGAGGTACTCTCGAATCACCCTGTTATGAAATTTCCTCTCCGAATAAGTTACCCGTTGTCCCAATTCCTTCTTGAGGCACGAAACATGAAAGACATTGTGGATATTACTCCCTTTCAGAAACTCGAGCTCATAAGCCACCTCACCAACCCTCTGAATCACCCTGTAAGGGTCATAAAAACGTGGCTTAAAATTTTCTGCACCACTTTTCTTCAGTGAAGACTGTCTGTATGGTTATAATCTCAAAAACACTAATTACCCCACCTCAAAAGTGCGCTTGACCCTGTGCCTATATGCATAAATATTTTGTTGATTTTGTGTCACATGTAAATTGTCCTTGAGAGCCTTGAGGATGTCTTGACTCTCCTGGATCCAATCCTTAGCTTTGGAAGCCTTGCTATCCCCGAACCCAAAATCAACAAATGTAGGAGCATCATATCCATATAATGCTCTGAATGGGGTCATACCAATGGACATATGATAAGTGGTATTATAACAGTGTTCCCCGAAATGAAACCACTTAACCCATGCCTTGTATTGCCTAGAAACATAGTTACGTAACTACCCCTCGAGCAACTTGTTCATGATCTCTGTCTAACCATCTGTCTGTGGGTGGTAACTAGTACTATGAATCAAATTTATGCCATCCAACCTGAACAACTCCTGCCAAAATTCACTGAGGTATCTGTTGTATCTGTCATTGACAATGTACTTCAACAATAGATTGAGTCTGAATACCTCCTTGAAGAATAACTCTACTACCTGTGTTGCCTTGTATTATGAGGAGATGAACAAGACATGTGAAAACTTGGTCAATTGATCGACCACCACATATACACAATATCTGCCTTGTACCTTTGCTATTCCTATGATGAAGGCCATGGACACACTTTCCCACTTCTTCTTTGAAATGGGTAATGGTTGTAATAACCCAACCGACTGAGTCTACTCTAACTTGTTTTTCCAAAAATTCATACACTCCTTCACATGCTTCAATACATCATATTTGAGGCCCTTCAAAGTGAACCTGTAAGTTTTAAAGTATCTAGGATGGCCTTCCAGAGGAGTATCATGCATAACCCTCATGATCTTCTCCTTTAGTGTAGATTCAGGGACTAATTCTATGGGGTCCTTGTAGTAGATGATGTCATCCACCAATCTGTACTTGTCATCCTATATGTTGTGATCCATCAAATCACAAGAAAATTTATTCTTTGAATACTCTACCAAGAGGTGAGATTTCCAGTTAGTTGAAATCTCAACAAGTGAATATATCTCAGGATTGCTGGAGAGAGCATCAAAAAACGTATTTTTCTTCCCTTTCACATACTCTATGTCAAATTATTATACCTGCAATTAGCTGACCCACTTCTATTGCTACTCATTTAAGTCCTTCTACCCCAGGAAGTGTCTAAAACTATTGTGGTCAGCCTCAACCAAAAATTTTCCACCTACCAAGTATTGTCTGAATGTTTCCAAGGAATGCATGATGGTGAGCATTTCCTTGTCGTAGATGGAGTAGAGCCTCTCTGACTATGTGAGTTTCCTTCTCTCAAATGTTATCATATGCCTATGCTACAATAAAACTTCTCCTATCACCTCACTCGACGCATCACACTCAAGAACAAAGGGATGAGTGAAATTAGGAAGTGGTAAAACTAGGCAAGTGCTCATTACTTGCTTCATCCTGTGAAATTCCTTATGGGCCTCCTCTATCCACATGGATGCCCCTTTCTTCATGATAGCTATGATCGGTGTAGCCAACTGCAAGAATCCATTTACAAACCTCCTATAGTAGCTACATATCCCAAAGAATCCACACAAGTGTGTAAGGTTCTTGGGCAGTGGCCAGTCTAGTATGGCCTGGATCGTCTCCCTATGCACTTGTACTCCCTGAGCACTGACCACATGACCCAAGTATAGGATATTTTTCATGCCAAACTCACACTTTGACTCCTTGAAATATAGTGATTGATCCTCCATGATGCTCAAAATCTCATCCAGATGCTCCAAGTGTTCCTCCCATGTACTGCTATATGTCAGAAGATTGTCAAAGAATACCAACAAGAACTTCCTCAATTGCTTGTTGAAGATATGGTTCATGCAAGACTGAAAGGTTGTTCATGCATTGGTCAACCCAAATGGCATGACCATAAAATCATAATGCGCATAAGGGCATCTGAAAGCATTTTTGGGGATATTCTACTCTTCGACTTTGATATGATGATACCCCGATCAAAGATCAATATTTGAAAAATACACTGCTCCATGCAACTCATCCAGAAGATCATCAATCTTGGGGATACAATACCTGTTCTTGATCATCTTCTTATTCAAGGCTCTATATTCGATTCACATCCCACATTGTTCCATCCTTCTTCTTCATCAACACTACATAATAAGCAAATGGACTGGAGCTATGCCTGATGTGTCCCATCTCCAATAGTTCCTTAATAGCCTTCTCAATTTCATCCTTGAATTTATTTAGAAGTCTATAGGGAGTAGTGATCACAAGTTCTTCTCCCTTCTCCAATTGAATGGTGTTCTCAAATCCCCTGTTAGGCGGTCTCCCTAGAGGTATTTTCCCAAAAACATTGTCATGCTTACTCAACAATGCCTGAATATTTGCATGATGATGTTGTTGACCCTCTACATTTTTCTGAGTTGTAATCAACAACTTGACTGCACATCCTACATATCCATGTCTTAAATTGGCCTCAATACTTTTGGTTGACACAATATTAGGGCCTCCATTTGACATTCCCCTTAGAACAACCTTCTTTCCATTTGTAATATTGAACTTCATCTCCAATACCTGGTAATTCATTGTAATTTCCCCTAGGGAATGAATCCACTGAACACCCAAGACTATATTGGTGTCCGCCAGATTAGCCACATAAAAATCGTTGGTAAAGGTGTAGTTTCCCAACGTCACTACCAACCTCGAAATCTTCATGTCATAGTAAATACATTAGCCACTACCACCCTGAACCCCTCAAAGTCCTCTATAGCCATGCGTCTCTTGGCCATGAATATTGGATCAATGAAGTTGTGGGTCGCCCCACCATCAATCAAAGATGTGACATGTTGTCCCTATAGTGCCCCTCTGACTATGAAAGTGTAGTATGTAGAAGTGCTAGATAGAGTGGCAATGGTCACACCCTTAGCCTCCTCATGAGGCTGCTCATCACTCAAGCCTCCCTACTCGTTTCCTTATTCTTATGTAACTTCCTCCTCTTCCTCATTACTTTTTTAGTGTACTTCTATATAATTTACCTTTCCCTTCCCCATGCACCTATGTCCCGAATCCCAAGGTCCTTTGCAACTGAAGAAAACCTTCTTTCTTCTCAACTCATTATGAATCTCCTCATCGAACTTCTCCTTTCCAGTCCAATATTTCTGAAGAGGTTTCTTATCTTTGTTTTTCTAAGGAATCAAAGCCTTAGATAAAGTTTTTGTCTTCAAGATCGCGTCCTCCATGTCCCGTGCCCTGATAATGACATCTTGCAGAGTCACTTGTTTGAAGGCTTTTACCCAACCACATAATGGATTAGATAAACCTTCAATGAAGAACTTAACTAGCCTCTGATCAAATGTATCCTTCATTGTGACTACAAACCTCTAGAACTCCATAATGTAGGCATCAATGTCCCAACTTGTCTAAGTTGTCTGAACGCTCTGAAGTGCAATTCTAGAGAATCACTCCATAAACTTTTGTGTGAAGTACAGATAGGAAGTAATGTTGGCATGTCCCATAGTGACCAATCCATGGTACCACCACTCATGTGCCTCTCCATCTAAGTGAAAAGTAGTGAATTTAATCGCTTTTGCCTATGTCACAGGGTTGAGCTGGAAATATGTGTCCAAATTTTGAACCTCTGCTCTAGCTGGGCACTTGTTCAAACCATCAAAGGAAGGAATGGTTAGCTTCCCAACCTTTCTCATGAGGTCCAAGTTCTATTGACCCCTATTAAAGTCCCTTGGTTTGTTCTTGTATTTGATCGTACAATACTATTGTAATGCCCTGGCTTCCTGCACCTCATCGCCAATAGATCGATACTCCCTCAAGTAATCACTAAAATATTCACCATGTCCTTGCTTCCCTTGATTTCTTGTTTGTGGAAAACCCAAGAACTATGGCATAAGAGTTCTAGGAATTATTCTACTAGTTTTTCTAGTGCCAACTTGTGCATGAATATTATTGTTGCTCCCTTTTGCATGATTCCTATTGGAAGCCCCATGTTTTTGGTTACCATTGTGCCCATTAGAACCCACTGCACCATTTTTACTCCCATTGTTTTGATTTTATTGAGTGTTGACAATTAACTATGTCATGAGATGTACCATTTGTTGCTACTCCCTTGCTAAATCGTTTAGGATATGCATGGCACTGTCCTTAGGTCTCTCATTGTTATCCCCCATGTCTTCCTCTTCCTCTACTTATGGTTGACCCCCTTCTCTCTTCTTCTTTTGAGTGAAATATGTTTTATGCCCCTCGTTGTTGTCTACTTATGTAAGTGATATATTCACCATCTCAACACCTCATGAAATAGAAAACCCCCTCAGGGTGGTAGTATTGAGGCTCTGATACCACTATAAAATCCCCACTAGATTTTTGGACTTTTCCTAAGTTCAGCAGTGTACATATTTTGTCAAACATTTAGTTGTACACTCCACCTCCTACTAATTAACCCTTTTTCGATTCTCTGTAATGTATCTTTGTTGCAGAGCTTCCTTCAAACACTTTGTTGTTTGCATTATTGATCATGTGTTTTCATTGATGGCAACATGAGTCAAACATGTACAATAATCAGAGAAAAATAAAGATCACCTTGGGGAAGAAGCAATTCATGATCATTGTTGATCACGATAGGATAAACAAATGATCCTATGTTCCTAAAGCGCAGGAGAGATAGTAGGGAGATTCTACAAAGAATACACACATAGAATCAGAGTGAAGGAAATCACAGAAGGGAGAGTGCATTACATAATTGCTTTCGGGATTGAAATCCTATAGTAAACTCCAAAAGAATCACGGAAGAATCCTGTCTGTTGAAGTAGTTCTTGGGACATTCCTGGATTGTCAGATCGCACAGAAGCCACAACCTACATAGAAGAATATCTTGTAAAGGATCGAGTTACAAGATCTGTTCATTCTCAGTTGGGGATAATCTAGGATTGTTAGATTGAGGTGAAGTCAGAGGTTGGTAAGGATTACATCTCAACCGTTAGATCTGAAGCAGTAGCAATATGGACTATTAGATGAAGTAGCAAACAAAAGAACTTCAACAGTTCAACACTTCGACACTTCAATGAACATTGGAGACAAGGAAGGATCACGAAGTCACAAAATCCCGCCAACTGTTAGATCAACGAGGAACTTCGGGTGAATTCTCAACCACTCGATCGAGTTTAGTGGAAGGACAGGGTAAGCCAGAATATCCCTGAGTCCCTTAGTAAATCAAATCATGCAGACCGTCGATCTAAGATCCCTATAAGTGAGTTCTCAACCATTGGATCAAGCAGTCAACTCCGGAACTGACCACTTCGGTGAAAATAAGTCTGAATCATGTAGGAATACACGAAGGCCGAAGCCCCAAAGTAACAAACTCCCGTCGACCGTAAGATCAAAGGAAGCGCTGGAAAATCCCATTGACCGTTGATCGACATAAAGTGGAAGGATAATATAAGTGGGGCCAAAGACACGAAGTCTCGGAGTAAACAAAGGTCATCAGATCAAGGCAAGGAAATATCAAATGGTGGAAAAACCTATTAGGAACTTCTACAATGATCGAAGGTTGATATAAAAGTGTCAAAGTTCTCGAAGCCACAAAGTGCAAAGCCATAACCACAAAATCCCGCCAGTCGTCCAATCTAATAGGAAGATCAAAATAAGTCATGTGACACAACAATAGGACCACGTCAACAGGATCACGTCAGCAGGGACACGTGGCCCAAATCAGGTGGTGACAAATGTCAAGGTTAATGTGGAACATAAGGACCTTGAAATTCATGAATCAGGGTGACACATGGCACACTGAATTAGGGTCCACGTCATATTGAGTTATGTCAGCAAGCCACATCACTCCAGGATTACAACCTCCAGGGATGTTCAACTTCTCCTACAAGCAAAAATGCCCAAAGCAGCGAAGGGTGAGGTCGTGAACTAATGCTGGTCGTTGATCTAAAAGATCCTCTAGGTTCTCTGATGACTGTTAGATCAATCGTATTGGAAGGATAAAGTAAGCATGATATGTTAACCGACAACAAGAAGTCATCGTCGTGTTATGACTTATTCGGTAGGTAAACCTCCAGAGGAATTGAACTACTTTAGGTTTTTAGTAACCTGGAGTCATGGAGTGTCGAAGCCTCAAAGTAAGATCTGACCATCCATTGAGAAGGAAGATCCATAGTTGAGATCCAAAAAGCGCACAATGAGAAGGCCATTAACAAAACAACTTGTTGAGTTTACACAGACTGTCCACTCAACCACAAATTAAGTCAGAACCATCCAATCTCCTAGTGAATAGAGTATACACATTTCAGAGGAATTTACTCCGGGGGAGTTGGAAGATTGTAAAGGCTAGAAATCCAGGAGGCCGAAGTACTGGAGGACTTGGTTCCAAGATAGGTCGCGTTATAAGGCAAAGAAGCTAACAAGAAGCACAAAAGGGCCTAGAATTAATTAAGTCCTCACAAATTTGAATACAGTCTCATGTGGGAGAATAAGGCGGAAAAGAGAAAGTTTTAATAGAACAATGCTGGGAATGGATAAGCCTGTGGTTTTGAGCCTGCGGTTACATAAAAGAAAGATAAAGCGCTTGGGACTTAAATCTCTTTCTTGTAGGAAACCCAAGAAGAACACCATAACAATACAAAGAGCTGGTAAAATCTCAAATATGATATGTTGGAGAATTGGGGACGCAACAAAAGCATAAGAATGAAATAAAGAGGCATGATATATAGTTAAAAGAAATCGATCCATACATGTGATCGATTTATGAAAATCCCTCTTACTGAATTGAAAATCTTTCACGATACTATATGAATAATAGAGGAAGATATAAATTCTAAATTAAAATACAAAACATTATTATTGTTAATTTAAATGAAGAGGTGGAATGGTTCAAAGTTCAAACGAAGAGACACAATGCTTCAAAGCTCACACCAGTTGGAATACTATATAATCAAGAAAGAACGAAGAAGAAGAAAGTGTCTCTGTAGTCGAGATCATAAGATCAAAAGATGAAGAAGAGTACAAGAAGGAAAAATGAAGATACTTATGCAGTGTGAGTGGAAGGGAGGAGCGAGGAAGGATTCATATCCTTTTCTAAGAAAAGTGTGAAAATAAGGGAGTTGGTGCTTCCTAGGTGTTAGTGCTAGAAGTTTTCCCTAGACTGCTATAGGGTCAAGCCTAGCACATCTTCAATTATTGCAATGATTTTATAAATAAGCATGTGTTTAGGGTTTTGAAAGAAGGTGGATCAGGTAGATGGAAAGAGAAAGAATAAGAGAAATAGGCTAAATGCAGACTAGTAAAAACACCATTGGGCATGGAGTCAAGTAAACACCCTGTTGATCGAAGGAAATCAAATTGTATATCAAATAAGACGTTTATATGAAAATGGGTAGAAGAATAGGGAATAAACAAAAGGTAGAACACCCATCAAACCAAGATTCTCTTTGTCAAATGGATGAAATGGTGCTTGAAACAAAACACACAAATAATAGGCAGTCATGACAAAATATTTACCGCTCGGGAAACTATCGTCCATGAGAAGCCATTGATTCTCAATGTCTGCAATTCTTTCAAGTAAGACGAAAAACAGAATGTAAAACAAGGAAGATGGAAAAACAGTGTTTAGACAAGAGAAATCACAATCTGATAAAACAAATGTCATAGATCCCCAATGTCAGAAGCGATCACAGAAACTGATGCCCTCAGGCTTACAATAACACCTACTGGCTGGCTAATTCATCAAATTCTTCTTAGGCCTTACCCTCTCGGGCCTCCTCCCCCTCATTAGCTTTTACATTCCAATCTTATATAGATAACATTCCTCTATTTAACTCAAACAACCATACATCTGTAATATGTGTTGTCTCAGGAACATAGTTTACATAATGTGCTTACTCATTATGCCCATAACAAAAATCAAAATCGAATAAGCTAATAATAGATAAATGACAGTTTTTGAGTTTATCAATTCGATCTCATTCATAGGAATGAGATCTAGAATCTCTGAACTATTGATATGTTGTTCCATTCTGCACTAAAGGAAAAATGCAAATCTTGATTTGTTGAGTTGGGCACTTTATTTTCTGGAAAATAGGTGTTAAGGCCCCCGAGAATATCTCTCATATACATCACGTTTGGACGAAACCGCCCACGATGGACCTAATTGGGTCCATTGTGAAAACAACCCACGTTCTATAATTGTGATAGATGTCTCCATTTGATCACAATGGGCCACACAAGTTAACTGCTAAAACAAAGACGTCAATTGCTAAAGTT
The DNA here is from genome assembly GCA_032191745.1 of Picea mariana. Taxonomy (NCBI): domain Eukaryota; kingdom Viridiplantae; phylum Streptophyta; class Pinopsida; order Pinales; family Pinaceae; genus Picea; species Picea mariana. Next base: position 71,249 of record JASDQU010103719.1, read on the forward strand.
CTGTAACTAAGTGCTGAAACTTTAAATTATTGACCTGAGCATAATCTGATGAACACTTGACTATTATTGTGCCTGAGATAGATTCTCAACTTTAGCAATGGTGCCCACAAATTTTAAAAATGACTTTGCCACATGTTTATCTTTCACTTGTACTCAGATGTTCCCTCATGATTTGTTCTCACAAAATCTGAAGATATCAATCTGATTTTCGAGAATATTGAAAAAAATAGTTGATCCCCTGCCACATATGCAATTTATCCTCTTCTCAACAAATCTGGAATTGATGTGGAAGTATGGGAATACTCTGCCATATATCTTCTTTAGATATTCGAATGAAGATATGAAAAAATAACTGACTCTTCCCAACATTAATATATTGCTCGATTTATGTCATCAAATATGCAACAGATGTAATCAAATCAATTTTGCTGCCAATTTATTTGACAAGCACCATCCTTCAAACCCCCGGGACCAGAAGTTAAAACATACTTAAATCTGTGACTGGAGAGAGCCTATCTTAAATATTGTTCCAACTTCTTTCAATAACTTTCTCTAGAAATGCACTTCCTCTGGCTTGGTCTGATACTGTCAATGTGTGAATACATAAATTAATCAAATACACAACGAGATGAATATATGGTTGCGTTGCCTTTTTACTTTAACACATGTATTCTTTGTGATCAAACCTTTTGCCAATGTTGACTCTTGGCTGTATATAATATTAAACATAAGCAGTTTAGATATGGCGCGAAAACCAATCTGGCAAAGAATTTAAGGATAATATTATGCTTTATAATGGTGCTACAGGAATGTCCCTTTTCTAGTAGTGTGCCTATCATGACCAAAAGTCCAAATTTTAATACTGTGAGTTTGAATACTAACACTAGGGTTGGTGCCCTAAAACAAGGGAGTTGGTGCTTCCTAGTGTTGGTTCCCCAAAACAAGGTAGTTGGTGCTTCCTAAGGTTGGCTCCCTGAAGAACGGGATTTGTGTCTCCAAGAGTTGGTCCTCTAAAGAGGATTGATGTCCTTCACAGCCACATATTGTTCTTTATAAACTTTGTAATTCTTTTTAAGTATACTTATATAATTGATTCTTAAATACAAGTTCATTGTTGATCTACTGTGATGATAAATAAAATAATAAAGTAATAGCCAATTGTTTAAAANNNNTTAGTATTTCCAACAATTGGTATCAGAGCCAAGTGCCTTCATCACAGTCTAATAATTGGAAGGTAGATCATGGAAGTAATGGATCAACAAGAGGGAATGTCTTTCAACAAAGCACCATTGTTTGAAGGAGATGATTATGCTCTATGGAAAATGAGAATGAAAAGCTGCTTTATGGCTCTTGGTTTTGATGTTTGGAAATCTGTAGAAAATGGGTACACTGCACTAGTTACTACACCCACAGATATTGCAGGAAAGAAGATTGGCAATGACAACTCAAGAGTAGTCAATTCCATTGTAGGAGAGTTAACAAATCCTATATTTTTGAAGGTAATGCATTGTAATTCATCTAAGGAGATCTGGGACAAACTGGAGGTTATATATGGAGACAAAAAATTCAAGGAAGCCAAACTACAGACCTACATAGATCAATTTGAAAATTTAAAGATGAAATAAGAAGATATCATTGTTGAATATCTTCATAGAGTAGATGAGGTAGTTAACTCAATCAGAGAAATCGAAGAAGAACTTAAAGACAAAACCATTGTACAAAAGATATTAAGATCATTACCTATGAGGTATGAGGCCAAGATTTCTACAATTGAAGAAAAACCAGACCTTGACAAACTCACAGTAGATGAGCTCCATGGAATTCTTAGAACATATGAGATGAGGACAGGACATGAAAAAACATAAAA
>JASDQU010103719.1:76577-93884 GCA_032191745.1 Picea mariana
GGAAAAGGGATACTGTTGGGGGGGGGGGGGCTCACAAGGGTAGCATTCCATTTCCCTACCATACTTAACACTTTCCACCATGGATCTTGTCACAATGCACTAAACTTTGGTAATGGGTCATGGTCCATTGTTTCATGAGAAGAGGAGATGGAGGCTGAGAGGTTGATTGCAACAGCGGTTAAAAGAATAAGAATGATGATAAAGGAAGAAAGTAATGATAGCAAAGGAATATCGAAAGCCAGTCCAAACTTGATCTCTACCCTTTTTGTGTTTTCCCCTGTCCCAAGCGATGATGCTATGGTTTGAAACCTTATAAAGGGTACTTGCAAATATGACAAGAGGATAAATTAAAAGGAAGATTAAGGGGTGTGGAAAACATAGAGTTTAGAAAGTGATAACTCAAGGGTAAGCACACCCTCCACAAATGCGCTCATAGAAATGGACTCAATGACACCATAAGCCATGAAGTAAGCGAAACATGTAACACTATCACACTTACTCTTGAAGGGTTATGTTCTTTCACTATTTTCCCCTAGGACATAGCCCTCTACTTGGGTATTTTCTTTCAATGTTTTGGTTGGAACACCTAGTAGAGTTAGATGAAGGTCCTCCCATATTCAAATTGGCCAACTTACATAAAGCCTTGAGATAATGTGAAATTTTAAGGGGATATTTGATGTGAATTGTTTATGTGGATTATATGTTAAGTAATGAATTACTTTGCATGACTCAACGACTAGTATTTTTTATGAACATTGGCTTTACTTGATTTCATATTTTGTTTTGATCTAGATGCCCTTGACATGGTTCTTGAAGGATGCCCAATGATTTCACCGAGGACATTGTGAATTTATTGTAGAGTATGGCACGTGTGATGTAGAACATTGAGTCATTGAGTGGCTTGATACATCCAAACATTGGCTCTCACATATTCAGAACCTTGGATTATGGACATATGGGATTGATTTTGATAGATATGGTCATAGTGGCATAGAGATGGGAAAGAATCCCACACCTTGGGATCTACACTCTAGAGACTATCATGCATTGAATGGATGACATTGCAAATGGAAATTATTAGAGGGAATCAATATATGACACAAAAACTTCTCCTACGTGGATGCCATCCCTTACACCTTGGATGCTAGGAATTTAGATGATGACATCATGTTAAAGTTTGGCATAGATGATGGGGTTCACTACCACTTAGACACTGGTGATGACTTGAGATGTGGGATAGCATTCTTTCACCATGCTTGCATCTCAGACGATGACACATGGCCTTAGAGAGGCCCCCCTAACACATTGAAGGCATGACATCGCCACATGTGTGACCACTATTGTATTATTTTCATGATTTTGACATTTGTAGAGGCTAACTTGAGGGGTCTACCCCACTTGTGACATGAGTTTTTACTTTTTGGATATATTGAGGACTAGAATTTCCCTTATAAATAAGGTTGGTGCTACATTTTAATTTCATCAACACTTCCTCTCATATTTGTTGGTGGAGAACTCTAGACAAGTTCTCTCTTCTCTCCCTTTGTCTCTTGGATCTAGTGCACTACTCTTGGAGGATGATCTTTTGTGGATGCTTTGATTTGTTGGATGATATCTTGTTGCAACTAGGGTTTCTCTTGGTATAACGACTTGGATAATTAAGTAATTTTCTTTAAGTTTATGTGTTTTCTCATGGTATACTTGTTAATTTCTATCTTGTTGCATGTTACTTTGTCCTAGTAAAACCCTAGGAGTGATACATAAGTCTTCCTCTCCTTTAACACTTTTTTTGTCCAATATTGGTTTAAGGAATTAAGATACTTAGTCTCCTGCTAAGATTCAAAAGCTTAAGGACCAAGAGGTTTTGGACCTTAAGGTTTTTTATATTTGTCATTTGATCCTTGAGCTAGGTCATTTAGAAGAGGGAAAACAACGTCTAGGGCCCAAGAGGATTTGAACCCTATAAATCATTTTCTTGAAGGTTTATTCCTAAGGCCCAAAAAGATTTGCACCTTAGGGTTTGAACCTCATTCTTCTAGATTATCTATTTTTTTCTTCAAGTGTTTCATGCTTGACTCCATAAGCCCTCGAAAGACAATGACACTGGTCTAGAACTCTCTTGTGGTGAAAAAAATTCTTAGAATTAATCCTCTCTCTCCTAAAGTGATTTAACTAATGCTACTAACTCTAACCCAAACAAACAAATGATAAGTATTGATGCTTTTATAAAATGTTTCTACAACCATTAGGTTTTACTTTAATTGTTGCATACTTACTTGGAATAGTGGCTAAAAATACGCAGAATTCATATTTAGCAATTGCATGTTATTGCACATGTTGAAGGCCTGATTTATATGCTAAATTGCTACATTTATGAGAAGTTTTTCCTATTTCTTTTATAAAATATTAATTGTTGTTATACATTTTCTTACTGTTGTAAGTCACAAAAATAATTGGTTTGTTTAATTAGTTAGTGTCTAAAAGTTCATTAATTAGGTAAATAACTTGGTAATTTACTATATTGTTCTTTGTATTGTTTATTGTCTGGTACAGGTGAAAAAATTACCTCGTCACCTTCCTTACCTTCCCAGACCTAGACCTATCATTGAGGTGACAAGAATAGGGGGATGTAGGTTGGATTATTCTTGCTATTTGATCCCTTGATGTCACTAGGGAAGCCTTCCTTGTGTTGGACCTTCTTCCAACACTAAAATGAGGGAAGTATCTATTTAGGTGACAGTCTTAGAAACTTCCAATTGTTACACAACACTGAGATCTCATGGAGGGATTTGTATAAGTACAAATCCTATGATAACATTTTGGCGCCATTGCTAAGGACAATTGAGTAATTCTCCCTATGACATATTTTTGGTAAAATTATCCCAAATCCCTTATCCTCAAAATTTTATAAGGCTACTTCAATGAGGGTAGAATCCCTCACTTACTTTTGATGATCCTAAAGGGACCATATAGAGACTCCACTAAGATCAAGGGTTGAAAGAATCAACCAAGGTCCTAATAGGAGGTTTTCTAACCCTACTAAAATTTACAAGAGAAATATTCATAACAACTCTCCCATAGTCAAATATTTGTTCAGTGGAAATCCTCCTCTATCTTCAATGGCTCAAAAGCCATGGATGGCCAATGTATTCAAACTTTTAGACATGTTTGCAATCCCAAGGTACCCTTGTAACTGCCTCATAAGTTCAAAAAGTGGGTTCCCAAATTTTAAGGTAATGATGTCATTACTACTGAAGAACACTTAGATAATTTATGGGCTTGTTTCCAAAATCACCCTACAAATGATGATGAAGAAGATGTAGTCATGAAACGATTTTCTACCACTTTTGTTGAAGGCACTAGGAGATGGTATAATATTTTACCTAGCAATGGTATAAAAAACAAGGATTCCTTCCAAGATTCCTTCATAAAAAGATGGGGCACTAAAGAACACCCTAGCATGTTGTTGCTATGACTTAGTGAAATGAGAAAGAATGAGAATGAATCTGTCAAAGAGCTTGATACCATATTTGATAAGTTTCTTCAACAAATTCCTAATGATGTTTTCCTCGGAAGATAACGTCTTCGTTTCCTCTATACCAACTCATTTCTAAGACATTTTGGGTTCATGCTCAAAGAAAAGATCCCAAATACTCTTGAAGAAGCCCGAGAACTAGCTGTAAGGATTGGACCTAATGTTTCATTGTGTAAGGTTGAACCTTTCTATGCCCCATGAACCAAGGTTGATAGAAGACCAAGAACATTGCATAAAACTGAGCCAACCTAAGAAATAAGCATTGTATGGGAAAATAATATCGATGAGGCGATAAATGGCGTCACTCAAAACCAAACCTTGATGATGAACACGATTACAAACATAGAAATGACACATCAACTAATGAGGCCTCCTTATAAGGGTCAACTCCAAAGATAGAAACAAGCATGGAGACCTGGGCCTTGTAACACACACACACACACACACACACACACACACACACACACACACACACACACACACACACATATATCCATGTAGGGGTGCCCTTTCATAAGAGGCATGACCTTTCATATGAGGTGTATCTCCATTAGTAATTTAATTGTTTATCTTAACCATTGGCCACACATTATCAATCATAGTTTCTTTGAATCCTAGTCATTGACCATGTCAGGCCCCTGGCCCTATACAGTYAGAATTCTGAGAACTTCTAGTCTTTGACYGAAAACTTGACCCTTGGCCATTTAAAGTTAAAAATTTGTTGCATTGCAAGAAAATAAAAAGAAATACCATAACAAAAACTATATATATAGTTTTCTAGGAGATATCATTTGCAGTTGTCATACATTAAAATCACGTCCGTATAGAGATTATATAATAATTTTCTACTCCTACAAAACCTTATCATTTTTTTTTTCTGTGATCCATCCATACAGTACAGTCTCCGTACAACCAATTTCATCGCCTTGCAATTAAACATATGTCAACCGTTTTACCCTTTTAATAAATTAAAGTGCCTTTATATGCTCAAAGTCACTTAAAATACATTTTTAGTTAATTTATTCAATGTCACTTTAAAAAGTTTTTTTTTTGCCCCGCTGATATTAAATAATTAATTAATTCTCTTTTTCCTTCGCTGACTATAGCCTATGAGAATCACTTAGTCTATTCCATCAATCTCCTGGAGATCATTTAGAAAGGGACATTACAACCCTCCCTTCCTGAGATTGCTTGTCCTCAAGCAACTGCAAGTTGGGATGCTGCAAGATTTGGTCACCTTCCCATGTGGCATCCTCTGTTGGAAAATCTCTCCATCTGATGAGGTACTCTCGAATCACCCTGTTATGAAATTTCCTCTCCGAATAAGTTACCCGTTGTCCCAATTCCTTCTTGAGGCACGAAACATGAAAGACATTGTGGATATTACTCCCTTTCAGAAACTTGAGCTCATAAGCCACCTCACCAACCCTCTGAATCACCCTGTAAGGGTCATAAAAACATGGCTTAAAATTTTCTGCACCACTTTTCTTCAGTGAAGACTGTCTGTATGGTTATAATCTCAAAAACACTAATTACCCCACCTCAAAAGTGCGCTTGAACCTGTGCCTATATGCATAAATATTTTGTTGATTTTGTGGCACATGTAAATTGTTCTTGAGAGCCTTGAGGATGTCTTGACTCTCCTGGATCCAATCCTTAGCTTTGGGAGCCCTGCTATCCCTGAACCCAAAATCAACAAATGTAGGAGCATCATAGCCATATAATGCTCTGAATGGGGTCATACCAATGGACATATGATAAGTGGTATTATAACAGTGTTCCCCGAAATGAAACCACATAACCCATGCCTTATATTGCCTGAAAACATAGTTACGTAACTACCCCTCGAGCAACTTGTTCATGATCTCTGTCTAACCATCTGTCTATGGGTGGTAACTAGTACTATGAGTCAAATTTATTCCATCCAACCTGAACAACTCCTGCCAAAATTCACTGAGGTATCTGTTGTATCTGTCACTGACAATGTACTTCAACAATAGATCGAGTCTGAATACCTCCTTGAAGAATAACTCTACTACCTGTGTTGCCTTGTATTATGAGGAGATGAACAAGACATGTGAAAACTTGGTCAATTGATCGACCACCACATATACACAATATCTGCCTTGTACCTTTGCTATACCTGTGATGAAGGCCATGGACACACTTTCCCACTTCTTCTCTGAAATGGGTAATGGTTGTAATAACCCAACCAACTGAGTCTACTCTAACTTGTTTTTCCAAAAATTCATACACTCCTTCACATGCTTCAATACATCATATTTGAGGCCCTTCAAAGTGAACCTGTAAGTTTTAAAGTATCTAGGATGGCCTTCCAGAGGAGTATCATGCATAACCCTCATGATATTCTCCTTTAGTGTAGATTCAGGGACTAAGTCTATGGGGTCCTTATAGTAGATGATGTCATCCACCAATCTGTACTTGTCATCCTATATGTTGTGATCCATCAACTCACAAGAAAATTTATTCTTTGAATACTCTACCAAGAGGTGAGATTTCCAGATAGTTGAAATCTCAACAAGTGAATATATCTCAGGATTGCTGGAGAGAGCATCAAAAAACGTATTTTTCTTCCCTTTCACATACTCTATGTCAAATTATTATACCTGCAATTAGCTGACCCACTTCTATTGCTGCTCATTTAAGTCCTTCTACCCCAGGAAGTGTCTAAAACTATTGTGGTTAGCCTCAACCAAAAATTTTTCACCTACTAAGTATTGTCTGAACGTTTCCAAGGAATGCATGATGGTGAGCATTTCCTTGTCGTAGATGGAGTAGAGCCTCTCCGACTATGTGAGTTTCCTTCTCTCAAATGTTATCATATGTCTATGCTACAATAAAAATTCTCCTATCACCTCACTCGATGCATCACACTCAAGAAAAAAGGGATGAGTGAAATTAGGAAGTGGTAAAACTAGGCAAGTGCTCATTACTTGCTTCATCCTGTGAAATTCCTTATGGGCCTCCTCTATCCACATGGATGCCCCTTTCTTCATGATAGCTATGACTGGTGTAGCCAATTGCGAGAATCCATTTACAAACCTTCTATAGTAGCTGCATATCCCAAAGAATCCACGCAAGTGTGTAAGGTTCTTGGGCAGTGGCTAGTCCAGTATGGCCTGGATCGTCTCCGTATGCACTTGTACTCCCTGAGCACTGACCACATGACCCAAGTATAGGATATTTTTCATGCCAAACCCACACTTTGACTCCTTGAAATATAGTGATTGATCCTCCATGATGCTCAAAATCTCATCCAGATGCTCCAAGTGTTCCTCCCATGTACTGCTATATGTCAGAAGACCGTCAAAGAATACCAACAAGAACTTCCTCAATTGCTTATTGAAGATATGGTTCATGCAGGAATGAAAGGTTGTTCATGCATTGGTCAACCCAAATGGCATGACCATAAACTCATAATGCCCATAAGGGCATCTGAAAGCATTTTTGGGGATATTCTACTCTTCGACTTTGATATGATGATACCCCGATCAAAGATCAATCTTTGAAAAATACACTGCTCCATGCAACTCATCCAGAAGATCATCAACCTTGGGGATACAATACCTGTTCTTGATCATCTTCTTATTCAAGGCTCTATATTCAATTCACATCCCACATTGTTCCATCCTTCTTCTTCACCAACACTACATAATAAGCAAATGGACTAGAGCTATGCCTGATGTGTCCCATCTCCAACAGTTCCTTAATAGCCTTCTCAATATCATTCTTGAATTTATTTAGAAGTCTGTAGGGGGTAGTAATCACAAGTTCTTCTCCCTTATCCAATTGAATGGTGTTCTCAAATCCCCTGTCAGGTGGTCTCCCTAGAGGTATTTTTCCAAAAACATTGTCATGCTTACTCAACAATGCCTGAATATCTGCATGATGATGTTCTTGACCCTCTGCATTTTTCTGAGCTGTAATCAACAACTTGACTGCACATGCTACATATCCATGTCTTAAATTGGCCTCCATACTTTTGGTTGACACAATATTAGGGCCTCCATTTGACATTCCCCTTAGAACAACCTTCTTTCCATTTGTAATATTGAACTTCATCTCCATTACCTGGTAATTCATTGTAATTTCCCCTAGGGAATGAATCCACTGAACACCCAAGACTATATTGGTGTCCGCCTGATTAGCCACATAAAAATCGTCGGTAAAGGTGTAGTGTCCCAACGTCACTACCAACCTCGAAATCTTCATGTCATAGTAAATCCATTAGCCACTACCACCCTGAACCCCTCAAAGTCCTCTATAGCCATGCGTCTCTTGGCCATGAATATTGGATCAATGAAGTTGTGGGTCGCCCCACCATCAATCAAAGATGTGACACGTTGTCCCTATAGTGCCCCTCTGACTATGAAAGTGTAGTATCTAGAGGTGCTAGATAGAGTGACAATGGTCACACCCTTAGCCTCCTCACGAGGCTGCTCATCACTCGAGCCTCCCTACTCGTTTCCTTATTCTTATGTAACTTCCTCCTCTTCCTCGTCACTTTTTTAGTGTACCTCTATATAATGTACCTTTCCCTTCCCCATGCACCTATGTCCCGAATCCCAAGGTCCTTTGAAATTGAAGAAAACCTTCTTTCTTCTCAACTCATTATGAATCTCCTCATCGAACTTCTCCTTTCCAGTCCAATATTTCTGAAGAGGTTTCTTATCTTTGTTTTTCTAGGGAATCAAAGCCTTAGATAAAGTTTTTGTCTTCAAGATCGCGTCCTCCATGTCCCGTGCCCTGATAATGACATCTTGCAGAGTCACATGTTTGAAGGCTTTTACCCAACCACATAATGGCTCAGATAAACCTTCAATGAAGAACTTAACTAGCCTCTGATCAGATGTATCCTTCATTGTGACTACAAACCTCTAGAACTCCATAATGTAGGCATCAATGTCCCAACTTGTCTAAGTTGTGTGAACTCTCTGAAGTGCAATTCTAGAGAATCACTCCATAAACTTTTGTGTGAAGTACAGATAGGAAGTAATGATGGCATGTCCCATAGTGACCAATCCATCGTACCACCACTCATGTGCCTCTCCATCTAAGTGAAAAGTAGTGAATTTAATCACTTTTGCCTATGTCACAGGGTTGAGCTGGAAATATGTGTCCAACTTTTGAACCTGTGCTCTAGCTGGGCACTTGTTCAAACCATCAAAGGAAGGAATGGTTAGCTTCCCAACCTTTCTCATGAGGTCCAAGTTCTATTGACCCTTGTTAAAGTCCCTTGGTTTGTTCTTGTATTTGATCGTACAATACTATTGTAATGCCCTGGCTTCCTGCACCTCATCGCCAATAGATCGATACTCCCTCAAGTAATCACTAAAATATTCACCATGTCCTTGCTTCCCTTGATTTCTTGTTTGTGGAACACCCAAGAACTAAGGCATAAGAATTCTAGGAATTATTCTACTAGTTGTTCTAGTGCCAACTTGTGCATGAATATTATTGTTTCTCCCTTTTGCATGATTCCCATTGGAAGCCCCATGTTTTTGGTTCCCATTGTGCCCATTAGAACCCACTGCACCATTTTTACTCCCATTGTTTCGATTTGATTGAGTGTTGACAATTAACCGTGTCATGAGATGTACCATTTGTTGCTACTCCCTTGCTAAATCATTTAGGATATGCATGGAACTGTCCTTAGGTTTCTCATTGTTATCCCCCATGTCTTCCTCTTCCTCAACTTATGGTTGACCCCCTTCTTCTTCTTCTTTTGAGTGAAATATGTTTTATTCCCCTCGTTGTTGTCTACTTATGTAAGTGATATATTCACCATCTCCACACCTCATGAAACAGAAAACCCCCTCAGGGTGGCAATATTGAGGCTCTGATACCACTATAAAATCCCCACTAGATTTTTGGACGTTTCCTAAGTTTAGCAGTGTACATATTTTGTCAAACATTTAGTTGTACACTCCACCTCCTGCTAATTAACCCTTTTTCGATTCTCTGTAATGTATCTCTGTTGCAGAGCTTCCTTCAAACACTTTGTTGTTGGCATTATTGATCATGTGTTTTCATTGATGGCAACATGAGTCAAACATGTACAATAATCAGAGAAAAATAAAGATCACCTTGGGGAAGAAGCAATTCATGATCACTGTTGATCACGATAGGATAAACAAATGATCCTATGTTCCTAAAGAACAGGAGAGATAGCAGGGAGATTCTATAAAGAATACACACATAGAATCAGAGCATGGAAAGGATGAAGGAAATCACAGAAGGGAGAGTGCATTACATAAGTGCTTTCGGGATTGAAATCCTATAGTAAACTCCAAAAGAATCAAGGAAGAATCCTATCTGTTGATGTAGTTCTCAGGACAATCCTAGATTGTCAGATCGCATAGAAGTCGGTGCCTACATAGAAGAATATCTTGTAAAGGATCGAGTTACAAGATCTGTTCATTCTCAGTTGGGGACAATCCAGGATTGTTAGATTGAGGTGAAGTCAGAGGTTGGTAAGCATTACATCTCAAACGTTAGATCTGAAGCAGTAGCAATATGGATTATTAGATCAAGTAGCAAACAAAAGAACTTCAACACTTCAACACTTCGACACTTCAACGAACATTGGAGACAAGGAAGGATCACAAAGTCACAAAATCTCGCCAATTTTTAGATCAACGAGGAACTTCGGGTGAATTCTCAACCACCCGATCGAGTTTAGTGGAAGGACAGGGTAAGCCAGAATATCCCTGAGTCCCTTAGTAAATCAAATCATGCAGACCGTCTAAGATCCCTATAAGTGAGTTCTCAACCATTGGATCAAGCAGTCAACTCTGGAACTAACCACTTCGTGTGAAAATAAGTCTGAATCATGTAGGAATACACGAAGGCCGAAGCCCCAAAGTAACAAACTCTCGTCGACCGTCAGATCAAAGGAAGAGCTGGAAAATCCCATTGACCATTGATCGACATAAAGTGGAAGGATAATATAAGTGGGGCCAAAGACATGAAGTCTCGGAGTAAACAAAGGTCATCAGATCAAGGCAAGGAAAGATCAAATGGTGGAAAAACCTATTAGGAACTTCTACAATGATCGAAGGTTGATATAAAAGTGTCAAAGTTCTCGAAGCCAGAAAGTGCAAAGCCATAACCACAAAATCCCGCCAGTCATCCGATTTAATAGGAAGATCAAAATAAGTCATGTGATACAACAATAGGACCACGTCAACGGGATCATGTCAGCAGGGACACGTGGCCCAAATCAGGTGGTGACAAATGTCAAGGTTGATGTGGAACATAAGGACCTTGAAAGTCATGAATTAGGGTGACACGTGGCACACTGAATTAGGGTCCACGTCATATTGAGTTATGTCAGCAAGCCACATCACTCCATGATTACAACCTCTAGGGATGTTCAACTTCTCCTACAAGCAAAAATTCCCAAAGCAGCGAAGGGTGAAGTTGCGAACTAATGCTGGTCATTGATCTAAAAGATCCTCCAGGTTCTCTCATGACTGTTAGATCAAGCGTATTGGAAGGATAAAGTAAGCATGATATGTTAACCGACAATAAGAAGTCATCGTCGTGTTATGACTTATTCGGTAGGTAAACCTCCAGAGGAATTGAACTACTTTAGGTTTTTAGTAACCTGGAGTCATGGAGTGTCGAAGCCTCAAAGTAAGATCTGACCATCCGTCGAGAAGGAAGATCCATAGTTGAGATCCAAAAAGCGCACAATGAGAAGGCCATTAACAAAACAACTTGTTGAGTTTACACAGACTGTCCACTCAACCACAAATTAAGTCAGAACCATCCAATCTACTAGTGAATAGAGTATACACATTTTAGAGGAATTTACTCTGGGGGAGTTGGAAGATTGTAAAGGCTAGAAATCCAGAAGGCCGAAGTACCGGAGGACTTGGTTCCAAGATAGGTCGCGTTAGAAGGCAAAGAAGCTAACAAGAAGTGCAAAAGGGCCTAGAATTAATTAAGTCCTCACAAATTTGAATACAGTCTCATGTGGGAGAATAAGGGGGAAAAGAGAAAGTTTTAATAGAACAATGCTTGGAATGGATAAGCCTGTGGTTTTGAGCCTGCGGTTACATAAAAGAAAGATAAAGCGCTTGGGACTTAAATCTCTTTCTTGTAGGAAACCCAAGAAGAACACCATAACAATACAAAGAGCTGCTAAAATCTCAAATATGATATGTTGGAGAACTGGGGACGCAACAAAAGCATAAGAATGAAATGAAGAGGCATGAGATATAGTTAAACGAAATCGATCCATACATGTGATCGATTTATGAAAATCCCTCTTACTGAATTGAAAATCTTTCACGATACTGTATGAATAATAGAGGAAGATATAAATTCTAAATTAAAAGACAAAACATTATTGTTGTTAATTTAAATGAAGAGGTGGAATGGTTCAAAGTTCAAACGAAGAGACACAATGCTTCAAAGCTCACACCAGTTGGAATACTATATAATCAAGAAAGAACGATGAAAAAGAAAGTGTCTCTGCAGTCGAGATCATAAGATCAAAAGAAGAAGAAGAGTACAAGAAGGAAAAATGAAGATACTTATGCAGTGTGAGTGGAAGGGAGGAGCGAGGAAAGATTCATATCCTTTTATAAGAAAAGTGTGAAAATAAGGGAGTTGGTGCTTCCTAGGTGTTAGTGCTAGAAGTTTCCCCTAGATTGCTATAGGGTCAAGCCTAGCACATCTTCAATTATTGCAATGATTTTATAAATAAGCATGTTTTTAGGGTTTTGAAAGAAGGTGGACAGGTAGATGGAAAGAGAAAGAATAAGAGAAATAGGCTAAATGCAGATCAGTAAAAACACCATTGGGCATGGAGTCAAGTAAACACCCTGTTGATCGAAGGAAATCAAATTGTATATCAAATAAGACGTTTATATGAAAATGGGTAGAAGAATAGGGAATAAACAAAAAGTAGAACACCCATCAAACCAAGATTCTCTTTGTCAAATGGATGAAATGGTGCTTGAAACAAAACACACAAATAATAGGCAGTCATGACAAAATATTTACCGCTCAGGAATCTATCATCCATGAGAAGCCATTGATTCTCAATGTCTGCAATTCTTTCAAGTAAGACGAAAAACAGAATGTAAAACAAGGAAGATGGAAAAATAGTGTTTGGACAAGAGAAATCACAATCTGATTAAACAAATGTCATAGATCCCCAATGTCAGAAGCGATCACAGAAACTGATGCCCTCAGGCTTACAATAACACCTATTGGCTGGCTAATTCATCAAATTCTTCTCAGGCCTTACCCTCTCGGGCCTCCTCCCCCTCATTAGCTTTTACATTCCAATCTTATATAGATAACATTCCTCTCTTTAACTCAAACAACCATACATCTGTAATATGTGTTGTCTCAGGAACATAGTTTACATAACGTGCTTACTCGTTATGCCCATAACAAAAATCAAAATCAAATAAGCTAATAATAGATAAATGATGGTTTTTGAGTTTATCAATTCGATCTCATTCATAGGAATGAGATCTAGAATCTCTAAACTATTGATATGTTGTTCCATTCTACACTAAAGGAAAAATGAAAATCTTGATTTGTTGAGTTGGGCACTTTATTTTCTGGAAAATAGGTGTTAAGGCCCCCTAGAATATCTCTCATATACATCACGTTTGGACGAAACTGCCCACGATGGACCTAATTGGGTCTGTTGTGAAAACAACCCACGTTCCATAATTGTGATAGATGTCTCCATTTGATCACAATGGGCCACACAAGTTAACTGCTAAAACAAAGATGTGAATTGCTAAAGTTCTGTAACTAATTGTTGAAACTTTAAATTGTTGACCTGAGCATAATCTGTTGAACACTTGACTATTATTGTGCCTGAGATATATGCTCAACTTTAGCAATGGTGCCCACAAATTTTAAAAATGACTTTGCCACATGTTTATCTTTCACTTGTACTCAGATGTTCCCTCATGATTTGTTCTCACAAAATCTGAAGATATCAATCTGATTTTCGAGAATATTGGAAAAAATAGTTGATCCCCTGCCACATATGCAATTTATCCTCTTCTCAACAAATCTGGAATTGATGTGGAAGTATGGAAATACTCTGCCATATATCTTCTTTAGATATTCGAATGAAGATATGAAAAAATAATTGACTCTTCCCAACATTAATATATTGCTCGATTTATGTCATCAAATCTGCAACAGATGTAATCAAATCAATTTTGTTGCCAATTTATTTGACAAGCACCATCCTTCAAAGCCCCGGGACCAGAAGTTAAAACATGCTTAAATCTGTGACTGGAGAGAACCTATCTTGAATATTGTTCCAACTTCTTTCAATAACTTTCTCTAGAAATGCACTTCCTCTGGCTTGGTCTGATACTTTCAATGTGTGAATACATAAATTAATCAAATACACAACGAGATGAATATATGGTTGTGTTGCCTTTTTACTTTAACACCTGGATTCTTTGTGATCAAACCTTTTGCCAATGTTGACTCTTGGCTGTATACAATATTAAACATAAGCAGTTTAGATATGGCGCGAAAACCAATCTGGCGAAGAATTTAAGGATAATATTATGCTTTATAATGGTGCTACAGGAATGTCCCTTTTCTAGTAGTGTGCCTGTCATGACCAAAAGTCCAAATTTTAATACTGTGAGTTTGAATACTAACACTAGGGTTGGTGCCCTAAAACAAGGGAGTTGGTGCTTCCTAGTGTTGGTTCCCCAAAACAAGGTGGTTGGTGCTTCCTAAGGTTGGCTCCCTGAAGAACGGGATTTGTGTCTCCAAGAGTTGGTCCTCTAAAGAGGATTGATGTCCTTCACAACCACATATTATTCCTTATAAACTTTGTAATTCTTTTTAAGTATACTTATATAATTGATTCTTAAATACAAGTTCATTGTTGATCTACTGTGATGATAAATAAAATAACAAAGTAATAGCCAATTGTTTAAAAAGGTAATACTAATTCAACCCTCCCCCCTCTTAGTATTTCCAACAATTGGTATCAGAGCCAAGTGCCTTCATCACAGTATAATAATTGGAAGCTAGATCATGGAAGTAATGGATCAACAAGAGGAAATGTCTTTCAACAAAGCACCATTGTTTGAAGGAGATGATTATGCTCTATGGAAAATGAGAATGAAAAGCTACCTTATGGCTCTTGGTTTTGATGTTTGGAAATCTGTAGAATATGGGTACACTGCACTAGTTACTACACCCATAGATATTGCAGGAAGGAAGATTGGCAATGACAACTCAAGAGTAGTCAATTCCATTGTAGGAGAGTTAACAAATCCTATATTTGTGAAGGTAATGCATTGTAATTCATCTAAGGATATCTGGGACAAACTGGAGGTTATATATGGAGACAAAAAATTTAACGAAGCCAAACTACAGACCTACATAAATCAATTTGAAAATTTGAAGATGAAATAAGAAGATAACATTGTTGAATATCTTCACAGAGTAGATGAGGTAGTTAACTCAATCAGAGAAATCGAAAAAGAACTTAAAGACAAAACCATTGTACAAAAGATATTAAGATCATTACCTATGAGGTATGAGGCCAAGATTTCTACAATTGAAGACAAACCAGACCTTGACAAACTCACAGTAGATGAGCTCCATGGAATTCTTAGAACATATGAGATGAGGACAAGACATGAAAAAACATAAAAAGAAGAAACAACCTTTAAGAATTATAAAGCAAATAAGAATCAGGAACATATTTCTAATGAAGATCAGTCAAGCACATTAGATGTAGAAGATGCCAACTTTATAAGGAAACTCTAGAAATGATCTAGAAAATATAAAGGAAAGTTACCCTTCAAATGTTTCAGCTGTGGAAAAATCAAACACTTTTCTAACACATGTCCCTATCCTAAGCAAGAGGAAAGTGATTATGAAAGAACTTTCAAAGATCAAAAGAAGAGAAAAATCAAAGATAAAAATAATTTCTACAAGAAGAAGAAAAATTTCTTTACCCAAGAAGACAATAGCTCATCTGAAGAAAGTGAAGAACATGAGTCAAAGCTTCTATTAATGGGAATGAAAACTCAAGATGATAATTATTCAGAATATGAAGAAGAAGTGAATCTCGAGGAATAATTTATCAGCGCAATTGAAGAACTAAGAAAACTAAAAATCAAAACAATTTACTAAGGGAACAACTTCTAAAGTTTGAAGAAGTTATAAAATCAAGAGAAAAGGAGGTTTCCAAAACCATTAGTGATTCAGAACAATTGATTATTGAGTTAAAAACCCAACTCCAAGAAACCAAAAGAAAAGGAGAAATATTGAATAAGGAACTCAATGAAAAACAACAAACATATAAGATATTGGAAGATGAAATAATTCAACTAAAATGGAAACTAGAAAAATAAGACATTCAGTCTAAGTTTTAAAACAACTAAAAAATACTAAACAACGTTCTTAGTAGTCAGATATCATCAAATGATAAAAGATGACTGTGATATGATCTCTCTACAGAAAAAAAGAATGACAAACAACAAATCAACTATGTAGATGCTCTTAAGAACTCCATAAGAAGAGAATAAAATAAGGAAAGGACAATACCATTGAAGACTGTCCCAAATAAAAAAAAATCTTCACTCCCTACTAAATAAAAACATGACAAAAATAATAGAATCATCAGAGGAAATCCCTCTAAAATAAATCAATATATTTTCCTTGGATATTGTTATTCCTACAATAATTTTGGACATAAAACAGTACAATGTAAAGCTTATAGAACGTACAATCCAAGAAATGTTCAACAATATGAGAACAATAAGAATAATGCAGAAAGAAGAAATCATAACTCATTCTCTCCCTTACAAGACTTCAATATTGAATGCCAAAAATGAAATAATTATGGTCGTAAGGCTAGTGAATGTAGATTTCCAAAGTATTCCATGAAGGAAAGTATCTCCAACATTAAGAAAAAGTATAAGAATATTATATGGATAAGAAAAACTAAAGTACAAAGGAAGAAAAAGGATAAAGAATCTTTTGTTGCACAAGACAACAATGATGATGATGAACTTCCAATAGGATATCAATCAAAAGAATTGAGTGATGATGATCTTGGGAATTTTCAAACATTATTTTGATGATCTACTAAAACTCCTCGACAAAAAAATATTAAAAAAAGAAAGTAAGGAAGAATTAGGGAAGATTTAGGATTATTCATGTTGATACCCCTATGAGTATTGAAGAACAGAAGAATGAAGAGGATCTTGGGTTACAAATGAATAGATAAATAAGATCATTTAAAGCAACATGGTTTGATGATATAACTATATTTTACAGAATCTGACATGGATTGTTGCATATCTTCATTTCCCAAGGAACACTGTTGGTTATGTATTCTCTCAGTGAAGTTATGTGAATGGTTTCTGAGGCATATCTGTCATGGTACATGGATGGTACATATGTGAGCTCCATTGATATATATTATCATAGAGGCATATAATGTGTGATATGACACTTGTTTAAAGCACATTGTCAGTACATTGATAGAGGCACTTGTTGATGATCTTGATATATGCTTGGTTCACTTTTGGCACATATTCTTGACATATATTTTGCTTCACGGTTGATTCATGAGATAATATTTATGATTGGCATACACTTGATGTATGGTGTAGCACGAGTTTATATGGTAGATGCATGGATAGGTCCAATGCTCATTATAGGAAGAGCAGATCATTCTTGATCAGTTGAACTATGTTTCAGTAAAGCATTAGTATATTGAAGCG
>JASDQU010103719.1:93904-105651 GCA_032191745.1 Picea mariana
AAGAACTTAAAGACAAAACCATTGTACAAAAGATATTAAGATCATTACCTATGAGGTATGAGGCCAAGATTTCTACAATTGAAGAAAAACCAGACCTTGACAAACTCACAGTAGATGAGCTCCATGGAATTCTTAGAACATATGAGATGAGGACAGGACATGAAAAAACATAAAAAGGAGAAACAACCTTTAAGAATTATAAAGCAAATAACAATCGGGAACATATTTCTAATGAAGATCAGTCAAGCACATCAGATGTAGAAGATGCCAACTTTATAAGGAAACTCTAGAAATGATCTAGAAAATATAAAGGAAAGTTACCCTTCAAATGTTTCAGCTGTGGAAAAATCAAACACTTTTCTAACACATGTCCCTATCCTAAGCAAGAGGAAAGTGATTATGAAAGAACTTTCAAAGATCAGAAGAAGAGAAAAATCAAAGATAAAAATAATTTCTACAAGAAGAAGAAAAATTTCTTTACCCAAGAAGACAATAGCTCATCTGAAGAAAGTGAAGAACATGATTCAAAGCTTCTATTAATGGGAATGAAAACTCAAGATGATAATTATTCAGAATATGAAGAAGAAGTGAATCTCGAGGAATAATTTATCAGTGCAATTGAAGAACTAAGAAAACTAAAAATCAAAACAATTTACTAAGGGAACAACTTCTAAAGTTTGAAGAAGTTATAAAATCAAGAGAAAAGGAGGTTTCCAAAACCATTAGTGATTCAGAACAATTGATTATTGAGTTAAAAACCCAACTCCAAGAAACCAAAAGAAAAGAAGAAATATTGAATAAGGAACTCAATGAAAAACAACAAACATATAAGATATTGGAAGATGAAATAATTCAGCTAAAATGGAAACTAGAAAAATAAGACATTCAGTCTAAGTTTTAAAACAACTCAAAAATACTAAACAACGTTCTTAGCAGTCAGAGATCATCAAATGATAAAACATGACTTTGATATGATCTCTCTACAGAACAAAAGAATGACAAACAACAAATCAACTATGTAGATGCTCTTAAGAACTCCATAAGAAGAGAAGAAAATAAGGAAAGGACAATACCATTGAAGACTGTCCCAAATAAAAAAAAATCTTCACTCCCTACTAAATAAAAAGATGACAAAAATAATAGAATCATCAGAAGGAATCCCTCTAAAATAAATCAATATATTTTCCTTGGATATTGTTATTCCTACAATAATTTTGGACATAAAACAGTACAATGTAAAGCTTATAGAAAGTACAATCCAAGAAATTTTCAACAATATGAAAACAATAAGAATAATGCAGAAAGAAGAAATCATAACTCATTCTCTCCCTTACAAGACTTCAATATTGAATGCCAAAAATGAAATAATTATGGTCATAAGGCTAGTGAATGTAGATTTCCAAAGTATTCCATGAAGGAAAGTATCTCCAACATTAAGAAAAAGTATAAGAATATATAGATAAAAAAAACTAAAGTACAAAGGAAGAAAAAGGATAAAGAATCTTTTGTTGCACAAGACAACAATGATGATGATGAACTTTCAATAGGATATCAATCAAAAGAATTAAGTGATGATGATCTTGGGAATTTTCAAACATTATTTTGATGATCTACTAAAACTCCTCGACAAAAAAATATTAAAAAAAGAAAGTAAGGAAGAATTAGGGAAGATTTAAGATTATTCATGTTGATACCCCTATGAGTATTGAAGAACAGAAGAATGAAGAGGATCTTGGGTTACAAATGAATAGATAAATAAGATCATTTAAAGCAACATGGTTTGATGATATAACTATATTTTACAGGATCTGACATGGATTGTTGCATATCTTCATCTCCCAAGGAACATTGTTGGTTATGTATTCTCTCAGTGAAGTTATGTGAATGGTTTCTGAGGCATATCTGTCATGGTACATGGATGGTACATATGTGAGCTCCATTGATATATATTATCATAGAGGCATATAATGTGTGATATGACACTTGTTTAAAGCACATTGTCAGTACATTGATAGTGGCACTTGTTGATGATCTTGATATATGCTTGGTTCACTTTTGGCACATATTCTTGACATATATTTTTCTTCACAGTTGATTCATGAGATAATATTTATGATTGGCATACACTTGATGTATGGTGTAGCACGAGTTTATATGGTAGATGCATGGATAGGTCCAATGATCATTATAGGAAGAGCGGATCATTCTTGATCAATTGAGCTATGTTTCAGTAAAGCATTAGTATATTGAAGCGGAAGCATATTGTAGTGGTAGAATATTGTTCATCTTGCAGAGAAGATAGAGGGAGACATACCCATAGGGGGATCTATTCTTAGTCCCATGATTGATTGCAACAACATGATTTCAGGTGGAGAGATGATTGGAAGCCATGCCACTAGCATTGCCTTAGAGTGATATCCCTTGTCCAAAGGGGGAGATATTTATAGATAGGGGGAGCATCACCTAAGGGGAAGTGTCACCCTAAAGGGAGCAAGGAAGCAACCATTTTTGTCATTTATTTCAAAGGGGGAGAAAAAGCAGTAAAACAATTTCAATTCCCAAATTTAAAGATGAGATCAATGAAAGGGGGAGAAAATGTACAATCTCATTTATTTTACAGATATATTGCCCTCAATGCCAAAGGGGGAGATTGTTGACATTATTGATTGTGTGTTGTCATTTATGGAAACATGAGTCAAACATGTACATTAATCAGAGAAAAATGAATATCAACTTGGGGCAAAAGAAGATCACCTTGGGGCAGAAGCAATTCGTGATCACTGTTGATCATGATAGGATCAACAAATGCTCCTATGCTCCTAAAGCTTAGGAGAGATAGCAGAGATATTCTACAAAGAATACACACACATAATTAGAGCATGGAAATGATGAAGGAAAGCTCAACAGGGAGAGCGCATTACATAAGTTCCATCGGGATTGAAATCCGCATAGTAAACTCCAAAAGAATCAGGGAAGAATCTTGTCCGTTGATTTAGTTCTTGGGACAATCCTGGACCGTCAGATCATGTAGAAGCCAAAGCCTACACAGAAGAATCCATTATAAAGGATCGAGTTACAAGAGCCATTCATTCTCAGTTCGGGATAATTCAGGATAGTTAGATTGAGGTGAAGTCAGAGGTTGGGAAGGATTAAATCTCAACCATCAAATATGAAGTAGTAGCAATATGGACCATTGGATCAAGTAGTGGAAAAAAGAACTTTGAAACTTCATCACTTCGCCACTTTGGCGAACATTGGAGACGGGGAAGGATCATGAAGTCATGAAATATTTCTAGTTGTTAGATCAAGGAGGGAGTTCAGGTGAATTCTCAACCATTCGATCGAGTTTAGTGGAAGGACAGGGTAACCCAAAATATCCTGGAGTCTCGGAGTAAACGAACTCATGAATATCGTTGATCTAAGTACCCTACATGCGAGCTCTCAACCGTTGGATCAAGCAGTCTGCTTCAGCGCTCACCACTCCAGAGAAAAGAAGTCTAAATCATGTAGGAATACCTTAAGGTTGAAGCCTTGAAGTAATAAACTCTCGTCGACAGTCGGATCAGAGGAAGAGCTGGAAAATCCTGCCGACCATTGATAGAAATAAAGTGGAAGGATAAGATAAGTGGGGCCAAAGGCATGAAGTCCCAAAGTAAACATAGGTCATCGTATCAAGACAAGGAAATATCAAATGGTGGCAAAACCTGTTAGGCACTTCGGTGATGATCGAAGGTTGATATAAAAGTGTGAAATTTCCTGAAGCCACGAACTACAAATCCATAACTGTGAAATACCGCCAGTCGTCCGATATAATAGGAAGATCAAAATAAGTCACGTGATAGAATAGTAGGACCACGTCAGTAGGATCATGTCAACAAGGACATGTGGCCCAAATCAGGTGGTGACAAATTTCAAGGTCGATGTGGTACATAAGGACCTTGAAAGTCATGAATCAAGGTGACACATGGCACAAAGAATTAGGGTCCATGTCAACTTAAAAGATATTGACAAGCCACGTCACTCCGAGATTACAGCCCCCAGGGATGTTCAACTTCTCCTACTATCAAAAATTCCCAAAGCGCCAAAGGGCGAAGTCATGAACTAATGTTGGTCATTGATCTAAGATCCTCCATGTTCTCTCATGAACGCTAGATCAATCGTAGTGGAAGGATAGATTAAGAATGAGATGTTAATCAAGAACAATCGATCATCATCATGTTATGACTTATTCAGTAGGTAAACCTGCAGAGGAATTGAACTGCTTCAGGTTTCTAGTAAGCCAGAGTCCCGGAGTGCTAAATCCCCGAAGTAGGATCTGACGATCCATTGAAAAGGAAGATCTACAGTTGAGATCCAAAAGGTGCACAATGAAAAGGTCATTAACAAAATACCTTGTTGAGTTTGCATGGACTGTTCACTCAACCACTTATTAAGTTAGAACCGTTTGATTTACTAGTGAATAGAGTATACACACTTCAACGAAATTTACTCTGGGGGAGTTAGAAGATTGAAAAGACTGGAAATCCTGAAGGCTAGAGTACCAAAAAACTTGGTTCCAGCACTAGTCGCGTGATCATGTAAAGAAGCTAACAATGAGTGCAAAAGGGCCTCGAATTAAATAAACCCTCGAAAATTTGAATACGGTCTCATGTAGGAGAATAAGGGGGAAAAGAGAAAGTGCTAAAAAAATGATTGGAATGGATAAGCCTGTGGTTTTGAGCCTGCGGTCACATAAAGAAAAGATAACGTGCCTGGGGCTTAACTCTGTTTCCTATAGGAAACCCAAGAAGAAGACCATAACAATATTGTTGGTCCTCGACCAAGTTTTGGAGAACCTTGGTTGCGTTTGACCATTTTTGGGACTTCGACATGATGGTCGAAGATGGAGCGCCCAAGCGAAGGGGAGATCATGGGATCTTGCCCCTTTTTGCGGGCTTTTTGGGTTTAGGGTTTATGTAACAGGTATGGATGCCAGTCCATGGGTCTTACCCATGTTTTAGGCCCCTTTTGTAAGATATAAATAAGTAGCTAGGCGATGTAAGAAGGAGTCAATTGTAAGCCAGTGAGCTAAGTGAAAATAGTTGTGAATGCTTTGTGCATACTGTGTGTTGAGAACTTGCAGAGTTAAATGCAAGTGATTGTAAGAATGCTCTGTGCTATGCCAAATTCTGGGAAGGAGGATCTGGCGAGGTGTGAGTAGATCTCCTGTTCTATGCAGAGTTGGGTTTGTGGCTCTGTGCATGTAAGAGGATTGGAAGAAGATAATAAAGAAGACAAAGAGTTGGTGGATGTAGCCCCATGCTAGGGGTGAATCACGTATATCCTATGTTGTAATTGCTTTGTTCTATTGATGTGATTTATGCTTAGTATTGAATCTTTATGTATGTTAAATACATGTGATGGAGTAGCTTAGTGCTTAGTGATATGAATGAATTCTAGATCTGATCTATTTCTATGTACTAAGTGCTTGGATGTGTTAGATCTTGTTGAATACTGCGCTGTTATGTAATTAGAGTTTTACTTGCGATGTGGATAAAGGACTAAAGACTAATGAATATTAACTACTAAGTGCTCTGTTAAGTATTTTGATCACAGTTCTGTGTCCCAGATAGGTTGTAGACACTTGAGTCCTGCAACCCCCCTGCCTCTACCTCGGGTGAGACTTCATCTGCTTCGCAGGTGTTGCTGAAAGGGCCGATAGTTAGGGTTTTGTTGGTGCGCTGTTGAAGCGTTGAACCCTGGGTTTGCCCCTGTGCCAAAAAATGGTTCCGTTGTCGGGACCTGAAACTGTGATTGCTGGGAACTAAGGAAAAAAGAAAGCTATGTGCGTAGATCTATTGCTGTAGTGCGCAGTACTCTACTTGACTTGTGAAGCTCCGTGCCAAGAAGAGAAGTCCAATCTGAAGAAGAAAGGTAATATCTTAAAGCCTGGTGCTCTAATAAAGGTAAGATAAGTGGAATTTTTTGTTTCGAAAGAATGGATCTAGGTATATTTGATAGATTTTGTCCTAGTATGAAAACTAGGGCACAACTAGAAGAAAGAAGATGTGATATGAGTAGATCTGATAGAAATAGGGAAAGATATGTTATCCCTATGCATAGAAGGAATTGTTGGACTAACAAGTGGATGCAGGACCCTAGAAATATTTTTTTGCAGGTCTATCACTATGATCCCACTGTGTAGTACAAGAAAGATTGGGGATCGTTTAAGAGAGAGAAAGGATTGACTCTTTGTTATAGTTGCAAAAGACCGGGACATATTGCTAAGGAATTCCTGGGTAGAAGTCCTATTTTCCTTTGTTGTAAAGCTACTAGACATGAAGTTTTAGATTGCCCTAGAATGATTGCTAAATTTTAAAAGATGAACTTGAGACAATAAAACCATGAGGAAGGTCAAGAGACTAATAATATGCCAAAGAACTAGAAAGAATCAGAGGCTATATTATTGCAGATAAAAGAAACACATAATGATCACAGAGACATCGGTTTATCAGAGATATTAAAAGAGAAAGAGTGCATAGAAACAAGAATAGGAGACTTCGAAATAGACTGTGTATTGGATGCAGAAACACAGGTGAACATTATGACAGAAAGTAGTTGGGAAATCTTAGGAAAGCCTGCTATGATTCCTTCATTGGGAGGAATAGGATTGTTTAAAGGAAAGATGATAACCCTATGTGGAAGACTTACTCATGTGCCTATGACTGCTCATGGAACATCGACAGAAGAAGGATTCAAGGTCATTAAGTTTGTTGAGAACAATGCCCCTTTTGCGCTTTTGTTAGGAGGGACTTGGATTGAGAGAGATCATATCCGAAGGAAAGAGGAAGAGGAAGCTATAGAACAAAAAAAGCAAGAATTAAGGGATTTCATGGCTAAGAGAATAGCGCTCTTAATAGAAGAACAAGAGGATAAGTCAAAGAAACTGAGGGCTAGAGACTTAGCTGTCGAAGTTGAAAGAAAACAAGAAGTATTAAAGAACTTATCCATTCAGAAGAGTAGAGCGCCTACTCCAGAAACAATAAGAGAAGAAGTATTATCCTTGAACCTTGTGAAAGATACTCAAAAATGCAAAGTTACTATACTAAGAGAAGATAAAACAAGAATGGAAATAGGACTCCAGAGACACATATCATAGGGAAGAAAGCAAGGAAGCTCAGTAAGAAGAAATCAAACCTAGAAAAATTGTAGGAGGTTCCAGAGAGGACTTCACAGAAAGAAGGTTTGTAGAACTTGAACCTCTCCGGAATAGCAGAACAACACCGACTGGAAATTCGCCACGGTGAAGCAATATGACTGTTGGAGGAATCCTGACCGTTAGAACGATGCTCCAGAACAACTAGAAACATAGTTATTGTCGAAACGTTCGCCATTGGACCGTTGGGACTGCGGTATAATGGATGGAATTGTATTGATTGAGGCATTCCTACCCGTTGGAAGAGTCTGTTACGATGTTATCTATTTAACCCGTCGAATGTCTTACTGGGGACACTTTTGCCAATTGTGATTATCCGAGCCCATAGAGAACTAATTGCTTTTGCGCAGTGTTTATTGAGACCTCGCCACCCGTTCTACTTACCTTGAGCGTTTTTCCACCTACCCGAGATATCTTATCTCAAGCATGTATGTCGGGCGACCTTAGCGCAGTAGAGAAATTCGTCGAGGATATCCTAGTAGGCCTCATGGTTGAGAGGGTCTTGTCTGCAAGAGTATAGGCCTTGTCAACGAGATGAGTGCAAGCATCCCCATCGAATGCACGTCGATCTGGGCCATCTCGAATTACGACAGAGAAATGGAGCAAGCATCGCGACAACTTGGCAAACACGAAGCTCATCCCATCAATCCTGCCCAACTATATCCCACCTTTGGCTGGTGTGGTTAATCGTGACAGTTTCCCTAGAGACTTCGACTATACACTGATCACTAAGTGCCTCTTGAAGGGGATACGCACAGCTGGACTCCATTTAGGACAGATTATGACGCTAAATATCAATGATTTCAACTTGGGAGACCGCAAGAATTATGGAATTCTCACCCTACACAAGTACTTGTCCAAGACAACGGGGAAGAAATCAAAGATAATACCCCAGCCGTGGACCATGTACATCGCGAGATCAACAATCCTTAACATGATGAAGATACCACACTTCGACAGACATCAGGTGGCTAACGCGTGCATTAAACTCCTCCTGTCATGCTTCCATGATGGTTATTTGTGTATGGATTGACACATCACCATAGATCCGATGTTGATCCATCGGATCAATAGATTGAGCATGCAAGGACCCGACCCTCAGAAGTTTTACCCAGGGAAGGTTGCAGATTGCGCCCTAGCAAAAAGAATAAAATAAACTTATGAAAATGTAGAGAAGGGGAAGCGGGGCTACAAGGTAGCCTCCATCCAAAATGGTGCAGTGCGCCTGGATTTCCAGTTGATCGCTGGTAAGATCATCAGAAAGAAAAGACCAACGCAGGTCACGGGGTTCATTGTCAACCTTGTAGACAAATGCGTCAAAGAGATGCAAATGAACTGGGCAAGCTACCTGGTCAACCCGTTGGAGCAAGATTTCTGTGAAGCACAGGACCAGGGATACGAGTTTTATTTTAGTTGGTTGATGATTCTCATTTCATTCATTGCTTGGGAGATGCCGGAAGGAGCGACCTTCCCTGAAATTGATCCATCCGAACCACTGGCCGTGAAGTTTACTACCCTCTGGTATTCGAGTGACATGGAAAAACAAATGCAATCCAATGCAGTGTTCCACACATATTATTTAAAGATGAAGAGGGCCATTGAATCTTTCCCTTGCATGACGTCGAATACTCTACACAGGTTCAGGCCACTTGTGAAATTATGCACAGATAGGCATTTCATTTACATCACTGTGCGTGGGGATGAACACAAGGAAGAGCTCCAGTCCTATTACAAACTCACAGAGGAGGACATGGAAGAAATAACCAAGGAATGGCCTGCAGAGTTCCTTGTACCAGTCGAACAAACATAACTCTATGACCCCGACCTCATCGGAAGTCTTGTAGTCACTCGAGAAGAGTATGATGGACCCAACAACAACATAAGGAAGAAGAAGGAAATGAACAACGCATCAAAGGAAACTACACCAGATTCACAAGGAGGAGGAGGAGATGACGAAGTAGACCAGGAAGAGAACAAAGGGGAAGAAAACAAACAGGAACATGGGGAGGTGACACCGCCTAAGGATCCCATCACGGAGGCTGAGACATCCAAGAAAATAAATGTTTCCCCGAAGAAGCCATCATCACGAAAGAAATCATGAGCAAATAAACCTCCATTACAGACTATGCTCACGGTGGATGATATTGACCTCATCATTGCCGCTATATCAGATACCTCAGAGAACATTTTGCAACGAAGCGAAGCCAAAAATGAGACAATGTTTGATAGGATCGAGGTAGAGCTCAAAGGGGTACAACAGGATCCTTATTTGAGCTGCACAGTGTCTACTGCGTCGTTGTCATCAGGGGGCATAGAAGTAAGAGATGAGCCTAGCCAGCTACGTAGATTAGCAAATTCGATAGAGGCTCACCATCGTTGGGTCCAGGAGGAAAAGGAGAAGGCCACAGAGGCATTAAAGCAAGCAAAGGAGGAAGCTTTAGAGCAACGTTGGGCTGCGCAGCAAGAGAAAGCTGACCTCCAACCAAAGTTTACAGAGGATACAACGCGTATCCAGAAGGAAAAATAACAGCTGCTTCCGGAAGAGATGGGAGTCAAGGAGGCAGTCACTAGAGCACTTCACTCTGTGCTGGGCCTCACATAGATAAAAGAGGACAGAATGGAGAGTCAAGTGGAGAAGCTCGTTGAAGCTATTCAATAGCTTCAAGCAAGAGTGGCAAAACTGGGACTGTAAGCAGTGTCAAGCACTTCGCAGGAAGTGAGACCAGAGAGAAGAAACTGCCAGGAGTGCAGTAGAAAGAACAAGGCATTGGCCTCAGAATGCAAGTAATTAAGAAATCAAAGTGCGTAGATTTATGAACGCCTTGCAGAGGACCCATAACTAAGGACATTGGAGTTACAACTCCAGGAAGCAAAGCAACAAGCAATGACAGTGCAAGCACAGTTGAAGGTACTGTCAACAGTCAAGAAGATGAAAAGGTCACAAGAACAACGCACAGTTCAACAACAGGTCCATGCCATCCAGAGTAAAGTCATGGAAGTGACCCAAAGACTCCAACCAGTACAGGATGAAGAATTCATACTATTTGAGGAGATAGAGGGACAAGTAACACAACTAGAACAAGTAGTCACCTCGGTGGAACAACTTGGAAGGATCGGTCACAGAGAAAGTCATCCAGGAGTTCGTCGAGCAGGAGACTCTGGCAAAGCAGCAAGTTGAGGCAGCTCGAGCTAAGCTTGAGGCCTTTGAAGCAAAGTTTCACAGGTCAGAGTGACTCAGGATGAGTCATAGGTGAGTGTTGGGGTCCTATTGGCCCTCGACCAAGTTTTGGAGAACCATGGTCATGTTTAACAATTTTTGGGACTTCGACATGCTGGTTGAAGACAGAGCATCCAGGGGAAGCGGATATCATGGGATCTCACCCCTTTTTGCGGGATTTTTGGGTTTAGTGTCTATGTAACGGGTATAGAATGTCGACCCATAGGTTTTACCGATGTTTTAGGCCCCTTTTGTAAGATATAAATAAGTAGCTAGGCGATGTAAGAAGGAGTCATTTGTAAGCTAGTGAACTAAGTGCAAATCGTTGTGAATGCTTTGTGCATACTGTGTGTTCAGAACTTCCAGAGCTAAGTGCAAGTGATTGTAAGAAGGCTCAGTGATGTGCCAAACTCGGGGAATGAGGATCTGGTGAGGTGCGCACAGATCTCATGTCCTATGCGGAGTTGGTTTTGTGTCTCTGCGCATGTAAGAGGATTGAAAGAAGATAATAAAGAAGACGAAGAGTTGTTGGACATAGCCCCACACTGGGGGTGAACCACGTATATCATGTGTTGTAATTTCTTTGTGCTATTGATGTGATTTATGCTTAGTATTGAATGTTTATGTATGTTAGATACATGTGATGGAGTAGCTTAGTGCTTAGTGATATGAATGAATGCTAGATCTGATCTATTTCTATGTGCTAAGTGCTTGGATTTGTTAGATCTTGTTGAATACTGCGTTGTTCTGTAATTAGGGTTTTACTTGCGATGTGGATAAATGACTAAAGACTAATGAATATTAATTGCTAAGTGCTCTGTTAAGTATTGTGATCACAGATATGTGTCCCAATTAGGTTGTAGACACTTGAGTCCTACAATCCCCCCTGCCTCTACCTTAGGTGAAACTTCATCTGCTTCGTAGGTGTTGCCGAAAGGGCCGGTAGTTAGGTTTTTGTTGGTGCGTTGTTGAAGCGTTGAACCCTGGGCCTGCCCCTGTGCCAACAAATACATAGATATGGTAAAATCTCAAATATGATATGTTGGAGAACTAGGGATGCAACAAAAGCACAAGAATGAAATAGAGAGGCACAGGATCAAGTTAAAACAATTTGATCCATACATGTGATCGAGTTAAAAGAATTTATGAAAATCTTTCACGATAATGTATGAATAATAATAGAGGAAGATATTAATTCCAAATTAAAAGACAAAACATTATTATTATTATTGTTAATTTAAATGAAGAGGTGCACTTGTTGAAAGTTCAAACAAAGGGACACAATGCTTCAAAGCTCACAATATGTATGCATGTCTCCAACAAGATCTGAAAATG
>JASDQU010103719.1:114423-137294 GCA_032191745.1 Picea mariana
CTTAGGATAAAATAATTACCCATACTTTATATCTTAAAGAAATATTAATATAATATTCCTTTTTTTCTTAATCTCCCTAGATTAGCCCTTTTCCTTAACTTTTAGCCCCACCCTTTCCCTTACTAGTGGAGTTTAGTCCCCCATACTATTTTATTGTGGTTGGTCTGCACACAACGATGTATTTTATATTAATTATGAGATATATACAAAAGTAGGCACACTGAACTTTAACATCTAGGCTCTCTGACCTAATAAAAACATAAGCATTCTAGTTTATAATAACTGGCTCACTAGCCTATAAAAAAAAACATATACACAAAGGCTCCATGGCCTTGAAATCACGTGCACTTAAGTTGTTGTGCGCGGTATCCAAAATTGTGCACACTTCATCATTTTACTGCGTAATACATGTGCGCACTATGCCATGAAAAGTGCATACAAAAATGATATCAAATAACTCACCAGCTTAAGTACATTTGCATTTATATTTACAATTGGGTTCGGCCTAGGGATATTACAATCCCCTCCCCTTATTTAGGCACTATCCTTAGTGCATCATGTACACATATACACAAAATTTTCAAAAATCCTCAAAAAGATGCAGGTATTTTGCACGCATTGCATCCTCATGCTCCCAAGTAGCGTCCTCAGGACCGTACCAGGTCCATTGGACCTTTACAAGCCCTATGGCTCGATTCTAGAGATGTTTGATTTTCCAATCCAGAATGCATACCAGATGCACATGAAAAACCTCTTCTTGCTCCACATGAATCACATTCCAATCAATAACATGATTAGCATCAAGTATATATTTCTTGAGCAATGATACATGGAATATATTATGAATAGACATAGATGCAGGCAATGCAATCATATAAGTTACTGGACCAATCATCTCTAGGATTTCAAACGACCCACAATAGCGAGCTACCAACTTTGAACAATTTCCCAACTTCAAGGAACTTCTGTTGGCTTTCACTTTCAAAAATACACGGTCTCCCACTTTAAATTCCCTATGAGTTCTTCCCTTATCAGCATAGCTTTTCTGCCTGTCTTAGACAATCTTTAAATTTTGTTTTATTTTCAACATTTTCTCCTCTATTTCCCTTAGCAAATCTTGCCCAACCACTGCTTTATCTGCTGGGTTACCCCAACTTACTGGTGTGTTGCACTTTCTACCATAAAGTGCTTCAAATGGGCTCATATTTAGAGATGTCTGGTACCCATTGTTATAAGCAAACTCTACCAAGTGTAGGTAGTCTTTCCATTTTGATGGTGTATCCATCACATACATCCTTCACATATCCTCAATCACTTGATTCACTCTCTTTGTTTGTCCATCTGATTCTGGATGATAAGATGTACTAAAATTCAAATTTGTTCCAAATCCATTAAATAATCCTTTCCAAAATTTTGAGGTAAATTTTGGATCTCTGTCAAACACAATTGTCTTGGGTATATCACGTAATCGAGCAATTTCTTTCATATAAACATCAACAATGTTGGCTGCCTTGTGAGTGAGATTAACTGGAATAAAATGGACGGACTTAGTAAGCTTATCCACCACTACCATGATAGAATGATGTTGCTTGTTTGTTCTGGGCAGTTTGGTGATAAAATCCATTGTTACAACTTCCCAATTCCACTCAAGAATGGGTAATGGCTGTAGCAAACAAGTTGGGTGTCTATGCTCGGTGTTTACCTTTTGACATTCCAAACATTTGGAAATGAAATCAACAACTTCTTTCTTCATGTCTGGCCAATAATATTGGCTTTTGATAGCTACGACAGTTTTCTGATAACTTGGGTGCCCAACATAAGGTACATTATGCATTTCCCTCAATATCATATTTTTCAATTCCCGGGAATTTGGTACAAAATTTATGCCCTTGTACCTGAGAATTTCATCATTATCTAGCTTGTATTCTTTAATTTTCTGTTGCAATTTACCTTGCTGTAATTTTGCCACTAATTCCTTGTATTGCAAATATAAATTTGCAGCCTCCAAAATTCTCTTTTTCAAATCTGATTGGTACATGATAATGGCTCTAGCATGCATTTCATGCACTCTTCTATCAAGTGCATCAACCACTTTGTTTTCTTTCCCCTTGATATGCTTTATATCAAAGTCATATTCACTTAGAAACTCTAACCATCTGCTTTGCCTAGCATTTAGAGTTGGCTGATCAAATAAATATTTCAAACCATTGTGGTCTGTTCTCGGCTCAAACCTTTTCCCCGTGAGATAGTGTCTCCATTTCCTCAAGGCATGCACTATGGCTGCCAACTCCAAATCATGAGTGACATAGTGTCTTTCGTGCTCCTTTAACTTCCTTGAATCATAACATATAACAAACCCATTTTGACTGAGGACTCCACCAAGTCCCTCTTTACTTGCATCTGTGCATACAATGAAGTCTTCATTTGGGTTTGTAATCCTTAGTATTGGAGCACTTGTTAATAATTGTTTCAATTGTTGGAAACTCTTTTCACAATCCAATGTCCATTGAAACTTCACACCCTTCTTTTGTAAGGAAGTGATTGGATGTGCAATATTTGAGAATCCTTCAATAAATCTACTATAGTAGCCTGCAAGGCCCATGAATCATCTGAACTCTGTCACATTCTTTGGCACTGACCATTCTCTAATGGCTTCTATCTTCTCAGGATCCACTTTTATCCCATCCTTTGAAATTATATGCCCCAAATAATGAATTTGCTTCTGATAAAATGAGTACTTGTTCAATTTGGCATACAACTGATGCTCCCTTAATACTTGCAACACCATCCTCAAATAATGTTCATGCTCTTCCTCTGAGTTAGAATATATAAGAATGTCATCCAAAAAGACAATGACAAACTTGTCTAGATATTCTCGGAAAATACCATTCATTAAGCACATGAAAAAAACTGGTGCATTTGACAACCCAAATGGCACCACTGTGAACTCATAATGACCATATCTTGTCCTGAAGGCGGTATTGCTAATATCTTCCTCTTTAATCTTTACTTGATGGTATCCTGACCTAAGATCTATCTTTGAAAATAACTTTGCATCCTTCAATTGTTCAAAAATATCATCAATCCTTGGCAGAGGATACTTGTTCTTAACAATCACTTTATTCAACTGTCTAAAATTAATGCACAATCTTAATGTCCCATCTTTCTTCTTCATGAACAAGACTGGGGCACCCCAAGGTGACACAGTTGGGTGTATATACCCATTCTTCATAAGTTCTTCAAGCTGCATTTGCAACTCCTTCAACTCTAGTGTACTCATTTTGTAAGTAGTCTTTGACACTAGAGCTGCTCCAGACATTAAATTTATAGAGAAATCAATATCTCTCTTTGTGGGTAGTCCTGGTACCTCCTTGAACACATCTTCAAATTCTTCCAATACTGCATAATCTTCCAAATTTGACACCTTATCTTTAGGTGTCTCTTCCATATGAGCTGCAAATATCTAACACCCTTTTTTGTAACATTTCTTCAACTGCAATGCTGAAATTTCTCTGATGGTTACTGCCCTGGGAATTCCCTGCACTTTCCTTAGGTTCCTTTCCTCATCCAAGCAATTAAATTCCTTGTTATGACAGTCTAGGATGGCATGATGTTGGTATAACCATTCCATCCCAATTAGATAGTCATAGGAACTTAAAGGCAAGATGTTCAAATCTGCCCTGGTGTTCAGTCCATTCATGTCCATAAGACATGACTTAACCATCTCATTAACTTTTCTTTTGGCTCCGGTAGCCAGCTGCACCAACCAAGATTTTCCATGCTTGCTTCTTGACAAATGCAAACTTTCCACCATATTATGATCTATATAACTATGACTAGCTCCTGAATCAATTAAAATAGAAATGGTTTGGTTGTTGATCATACCTTCCTCAATCATATATGACAGATACTTTGCTTGCTTGTTGTCTAGGGCTGCATAGATCCTTGGTACATTTATGTACATGTCCTCCACTGTTTCAACTTGCTATACATTGTGAACAATTCTCACTTTTTCACCTCTGTGAGGACAATCTCTGTACATATGATCTCCTTTACAACCCCAACATTGAATAGGTGGTTGCCTTGGCCTTTGACCCCTTGTCTCAATCGTTCTGGGTTCTCTAGGAGTTTGTTGTCCCTATGGATTATTTCTGAAGAATGGTGGCTTATATCCCTTCTTCCTTTGATCCACCTTCAATTTATTTTTGTCTTCCTAAGATTTTTGGAAAGTTGGCCTTGATTTTTGCTGATCATAAAGACATTTAGCTGGCCTTATGGTCTCCTCCAATGTCTTGGGATCATCATACTATATTTTTTCACTGATAAATGATGGCAATCCACTCAAATACCTCTGAATCTTAACTGTCTCATCCTTAATGAAAGAGACATACTTCAATAGTTCTAAAAACCTTCTCTCATATTCATCTATGGTCATACTCCCAAGCTTGAGTTCAAAGAACTCTTTCATTTTCTTGTCATAGTATCTCTTAGTCAAGTATTTCTTCTCAAAATACTTCTTGAATTCCCTCCAAGTAACACTTTTCTTTTTAATGTGTTGCACCTACACAAACTGATCCCACCACATGGATGCCTTTCCCTTGAGTTGATAGATGGAAATTCTACCTTCTGCATGAGAAGAATAATTATGCAATTGAAAATACTTTCTCATGCGCAACAACCATGTTTCTCCATCTTCATCCTTCTTGTGCTCGCCATCAAATGTAGGAGGCTTGATTTTATTCATTTCTTCTCGTAGCTCATCCACCTCAGAACTCTTATGATTTCTGACAGGGGATGGACTTGAGCTGCCGTGTGCTCTCTTATTGGAATGCCTCGGGGAGTGATGGTGATGTCTTCTAACACTTCTAGTTCTTCTTTTCTCATCAGGAGATCTATGACTTCTGGATTTGCTTGAGCCACTCTCCTTATTCAATTTATTTTCTATTTTGTTCAATTTCTACAATAACTTCATGTTGAAGTCATCTTGCTACTCATTGGCTCTCATAAGCCTTTCATTATCAGTTTTATGGCTTTGGACATCCTTCTGCAAATTTTTAATGGTCTCTTCCATATTCATTTTTCATCCCTTCTTTCTCCATGTCCATTGCAGTTTGTTCCTTCAATGCCCAAATGGACATCCATCCCTCTAATCTCATCCTCCTGACTGTAAGTCCCTTGTGCCTCTTTCATTCCTTTGGAATCAGTACTGATCTTGATTTGATCTAATTGTTGTTAACTTTGCAAAATGTGCATCTAACAAAACTTTGTCAGGCTAACTGTTTCAACAATTTCATGAAAAATATGAACCATTTTGGTTCAATAATATATTAGAATTATTTCTTCTGATTTCATGGAAATTTGAATGCCCAGATCAATTTTCTGGGTGGATATTTAGATTCCACTTCCCAACACCTTTTCAACGCCTGCTCCCATGCTCAATTATGAGTCTTGAGTAGAAAATTATGGTTATTAAAATTTTGCCCATTAATTTTTCTGTTCATTTTTCAACTTGGCGCAACTATGCGCTGTAAATATGTATTTTGCACCTACTCCATTGGAATTTTCGTAGGATCTCAATTGGGTTTCCACATATACATATTATGGACATTCTGTCTAAGTTCACCTTTTTCTAGGTTCCAGGCTGCTAGTTACAACCGACTGAAGTTTTAGGCCAAAATACCATATTGTAACTGATATGCTATAAGTACTTTCTTTGCCATATTAAACACTTTTAACATGCCCAAAAATTTAATTCAGCTCTTGGAATGTCTTCTATGGTTCCATATCATTCCATAGACTATTCCTATGTCAGAATCTGATTCTGAAGCAGAAAGTTATGGCTCTTTGAAGTTAGATGGGTCTTAAAATTTAACCTCCACTGTTTGTGCTGTAAGTTTCTCATAAAAGCTTCATTTGACGAACAGTTTACACCATTAGAAAACTCTCTCCGAGATTTTTTATTTGAGTTGCAAAGACAAAGTATGCCTTGGAACACTCTGTTATCGTGCTTTTCGAGTGCCTAAAAACGCGCTTAAGGGCCTAAAAAACGTGCTGCAAAAGATGACGTTCAAATGATATAAAACTTCACAGAAAACAACTTCACGTTCACAAATTTCAACCTATAAACCCATATTCACCATGTACAACAACAACACAAGGTAAATCATGCTCTGTGCATCCATAACCACTGTGCATCACTCCTTTATCGCGTCAATAACTTGCACGCACTACTTTTGTGTCGCACACCAATATTCACCCCACACAGTTTTGGTTCTTGCACTATTACATGTTGTGCACAGTTTTTGTATCGTGCGCTGATATTCCGTGTGCATTTCACTCTACGCGCTACACCATGACAATGTTTAGTATGCCCTCACCGTGCACCAATACTCTGCGCGCATCATTAACTAAACTATTGCGCGACAACATTTACCTACATCGCGCGCGCAACAACCAAACTCCTCTGTGTTGTGCCAATACCGTCCACACCACGCGCGCCATTATTATTTTTTCCGCGCGGTAGCAAAATTTAGTGCGTGCACCCGCACACCAACATTTTTCCGCATTGCGCCCAAAATTTAGTGCGCACACCAACATTTTTTCATGCAGTGTCCAATTTTTAGTGCGCGCACCTGCACACCACTATTTTTCCGCATGGTACCAAATTTTTATCGCACGCACCCACACGCTAACATTCTTCCGCACAGTGCTGAATTTTACTTATCACAAGCTTTTCACTGCGCCACATGCATTTTTGGTGCGCCCAACTACGCACATTCTTTTTTATGCGCATCAATTCCTCGTGAATTCCGTTGCAGAAATTGGGGATTTTTCCTAACTTTTTCCCAATTTACCATAGACATTTTGCAACTCTGAATTTTATTCAATTTCACCCCGATAACACCAATTCAACCTCTGTAACAACAAATCGTTGTGGGTTGACATTTCTGGAACAAATTTTTTCCAAACTCAATTCACGAATTGAGAATTTTAATTATAAAACTCTCTCCAACTGTCATGGCTTCACTGTGACTTCAAATTCGACCAATTCCAGGTCTGAATTTGCTAGAACATATATTAAATCAAGAATATCTCACCACATGGCCGAATTTCTCAATTTTCCCATGAATTTAACAATAGAAATTGGGGATTTTTCCCAATTTCGGACAATTGTTGTTACTTTTACCATGGATGCTCTGTAATTCAAAATTTGGCCACTTCAAAATCAATCCTCTATGCAATTTCGCTTCAACACAACTTGCTTGGCCCATCTAGGCTCAGTGTTGAAAACCAAAGCTCTGATACCATGTTGTAACGTCCCCGACCATCCATGCCGGGCCAAGCTACACCAAAGAATGCTTTCATTCTCTTTGCAGAACACACTGTAACATACCAAACATCCAACCGAGCTATGCCACATGAATTTTTCGAACTGTATGCAATTAAAACATATACACATATAGAACTCTTGCAGAAGCTTTATATATAAAAATCGTAAACATACAAATACATATTTAAATGCACATATTCATACTGAAATAATAGTAAACATATACATGTAGCATATACAGGCAATACCCATAAATATAGAGACAGTTATAAACACACATAAGACAAACCCATAAAATACACACATAAATAAAAATGCAGCATGTAAATGTATCACACAGTTGACACTTATCTTGGTAAGAATATCACCAACTGCGTGTAGACCTTCCACGATCCTCCCATCCTTAGACCACACTACTCATCACTCTCAACAGTGGGTCACCCTTGAGCTGGGACTAAATTCCACCTGGGTAAAGGGATTCCTAACCAGGTTGATGGTTCATAGACAATAGGAAAGACTTCATCCCAGGTGCTCACTCAACTAAGAGCCTACAATCCCTCATTCCCCACATGCTTGTCCCACCCTAGGAAG
Source organism: Picea mariana (assembly GCA_032191745.1). Lineage (NCBI taxonomy): Eukaryota > Viridiplantae > Streptophyta > Pinopsida > Pinales > Pinaceae > Picea > Picea mariana. Next base: position 122,345 of record JASDQU010103719.1, read on the forward strand.
TGTGCCCCTTCTTTGCTCAATAGTCCTTCGTCTACCCCACTCACTTTTTGGGCTTCAACAACAGGCCAGATAGAAAGTCTCTGATCCATGTTGCTGTAGTTTAGCACCTTCAGGAAGTCAATTCCCAACAACTCTCTCAATTAGAGAGATATTGCTCACAGGCCTGACAACCCGCTTCTTCAATATCCCATGGGCTTGACAACCTACTTCTTCAGTCCAACTCCTCATCTAACTAGCTACATAAACAAATATGGCTATGGATACAAGTTCAGATACAATGACAGAAAATATGGAGGATAACTGACTTAGTGAGTGAATGATCATCGAACAATGATTGAATGAATGGCTGAATCCTAGAAAAAGATATGAAAATGAACTAAGTCCCAACAATATGTACGCATGTCCCCAACTTGACACTTGTCATGTTGGGAGCTACTTTGGCTCACTTGTCCCCAACTTTGGAACTTAGGATAAAATGATTACCCATACTTTATACCTTAAAGAAATATTAATATAATATTCCTTTTTGGCTTCAGCTCCCTAGCTTATCCCTTTTCCTTAACTTTTAGCCCCACCCTTTCCCCTACTAGTGGAGTTTAGTCTCACATACTCTTTTATCGTGGTCGGTCTGCGCGCAATCATGCATTTTATATTAATTATGAGAGATATACAAAAGTAAGCGCACTGATCTTTAACATCTAGGCTCTCTGATCTAATCAAAACATAAACATCCTAGCTTACAATAACTGGTTCACCAGCCTATAAAACACATCATATACACAAAGGCTCCCTGGCCTTGAAATCGCACGTACTTAAGTTGTTGCGCGCGGTATCCAAAAATGTGCACACTTCATCATTTTACTGTGCAGTACATGTGCGCACTATGCCATGAAAAGTGCATACAAAAATGATATCAAACAACTCACTAACTTAAGTACATTTGCATTTATATTTAAAATTGGGTTCAGCCTAGGGATATTACAAGATCAAAAGCAGAAGCATAGGACAAGAAGAAAAACTGAAGATACTTATGCAGTGTGGGTGAAACGAAGGAGCAAGGAAGGATTCATATCCTTTTCTAAGTAAAGTGTGAAAATAAGTGAGTTGGTGCTTCCTAGGGTTGGAGCCCTAAAACAAGGGAGTTGGTTCTTCCTAGGGTTGGTGCCCTGAAGAAGGGGATTTGTGTATCCAAGAGTTGGTTCTCTAAAGAGAATTGACGTCCTTCACAATCACAAATTATTCTTTATAAACTTTGTAATTCATGTTAAGTATACTTATATAATTGATTCTTAAATACAAGTCCATTGTTGATCTACTGTGATGATAAATAAAATAACAAAGTAATAACTAATTGTTTAAAAAGGTAGTACTGTTTCACCTTTCCCTCTCATTATTTCCAACATTTGTTAATTTCCTCAACTCAATTTAAACTCAGGTTTGCTGCTGCTAGTTTTATGGTGTTTGCTAATTGGTTTATTGATGTAGATTTCAACAAAAATATAAAGATTCGATGCCGCAATATATATATTCATCAAATACTAAGGGTGTAAATTTTATGGAATACCACAGAAATATTAATGTCCAAATTCTACTCACACACACACACACACACACACACACACACATATATATAAAGGAGATCTCACTTTGGACGACATTTTTTGCATACCATCCACTATAAATATTAAGATGTGCTCAAGAGGCACACCACAATATTTTGGTTGGAAGTGAAAAAACTTGTGTATCATAAATAAAACAACATATCAATATTGAGATAAACAATGGAGAGTTTCTGGAAAACAAAACCACTGAAAAAAAGAACTAATCATTATAACTATAAAATCACATCATAAACAAGGGACAAACATGGCATACAAAAATACTCCTGTAGCATTCAATGTGATATTTACTTTTCATTTTTTATTTTAAAATTGTTTCACTATCAATCACGTCAATTTCAATATTCACTAAAATCTTATCAAATGAATTGACCAACATAGAATAAAGGGGTTCAAACACCAAACCCAATGTTTCCATCCCCAGGGGAGGAAACTCATGAAGATCTTTCATAACAACATCTACAAAGAGAAGAGTTAAAAGTCATGTCTATTAAATAACGTAGAAATCTACTAACTCAACATGATAAACCAAGGTGTTAACTACATCATGTTTATGTGTATGATAAACATATATGCATTTGATCCCTTTACACAGTCTATGTTTGGTATAAGAAGAGTAACCAAGACTTGATAATGGACAAGAACAATTCACTGGCCCTGGAAGTCGATGCACTGAACATTTTTAGGCAAAGAGAGCTTATCTCACAATCAATCTGTTGGAAATCCCTAGAGTGCTCTTCCCCAGCCTTTTGACAAAAATACGTGGTGGTTCGACTCTCCAAGCTATGGAATATATTAGTTCACTTATATGTGTGTAACTATGTTTTTTTTACATATGATGACATTGAGGATTATTGGATTTAAAGGATATTAAGGCTACACAGTCTGTTAACAATGTTTTATAGAAAATTTCACAAAAATAACATCACCATTATTTAAGTTGCTCACTAAATATAATGTCTTTTTTGGGGGAATATGCAATGTGAGACTGCTTTTGAAACAATAAAAGGAAAACTTTATATAACACTGATATTGAGAGGACCAAATTGGTATCTACCTTTTCACATATCAATTGATGCTTCAGATACAACTATCAGAGCAGTTCTACGACAAAAAATGGATCACTAACCTTATTCTATTTATTTCATTAGAAAAAACTTGGCACTTGCTAAATTGAATTATATTGTGATAGAAAAAGAGTTTCTTGCAATTGTATATGCTATCAATAAGTTTAGACATTATATTACTGGTTATGAAGTTTTCATTCAGACTGACCATTCGATTATTCAATATATTATGAATAAATCAATTACAAATGGTAGAGTAACTAGGTGGCTTTTATTACTAAATGAATTTAACATCACCATCGTAGATAAATATGGAAAATAAAACCTGGTTGCATATTTTCTTTCCAGAATTAATAATGAAGGTGATGTTTTTCTTTTAGAAGATAATTTTCCCGATGAACATTTGTTTGAAATATCTACTAATTCACATTGGTCTGTTGATATTTCCAATTACTTGGCAACAAGAAAGTTATATCAACATATCTAACATAAAGAGAAGTCGGAAATCATTAGAAAAAGTGCCACATACTCGTGGATTGGAGACCTCTTCTGTACACGATCAGATCTAATCGTTAGACAATATCTACAAGAAGATGAAGTATTTGGAATACACAAAGCAAGCCATGACGATCCATGTGGGGGATACATGATTGGAAAACAAACTGCTAATAAAGTGTTTTATTTGGTATATTTTTGGCATATTCTTTTTAGATATGCTAATAAATATGTTAGAAGTTGTGATAGCTATCAGAGAATGGGCTGGCTAGTGCAAGCATATGAAATGTCTTTACTAATGGAAGTTCCAATTGAACATTTTGAGAAATGGGCTCTGGATTTTGTGGGACCAATCAATCCACCATAAAAAGGAAAGGTATATATTGTAGTATGTAGTGACTATGGCACCAAGTGGGTAGAAGAAAAATCTCTTTCGAGTCCAACTGAGCAAGAGGTTATAGATTTCTTGTTTGAAGAAATATTTGTTTCCTTCAACGTTCCTTGGGATATTATCATAGATCAAGGGGATCAATTCACATCAGAACTTGTTCAATCAATCACTCAACAATACAATACTAGACGCAAAATCAAATATGATGATAGTGAGGATTCTTGGATTTATCTTTCTATTGGGCCAGTAAGGCTTGAAAATTTCTATTTCCAAAGAAATATGGATGATAGAAAGCCAAGAACATTTCATAACACCGATCCAACCTAATAAATAAGCACTCCATGGGCCCAAAATCTCGAAGAACCAATAAATGGAATCACTCAAAATCAAACCTTGAGGATGAACAAGATTACAAACACTAAAAGGCTGCAAAAACAAATGAGGCATCCTTATAAGGGTCAACCCCAAATATAGAACCAATCATGGATACCTAGTCCTTCAAATGAGCAAAGCATCCCTAATATATTCAAACCTTCTAACATCATAGACTAAGAAGAGACTCATTGGTATTTTCCTTGTGGGGATGCACATTAGGAGGATGAGTGCCCAATAAATTATTAGGGTCTTGAGTACATGAAAATCCATGATACCATGGATTCTAACCTCACTATATCTCCCCAATATTGTTTCAATATGACCTAAGAGAAACTTGAAGAAGGAAAGAAAGAGGCTACCAAGAAAACTAGGATTAAAAATTTGAGCCAAATGGATGAGGAATCAATAGAAAGACTTAGGAAGAAGGAGTTGTAAGTTTATGATAGACAAAGGAATGTGCCCCAAGCTCCTCCCAATGATCCTAGATTTTATTGGCCAGGACCCCTTGCACCATCTAAAGATAGTGTTCCTCCTCAGCCAACATTTCCAAGGAATGATGAAATAGACATGAATATTGACATAGCTGGAATCTTGGAAAAATTGAATGTACCAGTACCTCTCACAGAGATGATTAAAATTCCTTCAATGCGAAATAAAGTTGAGATATTCCTTAGGGTACAATGGGAACCTTGAGACCCTCTCATATTGATACACGTAAACCGTTCTTGACAATTCAGTGAAGAGTGCCCACCTTTCTTCATCTCCCTAGAATTAAACAATAGATGGCTCCACAACTATATGCTAGACTACAGGGCATCTAGAAATGTCATGAATTTGAGGGTCATGAGATAGTTGGGTTTGGGGGTCACAAGACCGTATGGGAATTTTTGTGGGATTGATTCCAAGGCCATTAGTACATGCGATTTAGTAGAACATTTAGAGGTTTTCCTTGAAAGATACCGCAAAATAGTCATTGTGATGAACGTTGTGGTCGTTGGTATACCCGATATTTAGGGGATGTTTTTGTCTAGGAAGAGGGTTGTAACATTGCATGGTACCTTATATATGGACTTATCTTATGCTATAGTACCCATGCGAAATGTAGCCCATGATATGCTATATAATAAACCAAGGGAAAGGTCCCATGTTGAATATTTTGATAGTGACCTCAAAAATGATAGCTCCCTAGAATAAGACCAGCTGATGAACTTATGGATTCCTCTCTTGAATTTGACGGAGATGATCTTTCATTCACCCAAGAAAGTGGTATTGGTGATATAGTATGGCCTAGAAGGGAGGACTATCAAAATCAAATTGATAAATACAAGGATAAGACTATAGGTTCTATCACAATATTGAAAATGGGAAATGAAGAGAGGTTAAATAAAGATGATGAAGAGGGTATTCCTACAACAAAGTACCACTCTCCTCCCTTGAAACAAGATGCCAATGCAAGTGAATAATTGATTTATCTCAAGGAGGAGGATTATAAACAGGTATATTTAGCCTTAATGTGGGATAAGAGGAAGGGGCAGCCCAATACATGCAAGGAGTCTAATAAATTCTAGCTGGGCCCTTACAAGGTTGGAAATAATTTTGTCAATGATTCCTACTATATATATTAATAGGAGGGAAGGAGATTACCACTACATATTAGTGGATCCCTTATCAAATCTCATAATTGGAAGGAGACTTAACTTCTTGACCGTAGTTTAGTTTAAGTCATGTAGGTAGGGAATTTACATCCTACATTGAATTTGTATATATGTTTTTATCATGTATCCATGCTAGTATAACTTTGAATTCCCTTGCATAAGTGTTTAATTTTCCTTTTTTGTATATTATGCTTTCATGTTAGATACTTGCACAATTCATTTTATTATTGCTTTGTCATGTATAGTTGTAGTAATTGTTTTTCTTTCCGACATGTTTTTTCGATTGAGTACTAACCTCGGTGGATCACATCCCCAAACTTTACTACTAAAGTGTTAGTGTTGTTAGAAGTGGATGCAGGATTTCATGTCTTGGACAGCCAAATATATTGAGGTTCTCATGAGCTCTACGGTGAGCATGTGTCCCCATATTGGAGCCAAAAGTTACCCCCCCATGTCTAGGGATAACTAGAGGAGATCATATCTCATGTTCCAAAATGAAGATAGTGATCCCGAACATGATGATGATCAACATGTCCACAGGTAGAAACCCAAAATCCCCCCTCATATTTCCTCTTTTGCTTCAGATCGACCAACCTCATCCCATTCAATGAACTCATTGTATGAAATATGGTGATCCAACATCAACATGAGGTATGTTAATACTTCTTTCATGCAAAGTGTTGTGCTTAATATACTAGGAATGTGAATGAGGATAATTAGTTGAAGTTGGATAATGGATCACTAGCTCAATACATTATGTTGGTTTCCTTGTTTCACCTTGGTGGGAAACATTTATGCCATAGTCTCGTGTTTTCATCTCTTAGGGAAAGTGGGTACTACTGGAGGGCCCTCATAAGGGTAACGTTCTATTCCCCACTATACTTAACTGTAACACCCCAGGTTTTGAACCCCCATTTTAAATAATGTATTGTTACAATGATGAGAGGCCAAAGTGCCCAAAACAATTATTAGAAGGCCAGTGTGCCCAAGGCATGTAATGTTTTTATCATTATTAATAATAAATACACGACTGTATACTAGATGGACAAGGACTAGATTTATAGGGGGATATGATTCCACAAGAGAGGGGTCTTGAGGGGCTAAGTGTTTATTCCTATTCTAATTACCCTTTTGTCTAAGGGAGGTGATCGATTATGTGATATTCTTGGGGAAGGCCAGGAGGTTATTGATTCTCCCCGAAATTACTTAAACCCACCTTGGGTCTGATGGGGGGGTTGGTTGTTGGCTCGTTTTCTCCTTCATTTTTGCATTTGCACCATTCTATCCCTCATGCACTTTCATGCACACACCTCCATGCACCCACTTACCCGTTCATTGATCCATCTGTCATCCGCGTCTTGGCTCGGGGAAAGGGAGTCAAACTGTTGAAGATTAGCCATAGGATACTTGGTTGTAGTGGTCATTGGTGTGATCTAGCTGTGACCTGAGGCCGCATGTCTGAGATGTGTTGTCTTGTGTATGTGCAACTATGCTCAAAGTTGCGAGTCCTGAGAGTTCCAGCATCAAGATTCTGGACCCGTTGCACTGAAGCTCGAATTAAGGAGAAGGACTGCCTAAGGGACTGCGTGGTAGAGAAGGGTGGAGGTTCATTCTCTCGGGTGGCACAAGCTGGGTAGAATAGAGCTGGGTACATTGGATTGCTGTGAGAGTTGGGAAGCCTGTGAGAGCCTGGGTGTTGACTGGTTTGGGAAGCCAACTAACACTCTAGAACCATCCTTGTGGATTCATAGCTCTGGCTCGAGGGTGACGCTGCTATTGAGATTTGGAATAATAGTGTCGATGGTTGGGTGGAACATCCTTAGTCTGTAGGCAGCTGGTGTCATCTTTCATAAAGATAAGTTCTCTCTATTATGGTATCATTTACATGTATATGAATGTATTTCCGCTGCGTATATTTAATTATCATTTAACTGAATCTTTAGACTATGCATGCTTTCTATATTTTTCTTTTCATGTCGTTAAAGTCTTTTATTTTATGCATACTTAAAATTTTAAAGGTATATGTAAGTGAAATAAGTCCAAGGGCAGGATTGAAGGTAGCATGCCCCAACCTGTGGGTGGTTGGGTATGTTACAGTTTGGTATCAGAGATTTTGGTTGAAACACCGGGCCAGTATGGGCTGGGTCTGTTGGTCAGAGTCTCGGTGTCGAGATCTAATCCCGACCGCGGAGTTGAAAATCTCGGGAGGAATGGAATATTGCAGAATCTACGTGGGAGATAGAACGCCAGAGACCCGTGTAAGGGGTTTGAAGGATCGTGACCGTCCCCTTCGAATTTGGGAGCGATCGCCACTGTAGGATCAGGAGAGATTCGGGATCATTGTTTTAGAGGACAGGTGAATAGGGTTCGTCCGATGAAAAGGAAGCAAGGGTTAAGGTCACAACTGTTGGATCCCATGGGAGAGTGAGATCAATGAACAAAAGGAATTGCGGGGAACCAAGTTGCATGGGAGATAATTTCCCAACGTGGTCCCGCAATCCAAACCACGGTTTTCCCAAGGGGTTACGTGTCAGCATCATGAGAATTGTGGGTTACTCCAAACCGCCGATACATGCCCCCGCAAATTGAGAGGCATGCAATGATCTAACAGGTTAGGGCTTGAACATCGAAACTCCGAATAGACGAAGTAGATGGGGACCGTCGATCCATAGGAGGACACGCGGCAACCAATCATGTGCTTCGAGTGAAAGAACTCCAAGAAAGAGAAAGAAAGGAGAAGTTGAGAGTTGAAACTCCCGAAGCCCGGAGAGCTGACGACCCAAAGTAAACGTCGACTATTGGATCGTCCGAAGTAGATCCTAACCATCGATCGCCAAGAGGTTATGTGTCAGCATATTAGTAACTCTGGAGGAATCTGTTCGAGAGGTTTTCAGTTGGGATTTGAGACTCCCGAAGCTCAGAGAATCGGAGATACGAAGTAAATATTGACCGTTCTATCATCCGAGAGGATCTCAGCCATTGATCTACTGAGAGCCACGCATCACCAGATCCATGGCTTTGGGTAAAATCCAGTGGGGCCAAATAAGTTTTGAAATTTGAGATTTTCGAAGTTCGGAGACCCGAAGAAATCATAGCCATCTAATTAAGGAGGAAACGCGGTGTAGATCCGTGGACTCCAGGTAAAGACCCGAAGTGAATCTTAGTCGTCTAATCCAGGAGGACACATGGTGACATATTGGTTAGTTCGGGAATGCAAAGTTCGGGAGAGTTGGAAGTGTGCTAGCATGGAAACTCCCGAAGTCGCGAAGCCCGAAGATCCGAAGTGATGGGACACTATGACGTCACTAGGAGGTGATGTGGACCCCAAAATTTCCTAAGTGGCGTGGCTGGCAGACATCACCTAGGATGACGTGGACACATGGAATGTGTGACATTTGTCAGTAAGTTTTGAGCATTTGGAGTATTGAAAATTCAGTTAGAACATGACATGTGTCACCCTCCTGATTGGGCCACGTGTTCACTTCCAGTACTTCACCACGTGGCGACAGATCGTGAAGTCCGGAGACTGGGCACTCCAAAGGGGAAATATGTGACAGGTTGCGTTGGGTCAAAATCTCCCAAAGGTCGGAAGGCCAGAGTACATATTGACCGTTGATCCCTGAAGACACACGTCGAAGGATCATTGACTTCGGGTGAAAGCACTCCGAGAGAAAGTGTAGGAGGAAGGTTTGAAACTTCCGAAGCCTGAAGAGCCGAAGCGATTCACTGCTGCTGATCTGTGGGAGGAAACCCATCGATAGATTATGAACTCCAGGTAAAAGCGTTCCAGGAGGAGGCAAGCGAGGAAAGTTGAGACTCCCGAAGCGGGGAGTCCCGAAGTGTATCTCGATCGTTGATCGTGAAAGAGGACGAGGACCATTGATCCGGTCCTGGCTGAAAGTTTTAAATTCCCGAAGCTTTGGACAAGCACTTTTTCAGCTAAGCATAGGGTCATGGCCGTGGTCATATTCATATTGAGAGATGAGGAAAGGAGGGTTAAGGAACAAATTGGTTGTCTTCGAGATAAAAAATTGCTAAGGAAGGACTTAGCCGCGGTTGCTAGCCATGGTCACCTGGGAAGGTGGTTTGAAGGAAGTGCCTGTGCAAGATGAGTTCTGTGTCAGCCAAGGATAATAGGAAACTATTATTTTTGGAGAATGGGGATTTGATCTCCATGAAAAAAAAAGAAGAAGAAAGAGACCTGTAGCATGGTTTGGCAATTTTGTTTATCATATGCATAATTCTAACATAATTGTTGGTTGCACATTTTGAAGAGTTAAGGGGCTTAAGAACATCAGCTTAGGATGTGTATTGAGGAAATGGAATAAGGAGAGGGATCCTCCAGTCATGATAAGGAGGCTGAAGGCCAGAATACCAGAGTTGGTAATGCAGAGAGAAAGTCCAATGGACGCAAGGGAAAAGGAGAGCAGGAAACACTACTAGAAACGGTAGGAAGATTGAAGATGGAAGTACAGAGCTACAAAGTAGACAATGAGAGACTTATGAGAGAGAAAAGTCAGATAAATGTTCAAGTGTTGCAGAGATTAAATCAGTTGCAGAGATAAATGAAGAAGGGACGAATCTCAAGACAAGAGGAAGAAGGAAGGTTCCATGAAAGAAGGAATGATCGTGGAAGAGCTGGTTATTCCAGAACTGCTAGCAGAGCTCATGGACACCACTCACCTCCTTACTCAGAAAGAAATTTTTATGGATCGAAAGATCCTTTAAGTAGTCCAGAGGTGTCTCCTATCAGATACCAAAGAAGGAAACAATAGATACATAGTTTGTAAGGAGACATGAGGAAGCTCAAGCCACCTTCCTTCGATGGTGAAACAGAAAGGGAAGATGATGTCGAAGCATAGTTTCTTGGGCTCAAGAGATATTTCAGTTGCATAACTATTCATCAAGCCTCGAAGCCAAGATTTCCACCTACCATTTACACAGGAAATCTGCAATGTGGTGAGACCAACTGAAGCAAGTGGAACATGTTAATGAAAGTAGGATCACTTGGAAGAAGTTCAAGAAGTACTTCCAGAAGGAGTACCTCTTAAAGAATTTCTATGACAAGAAAATGCAGGAGTTCTTTGAACTTAGGTTGGGAAGCATGACTATGGCAGAGTACAAGAAGAAGTTCTTGGGATTGTTAAAGTATGTCAGGTTCATTGGTGATGAGAAAGTGAAAATACAAATATTTCTATGTGGACTTCTAGCCTTTTATAAGGAAAAGATCAAGTATGATGAGCCCAAGACCTTGACTGAATCTATCAGGAAGGCTAAATACCTATATGAGCAAGGCCAGGGAAGAGAATCCCTGGAGAAATCTTGGAAGGACAAGAAAAATGTGAAGTCCGATCAGAGGAGGAAAGGATTCAAACCTCCCTTCAATAGGAATGAGCCTAATAGAAATAATCAAGATCAATATGCTAAGGGAGATTTCAAGAAAGAAGATTCCTTGGGAAAAATGGGGAGACCATCGATCCAATGATGGGAATGCAAGGAATATCACCTGTACAAGGATTGCCCACACAGAAAGGACATAGTGAAGACTGTGCACAACATCCAAGAGGCCACAACAGTGGAAGATATGGGAAGAATCTATGCAGCTTTAGATGATCGACGAGCAGAGTACCAGTCCAATATGATCGAGGTGGAAGGTAAGATCATAAATCAACCTGTTGCTATTTTGATTAATTCAGGAGCAAGTCATTGCTACATTGATTCTGAGATAGTGGATAGATTACATTTGAAGAAAAGTAAACTTGGAAAAGCAAGTTTGGTTCAGTTAGCCACTGTAACCAAAAGAAGAATCCATGATATGGTCAGAAGTTGTTCCATAAGTATTAATGGAGTGAATACTAGTATTGATCTAAATATCATACCATTGGGGTCTTATGATATTCTAATTGGAATGGATTGGTTGGAAAAGCATCATGTTGTCATATATTGTCATAACAAGACATTTACCTATCTTGATGGAAATGGAAAACATAGAACTGTGAAAGGAATTCCAAGACCCATCTCTATAAGGGAGATGTCAGCCTTACAGTTAAAAAGATGCTTTAGGAAAGGATGTCAACTGTATGCATCTCATGTGGAAGAGCCAGATAATACAAAATGGCCAAGCCTTGAAGATTTCTCGGTACTACAGGAATTTGAAGATGTATTCCAAGAAAAACCCACATTGCCACCAAGAAGGGAGATAGATTTCTCAATTGATTTAGTGCTAGGAGCTGCCCCGGTGTCAAAAACACCTTACAGAATGAGCACACCAGAGTTAAAAAAATTACAAATGCAGATGGAGGAATTGTTGAAGAAAGGGTACATACGTCCAAGTGTTTCACCTTGGGGAGCACCAATACTTTTTGTCAAAAAGAAGGGTGGAACCTTGAGGCTGTGTATTGACTTCTGACAACTGAATAAGTACACTATAAAGAACAAGTATCCTCTACCCTGAATTGATGACCTCTTTGATCAACTAAGAGGAGCAAAGATATTCTCAAAGATTGAACTGAGGGCAGGATACCATCAGGTAAGAATCAAGGAATAAGACATTCATAAGACATCCTTTAGGACCAGGTATGGGCATTATGAATTTGTAGTGGTGCCTTTTGGTTTGACCAATGCACCGGGTTTCTTCATGTGCTTCATGAATGGCATATTCATGAATTATTTGGATAAGTTTGTCATAGTATTCCTTGATGACATACTTATCTATTCTAAGTCTGAAGAGGAGCATGAACATCACTTAAGACTGGTGTTGCAAGTACTGAGAGAACATCAATTGTATGCCAAGTTGAGTAAGTGTTCTTTTTATCAAAAGAAGATCGATTACTTGGGACACATTATTTCACAACAGGGCATAGCAGTAGATCCAGAGAAGATCGAAGCCATTAGAGGATGAATAACACCCATAAATGTGTCAGACGTCAGATATTTTATGGGATTAGTTGGCTACTACATAAGGTTCATAGTAGGGTTCTCTAAGATTACTCATCCCATCACTTCTTTGTGAAAGAAGGGAACTAAATTTGAATGGACACTCAAGTGTGAAAATAATTTTAATCTGTTGAAGTATTTACTTTCTAGTGAACCTATGTTAAAGAATGCTGACCCAAATGAACGTTTTGTGGTATGTACAAATGCATGTAAGGAAGGACTTGGGGGAGTCCTCACACAGAATGGACATGTCATTGGATATGAGTCCAGAAATCTTAAGGAACATGAGAGGAACTATGTCAGTCATGACTTGAAACTCGATGCCATTGTTCACGCTTTGAGGATGTGGAGGTATTATCTCATGGGGAAGAAATTTGAATTAAGGACAGACCACATTGGCATGAAGTATCTTTTTGAACATCCAACCTTGAATGCCAAGGAAACAAGATGGCTAGAATTTTTAAGTGAATATGACTTCGATATCAAGCATATCAAGGGAAAGGAGAATAAAGTTGCCGATGCACTTAGTAGAAGAGTGCATATCATGCATGCTATTGATGTTAGTATGCATTAGTCAGACTTGAAGAGAAGAATTTTAGATGGTCTTGTTATAGACCAACATTACCTACAGGTAAAGGAAAACTTACAACAAGAAGATGTACAACAAAAAATAAAGGAGTATGAGATGAAGGAAGACAATTTACTGATGCATAAAAACATAATCTATGTTCCTAGTTCTGGAGAACTGATAAATTTGGTACTGAAGGAAATGCATGATGTTCCTTATGCTGGACATCCCTGTTACCAGAAAATAATTACAGCAGTAAGAAGCTAGTTTTTTTGGTTGAGAATGAAGAAGGATGTTGTTGATTACATCGCTCAATGTATGGAATGTCAGAAGGTAAAGGCTGAACATAGGCACCCAGCGGGTTTGCTGCGGCCATTGCCAATTCCAGAGAAGAAATGGGAAGTGATCACCATGGATTTCATCATAGTATTACCCAGAACGAATAATCAACATGATTTAATCATGGTGGTGGCTGAAAAATTAATAAAGGCTGCTCATTTTGTGCCTGTGAAGACAACGCATACAATGACTAATATTGCAGAAATTTTCATGAAGGAAATTGCTAGGTTGCATGGGATACCTAGGACAATTGTCTCGGACAGAGAGACAAAGTTTACCTCCAATTTCTGGAGGGGATTGTTTAAAGGATTTGGCACAAATCTAAAATTTAGCACAACATATCATCCCCAGACAGATGAGAAAACAGAGAGAGTGAATCGAATAATTGAAGACATGCTGAGAATGTATGTGATGGATAAGCCATCTAAGTGGGAAGATTACTTACACTTGGTTGAGTTTGCATACAATAATGGGTATCAAGCTTCATTGAGAATGATCCCATTTGAAGCGTTGTATGGTAGGAAATGTGATACTCTAGTAAGATGGGACAACCCAAAAGATAAAGTGGTACTTGGGTCAAAGTTGCTCAAGGACATGGAAGACCAGGTGGTGAAGATCAAGAAGAATTTAAAGACAACTCATGATAGACAAAAATTTTATGCAGACAAGAACATGAAACCTAGAGAGTTTAAAGTAGGGGAGCATGTACTTTTGAAAGTGAAGCCCAAGAAAAGTTCTTTGAAATTGGGTAGTTGTACAAAGATGGTAGCCAGATTCTGTGGTCCATTTGAAATATTGGACATAATAGGGCTAGTTGCATATATGCTTGCATTGTTAGCTTCCATGAATGTGCATAATGTATTTCATGTCTCTTTATTGAAGAAATATGTAAATTTCCTAGCCATGTTATTGATTGGCATTTGATTCAGGTAGAGACTGAGGGAGATTCTCAGGTTCAGCCAGTGCAGGTATTGGACATAAAAGTCAAAATGATCCGGAATCGAGTTATAGAGCTGGTAAAAGTTCAGTGGACCTGCTACAGTCATGAAGATGCTACCTGGGAGCATGAAGATGCCATTCAGGAAGAGTACCCACAACTTTTTGAATAAATTTGAGATTTTGATCTCTATTTTGTATATGCATTGAGGACAGTGCCAAAATAAGGGGGAGGGGATGTAACACCCCAGGTTTTGAACCCCCATTTTAAATATTGTATTGTTACAATGCTGAGAGACCAGAGTGCCCAAAAAAATTATTAAAAGGCTAGTGTTCCCAAGACATGTAATGTTTTGATCATTATTAATAATAAATACACGACTGACTACTAGATGGGCAAGGACTAGAGTTATAGGGGGCTATGATTCCACAAAAGAGGGGACTTGAGGGGCTAAGTTCTTATTCCTATTCTAATTACCCTTTTGCATAAGGGAGGGGATCAATTACGTGAGCTTATTGGGGAAGGCTAGGAGGTTCTTAATTCTCCTCGAAATTACTTAAACCCACCT
>JASDQU010103720.1:16596-59468 GCA_032191745.1 Picea mariana
ACGTACAGATTGACGCTGCAGGAGAATGAAGAGGTCAAAAAAAAAGTCCAGGAGTTGTTGGACAAAGGTTTGGTCAGGGAAAGCTTGAGTCCATGTGTTGTTCCAACAGTACTCAGTCTGAAGAAAGATGGAGGCTGGAGTATGTGTACTAACTCGAGGGAGATTAACAAGATAACCATGAGGTACAGATTTCCATTACCGAGGATGGATGATCTAATGGATTGCTTGAGTGGAGCAAAGTATTTTTCAAACATTGATTTGAAAAGCGGTTATCATCAAATCCGCATGAGAGAAGGTGATGAATGGAAGACAGCATTCAGAACAAACGAGGGGTTGTATGAATGGCTTGTTATGCCATTTGGCTTAAAAAATGCACCAAGTACCTTCATGATATTGATGAACGAAACCCTGAGGGAGTTCATCGAAAAATTTGTCATTGTGTATTTAAATGACATACTAGTTTTCAGTAAAACAGTGGCAAAGCATCTGAAGCATTTGGCTACAGTGATGCAGAAACTACAGCAGGAGAAGCTATTGATCAACATGAAGAAGTCCTCATTCATGAAGACAGAGCTCATTTACTTGGGATTTGTTATTTCTGCAAATGAGTTGAGGATGGATCCAGATAAGGTGGAGGTAATCAAGAATTGGCCATCACCAAAGAATATCTTTGAGGTGAGAAGTTTTCATGGATTGGCTAGTTTCTACCAGAAGTTCATCAAGAATTTCAATGGAATTAGCGCAACAATGATGGATACAGTGAATAAAAGACACAAGTCTTTTCATTGGAATGAAGAGGCTGAAAAGAGTTTTAATTTATTGAAACGGAAGATTACGGAACAACCAGTTCTGGTGTTGTCGGATTTCCAGAAGACATTTCAAGTGAAATGTGATGCAAGTGGGTTTGCAATCGGGGCAGTCTTGAGTCAAGAAGACATGACAATAGCATATTTCAGCAAGAAGTTGAATGAAGAGAAAGTGAAATACTCCACTTATGATAAGGAGTTTTATGCTATTATACAGGCATTGAAAAAATGGAGGCATTACTTGATCCCAAAAGAATTTGTCTTATACAGTGACAATCATGCATTGCAGTTTGTGACTCAATAGGAAAAGTTGAATCAGAGACATGTCAAATGGGTTGAGTATATGCAAAATTTCACTTTTGTGATTAAACATATTTATGGTACTACTAACAAAGTTGTTGATGCTTTGAGTAGGAAGTGTTTGTTGTTGCAGGAGTTCCAAGTCGAAACGTTGGGTTTTGATGATCTCAGGGACATGTACGCAGATGACCAGGATTTTAAGGAGGCGTATGAAGCAGCTGGGAATCCAGTTCTCAAGGATAGAAGCCAATGTACAGAGTACATCATCCAGGAAGGATTACTGTTTAAGGGTAATCAGCTGTGTATTTTGAAATGCTCCATGAGGGAGAATCTGCTGAAGGAGAAACACAACGGAGGATTGGTAGGACATTTTGATCACAATAAGACGTTTGCAAAGCTGAATGAGTCATATTTTTGGTCGGGCATGCGAGAAGATGTCAAGAGATTCGTGGACAGATGCAAAATTTTCCAGCATTCGAAGGGAAGAAGAGAGAATGCGGGGTTCTATCAACCATTGCCCATACCAGAAAGGTCGTGGGATGCAATTAGGATGGATTTTGTATTGGGGTTGCCAAGAACACAAAGAGGTTTTGATTCAATCTTTGTGGCGGTGGATAGATTTTCCAAGATGGCACATTTTATTCCATGTCAGAAAACCAGTGATGCAACTCACATTGTGAATCTGTTTTTCAAAGAGGTCATTCGACTACACGGTTTGACAAGGAGTATAGTTTTGGATCGAGACACTAAGCTCATAGAGAATTTTTGGAGGACCTTATGGAAGAAGATGGGAACTAACTTTTCATTTAGTTCAGCTTATCATCCTCAGACGAATGGACAGACAGAAATAGTGAACATAAGTCTGGGAGACCTTCTCAGAAGCTTGGTGACAGAACACCGTAGCCAGTGGGACAACATATTACCACAGGCAGAGTTTGCTTATAACGACTCAGTTAACCACAGCACGGGACAGATTCCATTTCATATTGTTTATGGCATGCAGCCGAGAGGAATTTATGAATTGAGGGATTCAGAACAGACTGCGACTAGGAGTGCTAGTACAGAAGATTTCGCAGAGGCGATGAAAGAACTTCATAGCTGAGTGAAGGAGCGACTACAGAATTCAAGCCAGGAACACAAGCGTAGATCAGATCAACACAGAAGACAACTTCAGTTTGAGGTTGGTGATTTGGTTCTAGCACATTTGAGAAAGGAAAGGTTCTCGAGGGGAACATATAATAAGCTGAAGATGAAGAAAATCGGTCCATGTAGGGTCTTGAAGAAATTTGGGGCAAATGCTTATAAGATTGAATTACCCGATGGGATCGGAATTTCTTCGATATTCAATATCTCAGATTTGTACCCATATAAAGCTGAAGAAACAGGGACAGAAAATGAGCAACCAGCGATTCAGTGGAGAAAGCAAATTCCAGTTGCAGATAATCCGCAGATGGAGCACATACTGGATAAAAGAGTAAGCAAGAAGACCAGGAGGAAAGAATACTTTGAATATTTGGTCAAATGGAAGGACCATCCAATTGAATATGCCAGCTGGGACAATGAAGCGGAGATCCAAAAGCATAGACAGATCGTGTGCAAGCTCATGGACAAGAGCCCATGAAAATTTTCAAGCGAGGGAGTATGATGCAAAAGCATCGCCAACATCAAGCGAGCTAGTGCGGAGACACCGGAGAGCTGGACAAGACCAGTGCACATTTTGAATTTTCCCTTGAAGTTGATGCGATGAACATAAATGTGATAATTAAATGAAAGCGCACTTGTAAAAATGTAAACTGACCTTGAGCGATTTGCTCTCGTCCTTAGTAGGTAGAAGGCATTTATGGTAATTAATGTAAAGTAGATAGAATTCAATTCTAGATTAGACAGTTTTAGAGTGCAAGAGGGAAACAGGATATAGACACCCTCATTGTGTAGTGTAACATTAGTGTATTATGAGCATAGAGGAGAAGCAGAGAGCTTTGTAGCAGACTCCATGTACAGAAGTTCTGAATTAATACAAAGAAAACTGTGATTCAGACTCATAATGTTCATATATTCTCTGTGTATGCATATTTGAATGTTATGCTCATGAATGTTTTACTCTTTCTGTCATGCAATTTCTTTTATGCTATATATGAATGATTTCTTGTTGAATGTTTGAAATCTGAGAGGAAAGGGTAATGGAATGAGTTTCAGTTGTTTCTCTATCTGAGCAAAAGTTCTTGCAAGGAGTGCAGTTGAAGTGTCCGCAAGGAGTGCATTGATGAAGGGCTCAGATAGTTTAGCTTTTGTTCTCATTCATACAGAAGTGAAGACAGGCACAGGAGTCGTACAAGGAGTGCACAGGCTGAGGAAATTCTCAGAGTTGTGAACCTGAGCAAGCAATTGAAAGACTACTGCTGCAGGTGTGCACAGATTCGAAGGACTTAAACACTTGGACGTGGTTGAAGGTTTGCTGCAAGGAGTGCGTGCAAGGGTTTTTTTGAAGGACTTGAAGGTCGTGGAAAAGATTAGGAAGGATAAGGATTTCAAACCCATGGAATAATAGTGCAGGGAATTTGTGCCTGGAAGTATTACGAAGGCATCGTAAGTTTGCACCTAGGCGGACAATTTTGTGGAGGAACACTTAGTTCATTCGCAGAAAATCACCAAGGAGGAACGCACGGTTGGAATTCTCTGAGGAGGATCCGCGAGATCCTGTCAGCCATCAGATATCACAGAGGAACAAGGGAGATACAACGAGTGTTCCCGATAGGTTCTAAGCTCAGGAGGAGTAGGACCGAAGATCCAAGCCACGAGGGCCATTGGATTCGCAAGAGAATCCCTATATCGGGGTTCCGTGGGTGGAAATTCTGTAACATTGCAACGGGAATCATGATATCCCAAAACGCGATATCCCGGAAGCCAAGAGGATTGTGTGGGCCACGGAGGAGTCAGCGAGGTGGATAGGTGGCACGTCGTTTTGGAGTTTTATGGAAAGTGAAGTCCTGAAAACTTTGGCATTAGGATTCACGATATTGTGAAGTCCGAAGTGCCGACAGAGCGAAAGGACTGTTGAAAAGTCAACTACGTGAGTGTATCAGAGTTTCGGTAAATCAGGATTCGGGAGTCAGGGAAGCAAGTTACTCAACACCGTGACTACCGAAATCGCAATAAGGAAAATCCCAAAAGAGAAAGAGAAGGGTCAGTGTTGACTATTGTCGGGTTTCGGGGGTTCAAGAGACCAACGCTTGACCATTGGATTCGTGAAGCTGCGAAACCCGATCTCCAAAGTGTAAAGAGGGGATCCCATGAGAGTTTACTGTGGGTGCATATTTCCTGATAGCGAATTAGAAGAACCAATTTAGAGTTCTTCGGGCCGGTGAAAGGGAAAGATCCTGTGCTGACGTGGACCTTTTGACCTACGGGTTGTGGAGGGAGCATGCGTCGGTGTCAGAGGGCCACATTAACTTTTGTCAGTAAATTGAGTTAAAGAGAGAGAAAAGGGAAGACTTAGGAGAAAGGGTGAAGGAGGCTTCCCTGGGCATCAGGCCTTCCAACAACTTAGAGAGGAAAACCCGAACTCAAGAGCATCCTTGAGCTCAAATCCGGACATCAAAATATGCCTACAAGGGACATAGTTACAATTGCAGTATGATCAAACCTCGATCACCCTGAAACTGCAACAACTCAACTGGATCCTCCATGCCTGATCCATTCAATGTGAGAAGGAAACATACACAAAAGGAATGAATAAAACTGACCACGATACCACTATAATCAAACCTTCATTCTAGCAGTATAATGATCCTCGACTGGATCATCCATGTCCAAGTGTTTTAAATAGCCTTTACAGACAAAAATGAAAAGAGAGAAGCTGAATTCTATTAACATGAAAGTCTCAAGTCGATTACATAACCCTAGAAAATCTCTGGCGAAACAAGACTATAGATTGGGAGCTCTGCTCAACCAAAGACCCTTACAAAACCAACAAAACTCCCTATGGATACTCAAAACTCTCGTAAACAACAACAAAGGTGTGCTCAATATGTCATTTCAGTCAGAATACACCTGTAGTCTCCTTTGTGCATGCCTTCCTCTATCAGACACGATATTGACTCCTTCCAGTGTCTTAGAGTCTCTGCTTCGTGAGACTGTGCACGCAGTATCCTTGCACATGCAATCTTGGACTACCCGAGTTGACAGTCCATCTTCATGGTCATATCATTCTGACTTCTCCATTCATGGGTGAGACAACACTTCAACCACCTCCCATGCTTTCATAACTGTCACATTGGGATCATGATGGTGCAAGTCAAACTTGGCACCTGGGAGGCATGGTGGCATGTCCTTGGCCATCTCGTGCTTCGTGGACCTTTGCAGAGGGACCCGACTAGTAGACATGGATGGAGTTGATGGGGTCGAGGAGGTGGGCGTGACTGAATGGATACTAGGTATGCATGGGCATCAGAGATGTAAAGTAAAAGAGGCAATGTGGAACGGGACCATGATGTGGAGGTAGAAGAGAGACTGTAGTAGTATGCGTAGTGGGGAAAACCTGCCTAGATGGAGGTGAGATGGAGTACAAGGGAAGAGCACATGGCAAAGGGTGGTAGGCAGAAGTGAAGAGGGATATGACATGGAGGTGAGTTGAGGACATGTGTGCTGCAACGAAATGATGAGGGGGAGTGGGAGAAGTGATAGGCGGAGGTGAGAGATGGAGTGGGGGATAGATGGCAGCAGGAGGATGGAGCGGTAAGCGGGATTGGTAAGTGGTCTACTCAAAGTGGGGGAGAGTGGCAAGAGGTAAAGGTCGGGGTGGGTCCAAGTTCACGAGGAGGTGCCATGATAGTGGGGCTCCTGCACTCATAAACCACCAACTCGGACCCCCCCGCCCTCATTAATAGAAGAAAGTTGAGGGGGGGGGGGTCCGATATGGGATGTACACCGTAGATCTGCGCGCACTAAGATTGGTCACCCACTTATCAAATCCTCGCCCAAACTTTGGATAAACACCAAAATGTGGGTTTTTTAACCCCTTTCCTTGCATTTTTTCACCAAGGCACCACTCATAAGGAAAAACAACCCCCTAGTAATATTATGTGATAACATTAGGCTCCATGGGGGATAGATTCCTCCTTGCGAGGCTCTAAGAACTCCTTTGTAGTTCCATTTGCCTTCTGTTGGGCTATGGAGTTAGCCTCAAAAAACTCTGTTGAGGAATACATGCCGATAAAAATAAAAAATAAACACACATGGGCTCCATAGGAGCTTATTTATGTAGAATCCTAAATTAATCAAACTTTACATGGTGCTAGGTGAAAGAAAATTTCCACCATAGCCAATCAAGTAACTTCCCAAACATAAGCCCCTTCATTATGTTAATGATTAGTAGTAGATGATGCAACCGTTACAACATAACGATCACACCCTTCAGATTTTCTTTAAAGGCTGAAGTTGAGATAAAATAGGGTGACTCCAAGGCATGAAGGAAATTCCATTCCATGTACTTGTTGACAGGCTCATAGAATGAGTGGCAAATCCTGTGAAATTTGTAGTAGAAAGCCTGTTATACTCCACAGATTCCCACAGGTGGATGAGGAAATGATACATGTTAGATGTCCTGAGATGATGTTTTTTCAGTGCTAGGTTTTGAACAAGAGATGAACTGCTCCTCCTGCTGCTCCTCTGGTTCATCTTCCTAGCTCTCCCGAGGGTTAGAGTCATAATCATCATAGACAGGACCTGTGGGAAATATCCTTTATTCAATCCACTACTCAGTGATTTATGCGGGCCTAGGATGGTTGATTTCCTCGTGATAATCTCCTTTAAGAAAAATAGGATAAGGATCTGTTGTGTGCTCTTGGATATCTTGCATATCCAACTCAGAATCTGATTCATAGCAGTCATATACAGGTTGGTTTCTCCTTTGGATAGAAAACTGTTATATGGAGCTTTGCTGCTCTTCTTTAAAATATTCATCAAATCTTGAGACAACATGCCCATCAGGAGCGGAATGTAGGGCCTCTACGGCCATGAAATATTTAATACTACCCTCATCAGTAGGGCTACCAAGAACATCTACTTCAAGGGCTAGAAAATCCTCTTCACTTTCTTCAGATTCCAACCTTTCTAGTTTGGCAGAGAGAAATTTTACCAGCTCCCTCAGCTCACTCATAGAATATCCTTCCTGCTGGTCCCCATCCTTACAAATCTCCTCAGATGAAGATGAACAGGAAAGAGAAGGAGCTGATTTCTGATCCAAGTCATCAGGCTCATCCTCACGACCTACGTAAGAAGCAACTCTATCTTGAATACAATCATTGTATCCCTCACAACAACTATGAAAAATTAAATTAGAGGGATAAAATTTAGGACAATGAGTGTTGAAAGATGTATGAAATTCTCCCAGTGAAGAAATGCTAGCAGGGGGTAAAGAATGATACCATTGATGAGCATCCCCTACTAACGAGAACATGGACATCTTCATTAATCCATCCTCGTGATGTATCTCCCACTTATGTATGAGTTCATGAAACTCTCTGATATGCTGAGAAGGGTTTTCCTCTTTATTCTCTGTAAATATAGGAAAATAATCATTCCATTCATTTGGAGTAGGAACAATATTGGGAAAACCAAGAACATCAGAAAAATTAAAGGGAGAAAACCTTCGATCCAGGATTCTTTCCATTTCGAACCAGTGGAATCGCTAAATGGTTCTTCAACCATGGAGTTTCCAGGTGAATGATGCGCAATATGAGTGTGTCTAGTCTTTGTTCACCATAAAAGACCAGATCTAATCGTTGTTCTCTCTGAGGGGCTACTAGGTGTAGCTAGAAGCAACCACACTGAAAAAGTGGAGTCGAGACAGTGGAGTCACCAGGTTCAAGTGAAATATTAAAAGGTTCTGATGTCTGATGCACCTTCAGAATTAGAAGCTCTTTGTTGTTATACCCAGGGCAACCTCCTTCACCCTTTCTCCTAAGTCTTCCCTCTAGTCTGTCTTTAACTCAATTTACTGACTAAAGTTAATGTGGCCATCACTTCCATGTACATTTCTTGTCCAGTTTTGTGTTGAACATCATTCGGATTTTGAGTTTTTTCCATCGACCTCCATCCATATAAAACCAACATCCACAAAAAATGTTGGGCATCAGGCTTACCTTTGACGCAATCTAGAGGTGGCTTCTAGTGCTAACACTATATTCCAAATATATTACACCCTTTTTAAAAAACATCCTCCATGTGACTTGTTCACATTTTATAAAATACCATAAGTTTTTACCTTAAGTTTTTCAAAAGAAAAGAAACATGTGAATGTTGAAGAGGAGTCACTACATCTCTCGCTACCACTAGAGTGCGGTGATCTTAAAGAGTCTCTGCACCTCCTGATACACTTGGAGTGTGACTATCTTGAAAGGTCTATGCATTTTTCCTCAACCCTAAACCACGGCTATTTCAGTATTTTTGCACCAACATAAGTCCGGGTAATGAGACGTCACACCCTACTAGAGGAGGGACTTGCGATGATGTTGAACTCAACACACCTCACATAGATTTCACTCCTATGGATCCTCCGAGAATTTGAAGGTCCTCAAACCAGCTTTGATACCACTTCTTAGAATTGCAAATGTGGAAAACACAATTCACATATGATAATTAATAATCACACAGATAAGAAACACAGGGATTTCACGTGGTTCACCCAAACATTGGGCTACGTCCACCAAGCATAGGCATCGATTGTCTTATTATTTGTATCATGGAGATTATAGCAGACTTGCAAGTTCTCACTATGTCTCTCTCTTTGCCTCTACGGACTTACATGTATTTATATACATTTACAAGAAACTGATTATTAAATGAAATCCCTATCCATATTCTAACTTGGTCTATTTAGTTGACACCAACACAGAATAATAGGATCCAAATCCATCCTTGAAGAATTCATTGTACCCAAATCCCAACAAACTCTATTCGAATTCCTCAAGCGTTTTCTAGTATTCCTATCATCAAGAACAAAAGAATGATTGTATGTTCGCTAGAGTTCCTCCTTTGGTCAACTATTTATGAAGACTTTCGAGTTGGAAATGGAATCAATATAGTTTGTGCCCAAAGGAAAGGGAAACAATTTTTAGTGGATGCTACCTTTATGATCAACCAGTGAAGCATACAAGTCATGTCAGAAACTGGGATATACCATATCAACACACCCATTTTCTTCCCTGGATTTTTATTGATATGTAAATATTTCCCTAGTAAGAGTAAAGGTTGTGTTCTTAGGTATGGAGAACATGTTGGAAATAGTAATTACAATTTGGTGAGCTCTTATCTCTCCGTCAATTTTTCATTCAGTTGGTTTGTCAGTCTCCAACTACAGTTCATTAGTTTACACTTGCGTTTACACAAACGTAGTCTTTGTCAGTTGGTAAGCAGGGGAGTTATTTAATGAAGTCGGTCTTTATCTTTCATGAGTCTACTTAAGGGAAACAAACTCTATTCGAATTACTCAAGTGTTTTCTAGTATTCCTATCGTCAAGAACAAAAGAATGATTGTATGTTCGCTAGAGTTCCTCCTTTGGTCAACTATTTATGAAGACTTCTGAGTTGGAAATTGAATCAATATAGTTTGTGCCCAAATGAAAGGGAAACAATTTTTAGTGGATGCTACCTTTATAATCAACCAGTGAAGCATACAAGTCGTGTCAGAAATTGGGATATCCCATCTCAACACACCCATTTTCTTCCCTAGATTTTTATTGATATGTAAATATTTCCCCAGTAAGAGTAAAGGTTTTGTTCTTAGGTATGGAGAACATGTTGGAAATAGTAATTACAATTTGGTGAGCTCTTATCTTTCCGTCGATTTTTCATTCAGTCGGTTTGTCAGTCTCCAACTACAGTTCATTAGTTTACACTTGCGTTTACACAAACGTAGTCTTTGTCAGTTGGTAAGCAGGGGAGTTATTTAATGAAGTCGGTCTTTATCTTTCATGAGTCTACTTAAGGGAAACAAACTCTATTCGAATTACTCAAGTGTTTTCTAGTATTCCTATCGTCAAGAACAAAAGAATGATTGTATGTTCGCTAGAGTTCCTCCTTTGGTCAACTATTTATGAAGACTTCTGAGTTGGAAATTGAATCAATATAGTTTGTGCCCAAATGAAAGGGAAACAATTTTTAGTGGATGCTACCTTTATAATCAACCAGTGAAGCATACAAGTCGTGTCAGAAATTGGGATATCCCATCTCAACACACCCATTTTCTTCCCTAGATTTTTATTGATATGTAAATATTTCCCCAGTAAGAGTAAAGGTTTTGTTCTTAGGTATGGAGAACATGTTGGAAATAGTAATTACAATTTGGTGAGCTCTTATCTTTCCGTCGATTTTTCATTCAGTCGGTTTGTCAGTCTCCAACTACAGTTCATTAGTTTACACTTGCGTTTACACAAACGTAGTCTTTGTCAGTTGGTAAGCAGGGGAGTTATTTAATGAAGTCGGTCTTTATCTTTCATGAGTCTACTTAAGGGAAACAAACTCTATTCGAATTACTCAAGTGTTTTCTAGTATTCCTATCGTCAAGAACAAAAGAATGATTGTATGTTCGCTAGAGTTCCTCCTTTGGTCAACTATTTATGAAGACTTCTGAGTTGGAAATTGAATCAATATAGTTTGTGCCCAAATGAAAGGGAAACAATTTTTAGTGGATGCTACCTTTATAATCAACCAGTGAAGCATACAAGTCGTGTCAGAAATTGGGATATCCCATCTCAACACACCCATTTTCTTCCCTAGATTTTTATTGATATGTAAATATTTCCCCAGTAAGAGTAAAGGTTTTGTTCTTAGGTATGGAGAACATGTTGGAAATAGTAATTACAATTTGGTGAGCTCTTATCTTTCCGTCGATTTTTCATTCAGTCGGTTTGTCAGTCTCCAACTACAGTTCATTAGTTTACACTTGCGTTTACACAAACGTAGTCTTTGTCAGTTGGTAAGCAGGGGAGTTATTTAATGAAGTCAGTCTTTATCTTTCACGAGTCTACTTAAGTATATGAGATTTAGTTCAATTTATTGTTGTATTAATTGTTGAGTCATTTTTTACTTCTAGATGAGTTTTGAGTCTTATATATAATGTTTGAATCTTTATTTACTTGAGATGCAGGTAGAGAGCGATAGACATAGAGTAAAGAAGAAACAATAGTAGTTGAAGTTAGTCAAATAAGTCTGAGAGAAAAACCTCTATGTGTGTGATTGTAAGCTGCAGAAGTAGAAGAAGTCATTGGAGCCGAAGATCGACTCAGTATTGTATTTTATATTAGTGCATAACGTTGAAGCTTAATATATATCAAGTATTTTGAGAGTTGTCATACTCACGTGTATTTCTGAGTTTATTTTCTAAGCATAAAACTGTGTTTTTTTATATGTCATGAAATATTTCATTAAGTGTTTTATCACAGTGCACAATAAATCGTACAGTCTGTGCACTCTGTGGTAAGTCATGAGTGTTCAATGATTAAGTTTTGTGCTACACAGTATTTGTCACTGCATCGCGCACAGTTTCTCTGGGCATTGTAGATTTGAGATCTGGTATTAGAGAAGGTTGATCAGAGCATGTTCTATCATAAAAATTTCAAGAGTAATAGATCTATTGAAAGGTGAAA
Source organism: Picea mariana (assembly GCA_032191745.1). Classification (NCBI taxonomy): domain Eukaryota; kingdom Viridiplantae; phylum Streptophyta; class Pinopsida; order Pinales; family Pinaceae; genus Picea; species Picea mariana. Next base: position 28,349 of record JASDQU010103720.1, read on the forward strand.
TATGGACTCTACTTCTAATCTGCAACCTCCCACTTTTATAGGAAAGTATTATGAGTTGTGATCCTTGATCATGAAGGGGTTATTTTGGGATGAATATTTATGGGAGATAGACAAGAATTGCTATGTGGAACCAACACATTAAGTGTTACACATTATTTTTGTCATTCTAATGATGATATCATAGACATGTGTTCAAGCTCCCAACATGACTTTTTGCATGAGAAAAACAACTTATTTCCTCCTCTACAAGGTTGGTTTTTAGAAAGGGTCTGCAAGTTGGTCATACTACATAGTGCAGAAATATATCATTTCTGCAGGCTACTCTATGGTTGGCCCGTGGGATTTTCGCAGGCTGCTACATAGGCAGGGTGTAATGACGTTCAAAAACTAAAAGAGGAAAGAGGTTTCATGAAGTTTCTAGAAGGGTAATCTTTTAGAATGTGAGGTGGCGTCCATGTGGTTGCTATCCTACTGGTTTCTTTGATTTGGTGGGATCATCCTCATCATTTTAACCACTTCACCTTATCCTATATAATCATGGGCTTCTAATGGAAAAGGTTAAGCAAGAAGAACTAAGATTAAGAAGAGAATTGATGAAAGAATAGGCATAAGACTGTGTGAAGAATCCTTCTCTTACTGATGCTTGAGGCCTCCATTTGTATGTGTGTGTTGGAACAAAGGACAACTAAAATGGAGCTTACGACATCAAGGAAATTTGGTTGTATCTTCTAATTTTCATTAATATAATATGGTGGCATGTCTCTTTCCCATAAAATGATTAGTGTTTTATTACATAACTCCTTGATCACATGTTTAGGTTGTCATTGAATTCTACTATTGTTTCTTTCACGTTGGTTGGTTTGTGTTGTCATAGATTTGATTCTACAAGAGCACTGGAGTGAAGTAGGGACAACAAAGACATAAGGAAGTGATTCATAAGGTATGTTATCTATTCCTCTTTGGATAGTAAACTCAATGATTGCAACTTAGGAAAATCACCTTGTTTTGTTCTAGATCCAGGTGGATCTAGGGGGATCAGTTCATGTCTGCATCTACCAATTTTCCCAATAACATCAGGCAACATACAATGCCTCACACAAGTTGAGAAGTATGCTTTGAAATATCAAAGGAAGAAGGATGTAAAGTCGATGTTTTACATACATCAAGCCATGCATGAGAGCATAATCCCAAGAGTTGCATCAACAAAGAAATCCAAGAAGGCATGGGACATATTACAAACTTCTTATCAAGGTGTGGATAAAGTCAAGAATTCAAAAGTTCAAATTCTTAGAAGATATTTTGAAACTCTGTCAATGAAAGAAATAGATTTAGTAGATTCATTTTACACCAATTTTATTGGCCCGATAAATCAAGTTAAGTCACATGGTAAAACCATAGAGGACATAAAAGTTGTTGAGAATGTACTTAGGATTCTTCCTCCTAAATTTGATACCCTTGTTGTGACTCTGGAAGAGAGAAAATAATTGAGATAGTTTCATCTAGATGAATTACAAGCTTCTCTGATTGATCATGAACATGGATTGAATAGGTCAAACATGTCATTAGAGAATGAATTTTCTACGTAGTCATCTATAATTTGTCGAAGATGAAGGGGGAGAGATAACTCTAGAGGAAGAGGAATAATTTCGTTCAGAGGTGGATGCAACAACACTCTTGCAAACACTGGTGGAAGAGGTCAACACCAAAATACCATTCATCCAAGTAGTCAGAGAAATGACAAATCAAAGATTCATTGCCATTACTGTAAAAAGTATAGTCATTATGCATATGAGTGCAGGAAGGGACAATATAATAAGAACAAGCAAGGTCAATATTAGTCGCACAATGCAAATAGACCCTCCAGTCCTATGCTTATGGCCTGCACTGAAGCAATGCATGTAGTCTGGCTAGTTGAATGAAATGTTGCTTAAGAAATTCCCTGTGATATATGGTATCTAGATTCAGGCTATAGTAATCACATTACAAGAAAATTAGAGTTGTTTTCTAGTTTGGATAAGACAACCCAAACCAAAGTTACACTTGGGACAAATATCGAAGTCATTGTCTCAGGAAAAGGTACTATAAAAATTTTAACTAAGCAAGGAAAACAACAAGTTATGCCTGTTGTATATTATATTTCTGGTCTGAAGCATAATTTAATGAGCACATGACAGTTGTTACAGAAAAGATACAAAATCTACATGGAAGATAATCATTGTGTTATTATGGATAGATATTCAAGCAATCAACTTATTTCAAGAATCTAGATGACAAGTAATAGAATGTTCCCATTAACATTGAAGTGAACCAAGAAGAGAAAAATAGCACAAGTCGTTGGTAAAGAAAAATATGCGTAGTTAGACACTGCATTTACAGCAGAAAGTGCACGCAGTTTAAATGAAGAAAATAACTCGTGCAATATCAAGAAAGAAGAAAGTAGCGCAGAGATGCAAGAAACATTCCAATGTGAAGTACATGATGATTCCTGGTTATGGCATTTCATGTTTGGACATTTCAACTTTGGAGGTCTGAAGCTACTACACACAAAGGATATGGTAAAAGGTTTGTCATTAATTGAAAAACCATAAAGAATATTTGAAGGTTGTATTTTTGGACAGAAGTATAGAGAATCATGTCCAATTGGTAAGTCATATAGAGCAAAATCTCCACTCGAAATTGTGTATTCATACATTTGTGGACCAATGAAAACTCCATCTATAGGAGGCCGTACTTATTTTCTAATATTTATTGATTATTTCTCAAGAAAGACATGGATTTATTTCTTAAAACATAAATCTGATGCATTGGGTTGTTTTCAACAGTTCAAATCAGTTGTAGAGAAGCAGAGTGGTTATTACATAAAGTTTCTAAGAACTAATAGAGGAGGACAATATATTTCAATAGAATTTCTGAACTTTTGTAAAGTTCATGGAATCTACAAAAAATTTATTGTGCGGTATACACCACAGCAAAATGGTGTCATAGAGAGGAACAATCGAAGCATCATGCAAATGGTTCATAGTATGTTAGAAGCCAAACATTTGTCAAATGAATATTGGGTTGAGGAAGTAGCAACTATAGTATACATTATGAACAAATGTTCGGCAAAGAGTGTTAAAATTTGAGTTCCTCAAGAAGCATGTACAAGTATAAAGCATAATGTGGTGTAGTTAAATTTTTTTGGTTGTGTCACATACACACATGTTCTAGATGAGCGGAGAAAGAAGCTGGACAACAAAGGACATAAATGCATATTTTTTTGATAGTTTGAACATACAAAATCATACAAGTTGTATGATCCTATTGCAAGGAAATTCATAATCAACTGCAATGTTCAGTTCGTGGAAAATTAAGCATAGGATGAAAGTATAGAAAAATAAATCATAATTATTGATGATATTGAGAAATATGATACAAAAGATGAAGTGGTTCAAGAACCAACCATAGGACATTGCACAATCCCTTCTACATCTTGCACTGCAACACAAAGTATGGCACAAACTACTTTAGTAAGATCAGCAGGTACACAGTCTACACCTAGAGCACAACAAACTCCAGCAAGCATTCCAAGTAGTTCTACATCTCCATATCCAACATTAGAAATTTTTCAAATAATAAAGACAATAATCCTACGTGACATCTATAATGAGGACACAACAAACTCATTTTTTTTCTTTGTTTTCAAAAATAAACGATCCATTAACTTTTCAAGAAGTTGTCAAAGATGATGTATGGGCTCAAGCCATGGATGAAGAAATTAGATGCATAGAGAACAATCAAGAATGGAAGTTGGTAGATGTACCTAAAGAAAAGGATGTGATAAGTGTCAATTGTAGTTATAAAATGAAGTAAGATGTAGATGAAAATGTGCAGAAGCATAAGGCAAGCTTAGTTGCAAGAGGTTTTACACAACAACCTGGAATTGATTTCAGTGAAACATTTGCACCAATTGCGTGTATGGACACATTCAGAACTGTGATAGTCATTGTCGTGCAAAACATATGGCCAATTTATCAAATGGATGTAAAGTCATGATTTTTTAATGTGCATTTATAAGAAGAAGTGTATGTGGAACAACTATAAGGCTACGAGGTTCCAGGAAAAAAAGACAAAGTGTACAAATTGAAGAAGGCATTGTATGGGTGAAAGAAAGCTCCGAGAGCTCGGTACATTCACATAGATTTTTACCTCATTCAAAATGGATTTCAAAGAAGTGAATGTGAGACAACATTGTACATCAAAACAAATTAGAAAGGTAACATATTAGTGGTTTTATTATATGTGGATGATTTGATTTTTACAGGTGATTTTGGCATAGAATAATTTAAGTCAATCATGAAGGATGAGTTTGAAATAATTGGTTTAGGAATTATGAGATATTTTCTGGGTATTCAAGTTCACCGATACAAATTTGGTATATTTATCTCACAATCTAAGTATGCACATGAGATTTTGAAAAGATTCAACGTGATAAATTCCAAATCATCCCCAACACCTGTCATAATAGGATTGAAGTTAAGAAAAGAAGATGAAGGGTCTAAGGTGGATCCCACACAGTTTAAAATATTGGTAGGCAGTATTATGTATCTAACAACAATAAGGCCTGATATTATGTATGTAGTGAGCATAATTTCAAGTTTCATGGAAACTCCAAAAGAATCACGTTGGAAGGAAGGAAAAATAATTATGAGATACGTAAATGGGAAAAAATAGTTTGGCATTAAGTATTCTACTTTAGAGGATTTAAAACTTATTGGTTACACTGACAAAGATTATGGAGGAAGCATAGGTGATAGGAAAAGTACCTCTGGGTACACATTTCATTTTGGAACAGATATAGTATCATGGGCATCAAGGAAGAATCCCATAGTGACTCTTTCTTCAGTACAAGAATATAATGTCACAGCTACAAGCATTGCTTGTCAAGAAGTTTGGATGAGAAGAATGTTCAAATATTTGTTGCAAGAACAACAATAACCAACAACAATATTTTATGACAACAATTCAACCATCATGTTATCAAATAATTATGTCTTTCACAAGAAAACCAAGCAAAATGATACAAGGTATCATTTTATGAAAGAATTGGTTAATAAGAAAGGGATATGTTTAGAATTTTGGAGGTTAAAAAAAAAGTCGCAGATATTTTCACAAAATCCTTAGAGAGAGATGAATTTCAACATCTACGTAGTAGTCTAGGAGTCTGCACAGTAACAGATGAGTGACAGTAAATGTCAATTCAATTTTTGATGTAAATTTTTGTAATCCCACCTACTTATAATTAAGGGGGAGTGTTGGAAATAGTAATTACAATTTAGTGAGATCTTACGTCTCCATCGATATTTCATTCTTTCGGTTTGTCAATCTGCAACTACAGTTCATTAGTTTACACTTGGGTTTACAAAAAAATAGTCTTTATCAGTCGGAAAGAAGGGGAGTTATTTAATAAAGCCAAACTTTATATTTATCGAGTCGAGTTAAGTAGATGAGAGTCAGTTGAATTTATTGTTGTATTAATCATTGAGTCATTTTTTACTTCTTCTAACATCCCCTCCGTTACGAAAAAAATAGTGATGCAGAAAAAGTAAATATTTTTTTTTTCTTCGCATTAGGAATTTAAATCATCACAACATGAATTAATAGCATTACAAGAGACACATAATAAAAATCAATAATGACACAAAGCCAATGAATTAACATAAATATCAATGACACATGATCACACACAGACATAAATAGCGACACAATTCAATACATCACAATCATCTAAAGAAAATAGATAAATAATGATCAACCACGTCATTGAATATAAATTAATAACCTCCCAACCTATCCTACATGGTTAGGACCTCCAGGACACATAAGAAACTCTCAATCCCATGATTCATCCTATTGATTTTGACCACTTAAGGTCTCAGGGCTGGTGACTGTTCTGAGGAAAAATGAGGTATCTAAATCCCCTTAATCAATTACAACTCATAACTCCATACTAGATTATCAGTCATATATCAACATTAATTTCATGGTGCAAATAAATCTAATTACTTAATCAATCTTGAATCAACATCATATTAATGGTGCAGTAAAATCTAATTACTTAATCCATCATACATCAATTTTAATTTCATGGCGTAAGAGTAATCATCAATTTTATTGTCATGGCGCAAGATTAATCATCAATTTTATTTTCATGGTGCAAGAGTAATCAAATTACATATCCAATCATACATTTTGTTAGATTCATGGCACAACAGAAATCATCAATCTTGTTCATGGCACAAAAGTAATCTATTCATATAACCAATCATACATCACATTAAATTCACGGCGCAAGAGTAATCATCAACTTTTTTTTCATGGCACAAGAGTAAAAAAATTACATAACCAATTATGCATAGCATTAAATTCATGGTGAAAGAAAAATCATCAATTTTGTTTCATATGAAATGATTGTATTAATGAAGGGTTTACTTATTTATAATAATTCTTCTCGATATTTAAAAGATAATTAAACGAGTATAAGTAGTCCCCCTGGGAAGGCAATATTAAAATTTATTCCATACAGGATTAGGATATCACAACTTTAAAACATGTGACGATGAGTCAATGATCCTCTTAAGAAACCATATGGAAGTCAATCTTCTTTAAGCAATGCTTGAGAATTGACTACTACTTGAGTATCTCTTAAAACCGTAGCAACATCATTCATTAAAACAAATGAAGGATTTAAGGTGCTTGTGCATCAATATAAGAGAATTATAGGAAGGTCATCACCTTAGAGATGCACCAGGATTTCAAAACTTAAATTAAAATTAAGAAGAACAATATCTTAAGGACATAGATATAAGAATTCATTCCTAACTTAATTTCAATTTAAAAAATTTAAAAGAAGGTCCCAACCCTTTTTAAAACAAAAAGAGAACTCAAGGCCTTGTTCCTTGCATATCCAATTGAAAATGGGATCAACAACCTATTGGAAAAACTCTAAATAAATCTCGCCCCCTTCATATCTATATACAAACTATACGAAGATGGCTTAAGTTTATGAGAATCGTTGGGCATATTCCAAGAAAAAAAAATGTGGAGTAAGTAATGAAATAGCTGAGTGAAAACCCATGCAAAGCACAACTTAAGTTATGAGATTCACTGGGCATATTCCAGGAGAAAGAAAATGTAGAGTAAGTAATGAATAGTTGAGTTTAAACCCAACCAAATCACAGCTTAAGTTATGAGATTCATTGGTCATATTCCAGAAAAAGGAAATTGCAGAGTAAGTAATGAATGACTGATTGAAAACCCATGCCAATTGAAGCTTGAGTTATGATATTCTCCAGGCATATTCCAGGAAAATAAAACGCAAAGTAAGTATTGAATAGCTTAGTGAAAAAACAATAAAATCACATCTTAAGTTACAAGGTTTCCTTAGCATATTCCAGGAAAATAAAACATAGAGTAAGTATTGAAATAGCTGAGTGAAAACCCAAGCAAATCGCAGCTTAAGTTATGAGATTTTTTGGGCATATTCTAGGCAAGAAAACGAAAAGTAAGTATTGAAATATTTAAGTGAAAACCCAAGCAAATCCATGATTAAGTTATGACATTGGCAGGGCATATCCCAGAAAAAAAAATAAAAAAATGCACATTAAGTAAATGAATAGTTTAGTAGAATCCAAGCAAATCGTAGATTAAGTTTATGATAATCATTGGGTATAATCCAAGAAAAAAAGATGAGCGATTTTGAAGGAAAACACAGAGAATACTCGAGGAAGAATAGGAAGGTATGATCATGTTAAAATGCAGACAAAAATCTAGGAAGAATAACAATGTAGGATCAAATTAAAACGTAGAGAAAAATCCATAAATAATCATAAGGTAAGATCTTGGTAAAATGCAGAGGGTGTTGGTGTTTGATCCAACCTACAAGAAAAATATTAGGGAGAAAGCAAGAAGTTATTGAACGGTAAGTAATCTGGTTCGACGCAATGAGGTATCAATAAAAACCTATGAATTAAAAAGGGAGAAGATCGATTAAATTTTCCATACATTGGTTAGAATTTAGCTATTAGCATTGTTAAAAATATCCCTTCCACATCACACAACCATCCATTGAACTCGTAGAATTTAACATTCATAATGTAAACATTTTTTGCAATAAAACTCCATGTGTATGTAAACCAAACTATTACATCCAACTCAGATAACAAATACTGTAACAACTAACATCGAAGTCGGAGTTGTTCTTCCACTGTGTTGCTCCTTTCAATATTTTTCTTTCTAATTGTTGAGACTTCATGTAATAAACCTCGAATTTAACATACAAAAAAAAAACTTTTCTGATCGTAAACTCTTCAAATTTCGTTTACAAAGATTACTTGGTAGAAGGAAAGATCCCAACCAAATCTTGTTATAAAAAAAATGAGGTATAAATCCTAAGCCCTACTTACTACAAATGTTATAGCTACATCATCTTAACTCACTTCTAAGAGAAAAGATTATAAGGGTAAACTTCCAAGTTTCTAGCAATTTCCTTCTTCCTTCGTTCTATTTACTTATATGTATATGTAGGTCTATGTAGATAATATTTGAACTCAGATTTCAATGTTACAATTCACTCTTTAACATAAGGACTTTTGTTATTGCTCATTCTTTAACATGAGATCTTTAATTTCGTGTGCATGTCCACTTAAGTAAATTACTCTTGGGCCACAATATTTAAATTCCATCTATATAGCCATGAGGGTGATCGTAGTAAATGTTCTAGCCCAATATCAAAGGAACTTTGATAAATGAGGGTTATGCTAACTCTTGTTACCCCAACTTAAGGTGTTCCAATGAATATTTAACTTGGTTAGACTGCTAGTTAAAGCTAACGCCACAAATTTGAAGTGCGATTTGACTCTCGTTGAGCCAAGGAGTGGGTCTAATCATGACATTCTTTAAGGAAATGAAAGGTACACTGTCAGGAGTAGTTAAGACTTCGTACCCACCATTAATGGAAATCCTGTGAGCATAAGTTACATGGTAACTCACCTGGATTTTCAACCAATATGTCACGGTAGTTCTACCCATATCACATGGCTAATTGTCCTTTGTACCCTTCACATTTAATCTTAGAAAGGAAAGTATCGCTTAGGTTTTCATGGGCTTACAGTTTTTCATTATTGAGTTCTACGAAGGGGCTCTGCATATCGTTTCTTAGCGGTGAAAATTGTTGTTATGGAGTTCGTTCCATTGATGCATCCGATGGCATGGACCAATTCCCTGGTAAGTCTTCCTTAACCATAATATTGTTAATGTTTAATCCATTATTATAGTTCTTTGCATTTCATTAGATAACAATAGCATAATCCAAGATCACTGAGAAATACACAATCACAAGAGACACAACATTTATCCTGGGAAACCCTCTAGGGGNAAAACCCAACAAAACTTCCTTAATATATATAGTCAATACAATGCCAAGAGATATCTTATACTAATACATAAATTCCTCTCCCAGATATGTGCCACTCTCTCTCCTTCTTCTCTAACTACAGATCCAAAACTTGTCTCATGAAATGAGGAAGTGAGTTGTGTGTCTAAGTGAGGTGCTAGCCTCCTTATTTATATTAGACTGGCACGTGTGAAGTGTCTCTTCACTATCAGGGTCGACTTCTCAAACTGGGTGGTTACAACCACCTTTAATATTTTCTGGGGCCTCTTTAATATCTATTGGGGACAACTTCTTATTCTTCCTATTATAATTATCATTTTACCAATCCGCAAAAGGGGATTTGGTCCTATTACAATAGCTGACATGGTCAATCCATAATGGGGATTGATCCAATGAATAATATATCAAATAATAATAAGAATACTCTTTGCAGTTACATTATTTCAACACTCCCCCTGAACAAGAAGGGTATTCTTCAGTAGCATCATGTGAAAGAGAGAGGACAACATCATCAATATCATCTTGGAACACTGACTAGCGTATCTATAAATCATCGAAAGTTTTCTTCATCGGAAACATCATCATTCTCAAAGGAATGCCATCATCATCTGCATCAATATGTATTAGTATAAAAACTGATACATTATCATCATCACAGCACAAGGCTAGCTCATACTAATACAAGATTGGTTTTACATCACAACTGTTAAGCTGGAATCTTAGTACTTGTCTCATCTCAAGTCTTGCTTTACATCACAACACTTAGGCTGGAAGCATGATACTAGACTGGATTTACGTCATAGTTGTCAAGATGGAAGCACAATACTAGTCTCATCTCATCGTCTGGCTTTACGTCACAACACTCAAGCTGGAAGCAAGATACTCATCCTTCTTTATGTCACAACCATCAGGTCGGAAGCAGGATACTATACTGGCTTTACATCACAGCTATCTAGATGGAAGCTCAGTGCTAGTCTCATCACATCATCTTACTTTACGTCACAACCATCAGCTCATAAGTAAGATACACATCATGCTTTATGTCACAACCATCAGGTTGGAAGCAGGGTACACATCCTGCTTTACATCACAACCATTATGTTGGAAGCAGGGAACTAGACTTGCTTTACGTCACATCTATACAGCCAGAAGCATAGTACTAGTCACACATCATCTTTCTTTATGTCACAACCATCAGGTCAGAAGCAAGGTACTCGTCCTGCTTTACGTCACAACCATCAGGTCAGAAGCAGGATACTAGACTGGCTTTACGTCATAGCTATCCAGCTGGAAGAACAATACTATTCATATCACATCATCTTGCTTTATGTCACAACCATTAGGTCGGAAGCAAGAGATGTCTCATCACAACATCTACTCCCCCTTTCAAGGAGGGTCCTTTCAGACTATACCAAGATTATTTCAAAAGTACTCAAACTTTATACAAGATAGTGGCTTGGTCAACACGTCAACAACCTATTCATCCATGCTAATGTATTGGAGCTTTAAGGCTCCTCTTTGCACCATGTCATGGATGTAATGATAACGGATCTCTATGTGCTTAGACCTGTCGTGGAATACATGATTTTTTGTCATCTTTATGCATCTTTGGTTGTCACATAGAATCAAGGTTGCTCTCATCTCTAAGTCAAATAGGTCGGTCAACAAATTTCGAAGCCATATAGCTTCGCAGCTGGTAGAACATGTAACAATGTATTATGTTTCTGCTGTGCTGAGAGCAATACTAGATTGCTTCCTACTCTACATGATATCATAGCTAATCCCAAACTAAAACAACATCCTGAAGTGATTTTCCTATCAGAAACACTTCCTGCCCAATCTGCATCAATATATCCATTCAATGTGAAATCATGATCTCCATCATAGCTGAGACCACAATCTATTGTACCTTTAAGGTACCTCATCACATGTTTTACAGCCACTAGGTGAACACATCTGGGTTCTACCTAAAACAGACTCAAGGTGTTCACGGCAAAACAAATGTTTGGTATGGTGTTTGTCAAGTACATCAGTGATCCAATAATCTATTTGTACATTGTAGCATCAATCAACTCCGACGAAGTATCGACCAGTAGCTTCAGCTTCACTTCCATGGGTGTATTCATGGGCTTGCACTCCAACATGTCGAATCTCTTCACGATTTCGACCGTATACTTCCCTTGGTTAAGGAATATCCTCTCAGGACTCTGCCATACCTCAAGACCTAAGAAATAATACATTAGGCCAAGGTCTTTCATTTCAAATTCCGAGGCAAGTCTCTTTTTACATTCAGTGATGAGATTTTCTTCTCCAGTTAAGAATAAGTCATCCACATATAGTAGTAATATTATTGGCTCATCGTTCATGATTTTGAAGTAGAGGTTAGAGTCTTCTTTACTCTTGGTAAAGCCTAAGCTCGTCAAGAAACTATCTATATCGCCATACCAAGCTCTAGGAGCTTGCTTCAATCCGTATAAGGCTTTCTTCAATCCGCAGACATGATACTTCCTGTATTCAACCTCAAATCATTGAGGTTTCTCTATATACACCTCCTCTTCGATGACACTCTTTAGGAAAGTTCTCTTCACGTCCATCTAGTGCAGCTTCCACTTCATCTTAGTTGCAAGAGCTATGATGGTTCTGATAGAAGTGTATCTGGCCACATGAGTGAATGTCTCTTCATAGTCAATGCCTTCCTTCTGGGTAAAGCCACGAGCAACAAATCTTTCTTTATACTTCTCAATACTTCCATCAGCAGCATGTTTTATTTTGAAGAGCCATCTAGAGGATACCACATCTTTATTCTTTGGTCTAGGAACTATTTCCCATATCTCATTCTTCATTGAGGATTGGTATTCCTCTGTCATGGCATCTACCCATTCTTTCCTCTGAATGGATTCTTCAAAGTAGGTAGGCTCCTCTTCTAGGAGATCACACATCAAAGCCGTATAACTGGAGAATGGATTTGGTCTTTTCACCTGTCTCGTAGTTCCTTGGGGAATACCGTACTTCTCTCCATCTTGAATAAGCTCTCTAGCCCAAGCTGGCTTTCTTTTATGGAGGATCGTCATCTGAGGAGGTTCTTGCACTTCTACTATATCATGGTCTTCTAGAAGTTCCTCATCAGGGGAAGTTATGAATTCCCTCACTGGTTCTGCAACTCTGGGAACCTCCCTCATTGCAGTATTGGGGATTACGGGTTCCTCTTCATATAACTCTTCAAGATGGCATAGTTTAGATTTCTTGAGCGCTGGATCTTCATCAAAGGTCACATCCTGGATGATCTCAATGTGGTGGTGACCTGGTATATAGATTCTGAAGGCCTTGGAGACCTCACAATATCCCACAAATATTTCCTTCTTTCCTAAAGGGTCCATCTTGTTTCTCTTTTCTTTAGGTATATGAATAAAAACTTGACAACCAAATATTTTGAGATGGATTACCTTTGGCTTCTTTCTGTTGAAAATCTCTTCCGATGTCTTGAGCCCAAGTGCACTATGGGACAATCGGTTATGCACATATAGAACTGCCATTGTTGATTCTTCCCATAAGGACATAGGAAGATCTTGATCATGGATCATAGTCTTCACAGCTTCCAGTATGGTTATGTTCTTTTGTTCAGCTACACCATTTTTGTGATGTCCCAAAAAAAAAAGTAATAATAAAATAATTCTTAACTACTGGAAATTCTTTCCATTTTTAGTAAATTCGAATTGGAAAATTTTTGCCATTTATGGAAATTATGAATTTCGAATTTGATGATTGTAATTAATGATTATGACTGTTGGGCAGAAACTTGATTTGACCCAACTGACTATTTGACTATGACACTTGTATGAAAACATAATATTTTATATTTATTGCAGGAGGACAAATGGAACAACCATGTTAAATTTAGTTGACCATGACTCCATGAGTGGGGAACACATTGGAATTAAATCTAGGTTGATTGTTACAAGTGGCGAATCAGTGATTTGGGCATTGGTAGCCCCTGAAAATTAGGGATTTAGAAAGCTGCGAAAATTACCCATGGGAGGGAAAAAGTCCTAGGAAAATTAATAAATAGCATATGTGAGGAGGCAGGACACTGCCAAGTATGCAGGGAAGGAAGACTATGGAGTTTAATCTCTGTTTTCTTGTTGTTATGAACACTACTGTGTGAGTGTGAGGCAAGGGAGATACTGTTGGAATTGAAGGACATTGTTGGAGAGGAAATTCTAATTCGCCCTCATGGACTCATGGTCAGGATAGGGGGTGAATTAGGAAAGTATATTGGCTTCCCTATTCTATGGTTGGGAGGAACATGGTTGTTCCGTTTGTCTTTCCACAATTTGACTCAGATATGTAACTCTACCTTATACTAGTCAAATGTCATATGTGCAATCTAGTTGCTTCTATGCATAAATTCTGGTTGATGGTTGTGATAGAAAGATCTATTATTTTATTTCATAATCATTGGTAAGAAATGGAATCATTATTTACATTTGATGCTGAATAGTTACTAAAATATTGGAATGTACCAAACAACAAAAATGAATTCTGTAGTAGTTATTGACTTCATAATAGATTACAGACTATAGTTAGCCTCTTAGTTTTGTTAAGTAAAGCGAAAAATTTAAAATTGTTTGCATGAATACTTGAAGCCACGTGCACCAATAACTGTGGCAGATTTCATCCTCCTACAAGCTATTTACAGTATAGAATGAGCCTCCCCTAATGAGAATACCAATCTAGTTTTTTTTTCAAAGGTAAATATACCCCTTAATACGGGGATATTAGGCAATATGTATATCGAACTATGTAAATATATCATGAGCATATAGGTATAAATATATTGAGCATTCTAGATGATATAATATGACGTTGGAATAGACTGACCTATTAAGGTATTCAAAATACTAGATAGATATACATATAAACATCCACACAGGAATATAATTCAGAAAACTTATCCAAACCCCATTGCAGAAAAAAAAACATATGTACAACAACATGGTAGTGTGGGTACTTTAGTAATGACCCTATGGTTCAGAGGTGTATCTATAGAATAACCTCTATCGTAGTTTTAGAGACACATCTATAGTATAACTACTGTCGTAGGTACAATGATACAGGACATCTATCATAAAGGAGTAAGGAAGCACCTGAAAGGAAAGCAAGCTAGAATCATTTATGGAAATCTAGATCTCTTTTAACCTTAGATAGTAAAATTTTTTTTTCTTGTCGATTTTTATACAAGAAACCCCGAACGAATCTAGACGGAGTCCCACAGACTTAAGCTACACGAAACCATTACTTACCGCTGACTCTTAAATCAAAATCATAAAAGGCGGAATAAGACTCAGGTCCTACTCCTACCAAACAACTAGTGCTATAACAAGAATACAAGTGTACAAAGCTTAAACGAAATATGAAAGTCATTCCCCAAGCTCGATGTTTTATACTAGTTTTTCGGTAGTACTCTATTATTAGTCGAATCTGTTTGAGAAGAGATCGTGTACGTAATAATGAGATTTAATTTCTGGAACATAACTAGAGATTTCAAGTATGTAATAACAAAACATTTGCAGAAATACTAAGGAAAACATTTGAAAAGTGACATACGAAATCCTTTCACATAAGAAATAATACTCAAGGCATAAATACCAAAATGTTAAATAATATGACTGTCTGTATATCACCAGTCCAGCCAGGCCCGAGCTTGGGATAAATTTTCCTTGTACCAGAATGTTTATATACAAAAATCAGGGGTGTACCCTGTATCAACCGAATATAGAATTTGGTACAAATAACTTCAAACATTAGGGATGAGACAAATCCTTGACCATCGTTGCGTATAAACTTGTAAGAGACGGAAGGGCACTGTATTGAAACCCGAATACCTCTTGCAGGAGCAAGAAGGGCATCCCCATGCTTTGGCGTGACCGTACCTACACAAAATGATGTGGAGCATTACAATGCATTCAATAGGAAAAGAATGATGATTTAATTACAGAACAAAATTTAGAAAAAAAATTTCAGTGAATACTTAACTAAAAGGGTGCTCTTGCCGACTGACATTGCGTTGTCCCGTGCGCCTCCCAGATCGAGAAGGGAGGAGGAGTCTGTGTCACCTTGATGGGTACCCTCGTACATTAAGGGGCCCATCATTAGCAAAGGATACTAGTCTCAATCAAAACACTACAGAAAACAAAATTGCGTATAATGACCATAAAATGATATTAAACATAAAATTAATATGACTTTTCAAATATGAACATGAAGGATTAAATGACCCTGGCCATGAGAACACTGCTACAATCATTATATGGCACCAGTGAAGTTAACACAGAAACCCTCTCAAGTTCAACAGTAGGTCAATAGGTCTGTTACACACCCGAGTAAGGGAAGACTGGACTTGACACTCACCAAAGAAAAACGACTGGGAACCGGGATTTTACCGAAAGTTCAAACAAGAAAATATAGCATGCACTCTTTTAATAGACAATCGTAGTAATTCCCTCCAAGGAAGGAAAATAACTCGGTCGACGGAAAGACTAGTACAGAGGAGGGGTTAAACCGTGAAGAACTAAACCTGGCCAGGGTATCATCTACCCTTTCACACTAACTTCAAAGATTACTACCGAAAGACAAACTGAGATCAGGAGGAAGAAGATTCTTACCAAACAAGATAAAGGAAAAGAGATAGTCAAGGGTAAACTTACCCCACGCAGTGCTACTGTCAAGAAGTCCAACCCAAGGTCTTCACCCATCCGGGATAGGGGTCAAATCATAAACTTATATCCACGAGGCTAAATCCAAACAAAGAATGGTCTGAGATGTTCTCATCTCCTTCCCCAAACCAAAAACTGGAATGCAAATGAAAATGGACTGAGATGGTGTTTTCCTTCCGCACGAAACCAAAACCAGAATGAATGTGAAACTGCAGGAGTAACCTTTTGCAAGGAGTAAAGGGGATGGGGTATTCGTACCTGGGCCATGTGATTATAGGGTATGTGTCGACTTGCCATTAGGTCAAGCCAGTCAAGCTCTGATCGCATAGACATTTTTTCAGGTGCTTTAAATGTTGCAGATAGGCCTTTAAGGCACGAGGGTTTCAGCCTATATCGGTGGTTCAGGGTATTAATGGTGAGGTAACTGGATGACTCACTTGCTACAACAATTATGTTAAACCCAACTACCTTTGCATTAACCCCCGAGGAAAATAGCCCTTATTGTTACTTAATGAGTAAGTTGTGTGAACGCGATTATAACCATAACTTCACAAGTTAACCTCTGTGTATTTTATTTCCAAGGTGAAAGTTTAATGTTCAAATTGGTTTGAAAACCAATTAAAATTTTGTTTCCGAATAGTGTTAACCTCCTCATATATCCTTTATAGATATCAGATTTTGGCATCATAAGGCCATACCTTGTTTAACCCTCGCATTAGTATGAAAGAGACTCAAGGAAGTTGCATCTCCTTAATATAAGGTGGATTTGGAAAAATGAAACAAGAGATAACAATAAGTTGTAGTGAAATATGATATCCCTAACTAAGAGCTTATAATCACATGTAATCTCACTACCAAAATAGGAGGCAACGACTTTATATTAATTTAGGATAAGAGGAGTAAAGGACAATAAGACCGCTGTACATGTACCCAAGATTTTTTTTTTTATGTGAATTTTGAGGTTCATTACATATGGTATCAGAGCAAAAAGGTCACAATATTGGACCTGAACAGGGCTACAATAGTTGCTAAGTATATATATATTCCAATTTTTGTAAAACTAATAAAGTTCGTATGGTTACAAACAGAAAGCTATTTCTATTTTGTGTGCACTATGGCAACTCAGGAAGATTCATAAGTTAGAATGGGAGAAAACCCACAGCTAGGACCCCCTAGAGATCCAACATAGAACAGTGACAGAAGTTCACCCATAGAAGTATTAGAAATAATGAGGAACCTTATTGTTGAATTACATATTTTCAAAGTGGACAATGAAAAATTAAAAAAGGCACAACAAGAGCATCAAGAGATAAATGAAGTCCTGTTACGTAGTATAGTTACCAAGAAAATCCCAAAGGATGATAATCATGAGGAAGAAGTCAGCAAAAGGGCCTCCAAGAACTCAGGGTCAGAAACAGAAAAAGGAGATAGTTCGTCAGAAGGAACACTCTCAGCTGAAGAGAAAACTAAATCTCACTGAAAAAGAAAACAAGTAGACCACCTCGAAGGAGAATTTAGAAAAATTAAACAAGCTACCTTGGATGGAGAATCCAATATGGGAGAGGAGGTTGAGGCATGGTTGTTGGACATCAAAAAATACTTCTAGATATACAACTATTCCAGCAACATGAAGGTCAGAATGGCCATCTACAATCTGAAAGGGAAGGCTAGCATTTGGTGGCAGGACCTGAAATTGGCGAAGGGCCTAAAGGAAAAATAGTTGGAATGGTCTGACTTTAAAAAGTATTTCAAAAAACAATACCTTTCGGAAAGTTACTATGAAAGGAAGACAAAAGAGTTCTACAAGTTACGACTTGGACAGATGACAATGGAGTACCTTATAAATAAATTTTTAGAGCTGTTAAGGTTCGTACTGTACATCCATGAGGATAAAGTGAAAATTCAGCGATTTTTAAGCTGTATACCACAGTCCTACAAGGACAGAATTGAGTTTGACAACCCCAAATCTTTGAGCGAAGCATTCAGGAAGGCACAAATGTGCTACGATAAGTATAAATAGCGGGTAGATCTTCCCAAAACATGGAAGGATAAGAAACAAGAGCGAATGAACCAGGGGAAGAAGGGGTACCATCCAACTCCTTATCAAAATACAACAAAAGGTTTTCCAAGAAAGGATTTTCACTCCAACCATCCAAATACGCAAGGCAGTGGTAAACCAGTAAACTTAGGAATGAAGAAGATTGGAGACAACCCCCGCGAGCCATTAAAGTGTTGGGAATGCGGAGAACCTCTTCTAAGGAGGAACTATCCGTGTTTGATTTCAACAAACAAAACTGTTGTTCATAATCTGTAGGAAGCCTCGATAGTCGGAGATGTGGGCAGAAGCCTACATCGGATAAATGCAGCCATAGATGGTCAACAAGCTGACTGCCAGTCCTCGGTGGTGGAAATTGAAGGTAAAATCAATGACACTCGAATCTCTATTTTAATTGACCCTAGAGCTACGTTAATTTATATTACACCTAATGTGGCAGAGGCAAACAAACTTAAGAAACTGAAGCATGCAAAATATTGGCTTGTACAATTAGCTACTGGTACTAAAAGGAAGGTAGTTGAGTTTGTTCTGGATTTTGAGTTCAGCTTAGATGGTCAAAATATAAAGACTCATCTAAACATCCTATCATTAGGATCTTATGATATGATTATCGGGATGGATTGGTTGGGACAACACAAAGCAGTACTGGACTGCTATACAAAAATACATAGCTATATGGACAATTTTGGCACTGTTAGAATAACCCAAGGTATACCAAAACCGGTATCAGTCAGACAAGTTTTAGCAATGCAACTCAAGAAATGTATGAGGAAGGGATGTCAAATTTATGCCATCCAGGTAACGAATCTGCTAGGAAAAGAAGATAAGCCAAAATTAGAAGACTTTGATGTCCTACGTGAGTTTAGAGACATGTTTATGGATGAGATACCAGAATTACCCCCTAGAAGGGAAATAGACTTCTCCATAGACTTGTTACCTGGTTCTTCCCCTATATCAAAGGCGCCTTATCGGATGAGTCTACCAGAACTGACAGAACTAAAAATACAATTACATAAATTGTTGGACAAAGAGTACATCAGACCGAGTGTCTCACCGTGGGGAGCACTAGTCCTCTTTGTGAAAAAGAAGGACGACACTCTAAGATTGTGTATCGATTATAGACAACTAAACAAAATGACTATTAAGAATAAATACCCCTTACCCAAGATAAATGATTTGTTCGATCAAGTAGGGGGGGGGCAAGATCTTTTCAAAATTGGATTTATGATCCAGTTATCATCAAGTTCGGATAAAAGATGAGGACATAAACAAAATAGAATTTCGGACAAGATATGGACACTACGAGTTTGTAGTCATACCTTTCGGACTCACTAACGCCCCAACCATGTTTATGTGCCTAATGAACAATATTTTAAGTGAGTACTTGGACAAGTTTGTGGTAGTATTCATCCATGATATCCTAGTCTATTCAAAGACGGAGGAGGAACATGAGGAACACTTAAGAATAGTGCTACAAACGTTAAGGAAGAACAAGTTGTACGCCAATTTCGACAAGTGTGACTTCTATCAGAGAGAGATATAATATCTTGGACATGTAATTTCAGCAGAAAGCATTGTCGTAGACCCGAAAAAGACGAAAGCCATTAGGGAATGGTCGATGCCTAAATATGTAACGGATATATGGTCATTCATGGGAATCACCGGATATTATGGTAGGTTTATAGAAGGGTTTTCCGAGATAGCCTACCCTATCACATCATTACAAAAGAAAGGGATCAGGTTTAACTGGTCAGAGAAATGTCAAGACAACTTCAGAAAACTAAAAGAGTTATTGACGACGACACCCATATTGAAAGTAGCAGATCCAGATAAAGACTTCACTGTATGTGTTGATGCAAGTAAAGAAGGAATAGGTGGTATCCTAACCTAGGAAGGACATGTTATTTTTTATGAGTCTTGGAAATTGAAGGAACACGAGCGAAATTATGTCACTCACGACTTATAATTATCAGCGATAATACACGCCTTAAAGATGTGGCGACACTACATAATGGGCAGAAGATTCCTATTATTAACGGACAATAGCGGGGTGAAATATTTGTTTAACCAACCAGATCTTAATGCAAGGCAAGAAAGGTGGTTAGCCTTCCCGAGTGAATTTGACTTCGAGGTCAGACATATCAAGGGCAAGGAAAATAAAGAAAGGATGATTTTAGGGGCTAAATTTCGTGCATGGGCTAATTTTCCATGGTTTTTCCAAAAATGAGATTTGCTATTTTAAAAGTGATTCGCCCAAATTCTATAGAATAAAATTATTTTACCTTAAAAATCGCCAAAATTTTATAAAAACTATATAAAATCCTTAGAAATTTGAATATTTTTACAAAAATATCGCCAAACATTTATAGTTGGCGTATGAAGGATTAGTAAGATTCGCCAAGGTTTTTACATTTTAAAATAAATTTCCATCCTTAAAATCATCCCTGAAATAAAGTAGCAGATGCTTTAAGTAGAAGATTCCATGGGTTATTTCAAATAAATATTAGCCGGGCAGAAAATGATCTGGAAGGAAGAATAAGAACGACAGGCATTGATGAGGAAAACTATACGAAAATAATGATAGAAGTACCGAAAAATACCGCAAACTCAGAGAAACCAGATCTAAGTATTGACAAGAAGGGACTGCTACGATTTAAAAGTAGGCTTTACATACTAAATTCAAGAGAGTTAAAATTAACAATCTTGGACAAAGTGCATAAGAAACCATATTCTGGCCACCCAAGTTACCAGAAGACGATAACAACACTTAGGAAACTATTTTATTGGCCTAATGTGAAGGGAGAAACATTAGAATACTTGGCTAGGTGCCAGGATTATCAACAGGTTAAGGACGAACATCAACATCCAGTCGGTCTATTACAACCATTACCCGTACCAGAATGGAAGTGGGAGACCATATCGCTGGATTTTATAATAGGTTTGCCTAAAAATCAGAAACAGAACGATTCTATTATGGTGGTAATCGATAAACTCAGTAAGTCTGCACACTTTATTATTATAAAGTCTACTTTTAAAGCTATAAACATTGTTGAAATATTCATGAAAGAAATTTTTACACTACATGGTATTCCTAAATTGGTTATTTCAGATAGAGATGTAAAATTCGCATCCTCCTTTTGGAAGGAATTGTTTGCAGGGCTAAACACTAACTTGAATTTTAGTACGAGTTATCACCCGCAAACAGATGGACAAACCAAAAGGAAAAACCAAATTGTGGAGGATATGATCTATATGTACGTAAGAACAAAACCAAACAAGTGGGAAGACTATCTACACTTGGTAGAATTTGCATACAATAATAGATACCAGACTTCGGCTAAATTGAGCCCTTTCGAAATACTGTACAATAGAAAATGTACGACTCCAATTAGCTGGGATAACCTAGCTGACAGACTCATGGTAGGACCAGAGATGCTCCAAGAAATGGAAAACACAGTAAGGAAGGTACAACAGAATTTGAAAGAAGCACATGATAGACAGAAAAGCTATGTAGATCAGAAAAGAAGACACTTAGAATTTCAAGTGGGAAACCATGTTTATTTAAAAGTCAAAGCTCGAAGGAGTTCATTAAAGTTAGGAAACTGTGCCAAGCTAGCACCCAGGTTTTGTGGGCCCTTCAAGATACTAGCTCGAATTGGACCCGTAGCATACCAACTTGCACTCCCGGCTAATATGAAAATTCATAACGTTTTTCATATTTCCTTGTTGAAAAAGTATATTCATGACCCTACTCATATGATTGATTGGAACTTGGTGCAGGTGGAACCCGAAGGCGAGTTCCAGGTGGAACCCCTGCACATTCTAGACCAGAGAGAAATAACACTTCGGAACAGATTCGTCGCTCAGGTAAAGGTGCAATGGAAGCACTTTAGTCCTGAGGAGGCCACTTGGGAGTTGGAAGGAGATTTGCGGAAATCTCATCCACTCCTGTTCCAGGAAAGGAACAAACACTAAGGACAATGTTTTACTGAAGGGGGAAAGGATGTGATGTTCCAAAAAAATAATAAAATAATTCTTAACTACTGGAAATTCTTTATGTTTTTAGTAAATTAGAATTGGAAAATTTTTGCCATTTATGGCAATTCCGAATTTTGAATTTGATGATTGTAATTAATGATTATGACTGTTGGGCAGAAACTTGATTTGACCCAACAACCTATTTGACTATGACACTTGTATGAAAACATAAGATTTTATATTTATTGCAGGAGGACAAATGGAACAACCATGTCAAATTTAGCTGAACATGACTCCATGAGTGGGGAACACATTGGAATTATCTCTGGGATGATTGTTACAAGTGGAAAATAAATAATTTGGCCATTGGCAGCCCCTGAAAATCAGGGATTTAGAAAGCTGCGAAAATTACCCATGGGAAGCAAAAAGTCCTAAGCAAATTAATAAATAACATATGTGAGGAGGCAGGACACTGCTAAGTATGCTGGGAAGGAAGACTATGGAGTTTACTCTCTGTTTTCTTGCTGTTATGAACACTACTGTGTGAGTGTGAGGCAAGGGAGATACTACTGGAATTGAAGGACATTGCTGGAGAGGAAATTCTAATTCTCCCTCATGGACTCATGGTCAGGCTAGGGGGTGAATCAGGCAAGTAGATTGGCTACCCTATTTTATGGTTGGGAGGAACGTGGCTTCTCGCTTTGTCTTTCCACAATTTGACTCAGATATGTAACTCTACCTTATACTAGTCAAATGTCATGTGTGCAATCTGGTTGCTTCTATGTATAAATTCTGGTTGATGGCTGTGATGGAAAGTTTTATTATTTTATTTCATAATCATTGGCAGATAATGGAATCGTTATTTACATTTGATGCCGAATAGTTAGTAATATATTCAAATGTACCAAACAATAAAAACGAATTCTGTAGTAGTTATTGACTTCATAATAGCTTACAGACTACAATTAGCCTCTTAGTTCTGTTAAGTAAAGGGAAAAATTTAAAATTGTTTGCATGAATACTTGAAGCCACATGCACCAATAACTGTGGCAGATTTCATCCTCCTAAAAGCTATTTACAGTACACAATGAGCCTCCCCTAATGAGAATACCAATCCATTTTTTTTTTCAAAGGTAAATATACACCTTAATACAAGGATATTAGGCGATATGTATATCGAACTGTGTAAATATATCATGAGAATATAGATATAAATATATTGAGCATTCTAGATGATATAATATGACGCTGGAATAGACTAACCTATTAAGGTATTCAAAATACTAGATATATATACATATAAACATCCACACAGGAATATAATTCAGAAAACTTATCCAAACCCCATTGCAGAAAACAGAACATATGTACAACAACATGGTAGTGTGGGTACTTTAGTAATGACCCTATGGTTTAGAGGCATATCTACAACATAACCTCTATCATAGGTTTAGAGGCACATCTACAGTCAAACTACTGTCGTAGGTACAATGCTACAGGACATCTATCATAAAGGAGTAAGGAAGCACTTGAAAGGAAAGTAAACCCGAATAATTTTTGGAAATCTCGATCCCTTTTAACCTTAGATTGTAAACTTTTCTTTTCCTGTCGATTTTTATACAAGAAACCCCAAAAGAATCTGGACAGAGTCCCATAGACTTAAGCTACACAAAACCATTACTTACTATCGACTCTTAAATCAAAATTGTAAAAGACGGAATAAGACTCAAGTCCTACTCCTACCAAACAACTAGTGCTATAACAAGAATACAAGTGTACAAAGCTTAAACGAAATCTAAAAGTCATTCCCCAAGATCAGTGAAAGCAAAAACCTCATGAACATATGTTTAATACTATTTTTTCGGTAGTACTCCATTATTAGTCGAATCTGTTTGAGAAGAGACCGTGTACATAATAATGAGATTTAATTTCTGGAACATAACTAGAGATTTCAAGTATGTAATAACAAAACATTTGCGGAAATACCAAGGAAAACATTTGAAAAGTGACATACAAAATCCTTTCACACAGGAAATAATACTCAAGGAAAAAATATCAAAATGTTAAATAATACGACTGTTTGTATATCACCAGTCCAGCAAAGCGCGAGCTTGGAATAAATTTTCCTTGTACTATAATGTTTATATACAAAAATCAGGGGCGTACCCCGTATCAACCGAATATAGAACTTGGTACAAATAAATTCAAACATTAGGGATGAGACAAAGCCTTGACCATCGTTGCTTATAAACTCGTAATAGATGGAAGGGCACTCTATTGAAACCTGAATATCTCTTGCAGAAGCGAGAAGGGCGTCCCCATGCTTCTGCGTGACCGCACCTACACAAAATGATGTGGAGAATTACAATGTATTCAATAGGAAAAGAATGATAATTTAATTACAAAACATAATTTAGAAAAAATGTTCGGTGAATACTTAATAGAAAGGGTGCTCTTTCCGACTGCCATTGTGCTGTCCCATGCACCTCCCAGACTGAGAAGGGAGGAGGAGTCTATGTCACCCTGATGGGTCCCCTTGCACATTAAGGGGGCCATCATTAGTTAAGGATACCATTCTCAATATAAACACTACAGAAAAGAATTTGCGTATAATGACCATAGAATGATATTAAACATAAAATTAATATGAATTTTAAAATATGAACATGAAGGATTAAATGACCCTGGCCATGAGAACGCTGCTACAATTATTATATGGCACTAGTGAAGTTAACACAAAAACCCTCTCAAGTTTAATAGTAGGCCGATAGGTCTGTTACACACCCGAGTAAGGGAAGACCAGACTTGACACTCACCAAAGAAAAATGACTGGGAACCGGGACTTTACCGAAAGTTCAAACAAGAAAATATAGCATGCACTCTTTTAACAAACAATCATAGTAAGTCCCTCCAAGGAAGGAGAATAACTCGACCGACAAAAAGACTAGTACAGAGGAGGGGTTAAACCGTGAAGAACTAAACCTGGCCAGGGTATCATCTACCCTTTCACACTAACTTCGAAGATTACTACCGAAAGATAGACTGAGATCAGGAGCAAGCAGAGTCTTGCCAAACAAGATAAAGGAAAAGAGATAGTCAAGGGTAAACTTACCCCGTGCAGAGCTGCTGTCGAGAAGTCCCACCCAAGGTCTTCGCCCATCTGGTACAGGGGATGAATACTAAACTTATATCCATGAGGCTAAAGCCAAACAAAGAATGGTCCGAGACATTCTCATCTCCTTCACCAAACCAAAAACTGGAATGCAAACGAAAATGGACTGAGACGGTGTTTTCCTTCTGCACAAAACCAAAACCAGAAAGAATGTGAAACTGCGGGAGTAACCATTCACAAGGAGTAAAGGGGATGGGGTCTTCATACATGGGCCATGTGATTATATGGTATGTGTCGACTTGTCATTAGGGCACACGAGTCGAGCTCTGATCACAAGGACATTTTTCCAAGTGCTTTAAATGTTGCAGATAGGCCTTTAAGGAACGAGGGTTCCAGCCTGTATCGGTGGTTCAGGGTATTAATGGCGAGGTAACTGGATGGATGAATTGATACAATGATTATGTTAAACCCAAATAACTTTTCACTAACCCTTGAGGCGAATAGCCCTTATCGTTCCTTGACGAGTAAGTTGTGTGAACGCGATTATAACCATAACTTCACAAGTTAACCTCTGCATATTTTGTTTCCAAGGTGAAAGTTTAATGTTCGAATTGGTTTGAAAACCAATTAAACTTTTGTATCCAAATAGTGTTAACCTCCTCATAGATCCTTTATAGATATCATATTTGGCATCATAAGGCCATACCTTGTTTAACCCTCACATTAGTATGAAAGAGACTCAAGGAAGTTGCATCTCCTTAATATAAGGTGGCTTTGGAAAAATGAAACAAGAGATAACAATAAGTTGTAGTGAAATATGATATCCCTAGCTAAGAGCTTATAATCACATGTAATATCACTACCAAAAAAGGAGGCAAAGAATTTATATTAATTTAGGATAAGAGGAGTAAAGGACAATAAGACTGTTGCACATGTACCCAAGATTTTTTTTTTTATGTGAATTTTGAGGTTCACTACAGTTTTGTTGAGGATTATAGGGAGCAGTGAGTTCCCTCTTGATCCCAACATCTTTGCAGAAGTTCACAAACTCTTTCGAGGTATATTATCGTCCATTATCTGACCTCAGTATCTTAATCTTCCTTTCAGAAAGGTTCTCTAACAAGGCTTTTAATTCCTTGAACTTCCTGAACACTTCATCTTTAGATTTCAAGAAATATATCTAGGTTTTACAAGAGTAATAGTCAATTAATGATACATAAGATACATACCTGCTAATGGAGGATAATGGCATTGGGCGACATACATATGACTGAATGAGTTCTAGGACTCCTTCTGTCTTACTGTCCCTCTATGGAAACGGGTTCTTGATGTTCTTCCCTTGTGCACATCCATTGCATATGCCTTTATGGTCACCTTTGAGTTCTAGTAAACCTGTGACTGCTTTCCATATGTATGGTAGTGCCTTGTAGTTGATGTGGGCTAACCTTCTATTCTAAATTTCATAGGAGTTTTCAATGGTGTGGATCATGGCAGCCTCTGAGTGACCCTTTAGTTTATATAGGCCATTTTCTTCACTTCCAATGATGATTTCTTCATTTAAGGTTTCTCCTTTAGCCCACATAAGAAATTCTCCATCTATAAAGGAAACTCTAAAGCCTTTATTTTCTAAAGCTGAAATGCAGAGTAGGTTCTTCTTCAAGCCTGGTACATATGGTACATCCTTCATTTTTAGTTAATTCCTTGAATTCAGTTTGTGGTTTGATTCTCCCACTCCCTTGATGGGATATTGGTAATCATCTCCAAGTGTCACTTTCTGAGAAAACTTATTTTCTGAGATACAAGAGAGAATGTTTCTTTGTCCCATCATGTGCTTGGATGCATCACTATCAATGACCCAAGTGTCCTCTCTAGGTGTTACAGATCCTGAGAGGGCCGAGATCAAGACATGGTCTTTAATCTACTCTCTTATCATATTTGTCGGTGGCTCTTCATCTTCGACTACATGGGCATGGAGCCTCTTATGTTTTCTCTTGTATTCTTCTCATCTGGTTGGACAAAACTTCGCAATGTGTCCTATCTTGTCACAATGATAACATTGTACAGCTGAGTAGTCCCTTTCCTTTCATTGTCTTTTCTTCTGAAATCTCCTTGGATGAGATTCTTTATGATTGAATTTGTTTGACTGTTGAGGCTCTTTATGAGTCTCCTTTTGGAAGTAGGTTTTCTTCCTTCCTCCTTTGGTGTGAGTAGCTATAGCTTGATCATCATCTCTTTCTATTAACGCTTCACGGTTCACTACTCTTGTTTCTTCTTGGATGCATTCTTCCCATAGACTATCAAACTTCGGTTTCTCCGTTCTGGCACATATCCTTTGGATGAATGCATCCCAAGGTCTTGTGAGACCATTTAGGGCCGTCTTTATGAGTTCATCTTCATCTATGGTATCTCCAATAGCTTCTAAATGTTCTTTGAATTCTGAGATTCTCGAGAAATATTCCTGAATCATTTCTCCTTTTTGCATCCTTGTAGTCTTCAGTTGATTCTTAGATTCATCTTCCGGTTTATGTTCTTTCCTTCATATAGTTTGGTCAAGGCATCAAAAATTTATTTCAGAGTCTTCTTAGATGACACAAAAGGAATCAGGTGGTCTTTCATTGAATCTGCAATTATTCTTTTGGCCGTGATTGTGTCCTTTTGATGCTTTGCCTTTTCTGCAACATCGGCGGGTTCTGGTACTTCTTCTTTGAATAATCTTGCTAGGTCATTCTCTTCAAGAATGAGGCCAATCCTATACTTCGAGGCACAGAAGTTTTCCACTCCTTCTAGCTTGTCAACAAGATTAACACTTGTAGACATCTTTACCTGGAGCTAGGAAAATGACCGAAAAATGAAAGTGCTTAAAATCAAAATCTGAACTTACCAGAAGGTGCACTTAGCTGAGGCAAGTAGCCTGGTGTGTTTGGATCTGAGAAAATCCAACTTTTTCTCCTCCAAATTTGATCTACGAATTTCTGGAATGGTGCTTCTAGTTTTCTGGTTTGTTTGGTACTCTGGTACTTCTGGTACTTCTGGTACACTAGTTTTCTGGTACTTCTGGTACTTTGTGAAACTACAGTTTCACTTTCCGGGAGATCCAGCCACTAAAAAGGTGCGCTGAGAGTTCCAAAGTGATACTTAGGGGAGGGCACACTTTTCTAGATGGTTTTGGGGTTGAAAAGCTTCACCATCAAAAAGCCCTAATTTTCATGTATGACAACAGTGACGTTTTTCACTCTTGTGAAAGATGCTTCCTTCAGCTTGGCTCTGATACCATGTTAATGTTTAAGCCATTATTATAGTTCTTTGCATTTCATTAGATAACAATAGCATAATCCAAGATCACTGAGAAATACACAATCACAAGAGACACAACATTTATCCTAGGAAACCCTCTAGGGGAAGAAAACCCAAAAAAACTTCCTTAATATAGATAGTCAATACAATTCCAAGAGATATATTATACTAATACAGAAATTCCTCTCCCAGATATGCGCCACTCTCTCTCATTCTTCTCTAACTGTAGATCCAAAACTTGTCTCACGAAATGATCAAGTGAGTTGTGTGTCTAAGTGAGGCGCTAGCCTCCTTATTTGTATTAGACTGACACGTGTGAAGTGTCTCTTCATTGGTAGGGCCAACTTCTCCAACTACGTGGTTACAACCACCTTTAATATATTTTGAAGCCTCTTTAATATCTGTTGGGGCCGACTTCTTATTCTACCTATTATAATTATCCATTGACCAATCCGCAAAAGGGGATTTCGTCCTATTACAATATCTGACATGATCAATCCAAAATGGGGATTGATCCAATGAATAATATATCAAATAACAATAAGAATACTCTTTGCAAATACATTATTTCAACAAATACCATAGATGAGTAACTTAGGTGGAGCAATTCAGGAGAGTGAGTATAGTGCTAATATAATTGTCCTGCAAATTTTGTTATGTTTTCTTTCTTGTTTTCGAACCCTCATCCTATTATTTCTTCTCTGTAATACTTCCGTAGTCATCACATTCTTGGGGAAATGATTCCCTTTGAAGTTATTGATGGTTCCCCTGGATTTTCTTAGAGGGAAGGTAATTCGTTCTTCATTTTTCCATACTCCGGGGTATAGGTTTTCGTAGCTCTACTGATAATGGGGTTCCTTATGGACCCTCTAGTAACCTGATCCAGGACTCGAGTCGACTATTGTATAATTGGGTGGAAAGTCCTAAATAGTCTTATCTTATTCGTTTTCTTGTCTTAAATTCTTTAAATCTGGAGTTTTGGTTGGTATCGAAATGAATTGATACTGCCTCCAATGTTGAGTAGTCCAATGATGCTATCCTGAGTTTCATTATGATCCTTACTTATAACAACTATTGTATTTATCATGGTCTAGTAAATTGGATTTAAAAGCTGGGGCATCTCGGTATCGTTTGTCGCCTTAACACCATTGTATGCCATTTGGTTCTGGACGACTCTATGTAGTTCTAGTTTAGTTAGAAATTTTATACCATGTTTTCACATAGTATGTCTTATATTATTTATGCATTATAAGGACTTGATACTGTGGATTAATACATTCCACTAAAATCATCAATTGTTGTGTAAATATTTCCTCATTATTGGTTTTGTTTCATTTCCAAGGATTTGTATGAGCACTAACGATGGGCCCTGTTGATGCCAGGGTACCCATCAGGGGTTAAAGCACCATCCACCCTCGACCTGGTGTATATCCAGACAGAGGGAAATGTGGTGAACAGGGGAAGAGAATGAAGCTACCAAACAGAAGTTGAGTATCACTCAAGCATACCCTGATTGTGAACAATCACCATTCTGTTGTTATTCATTTTACCTTTCTTTCATATTATGATACTAATTATAGGGTATACTTTTGCAGGGCTTCATTTTGCACAACTTTTGGATAACCGCCCCTATTCTTGGCACAAAAGGTATTCGGATTCCAAGCCTATCTCCTCTAAGATTTAACTCTACAGGTGCTAGGAAAATGGCTCGTGGCTCCATCGAATTTTCCGTTTTCAATTAGTTTTGTTCTTCCCTCAGTATTGTTAGGATGAAGTGTAACCCTTCTTGCATACAGGTCCGTGTTCGATTTGATTTTGGTCAAACTATGTAATAATTTTCTTGACTTCCTGGCGCGACTGCTATATGTAAAAATTACTACACAACACTCTTTTGAAAAAATAAATGATTGTCAGGTGCCTTTATTTAAACCTTTTCCCCACTCTAGTATCAGACTAACTCTGTAATTTTGTTGTCGTGGCTATTGTCAAATAATATGTATTTCAGTTATGCATTGTATAAAAGAAAACACTTTATAATCCTGAACTTTATACTCTGTGAATCGATTTTATTGCACAGACATTTCGGTTGATAATACTTAATGCCACAACGTCTATCATAACATTTTTTCCCTAATTTAAAAGGGTTCTGATGAACATTGTGGTTCTGTAGCTTTCTTACTGTAATTTTTGGATGTGTATAATTTCTTCTATACTTTCGATCTTTGGTTAGTGGCCAAAATAGATTGACAGTCCAGTTTACTAAAAGAATTGTTTCCATATGAAAAGTATTGCTACCAATCGAGTACCATTTCTTGGACGAGTTATAAATTTTAATATCAAGGTTTGTGAATTTATCAGATATGTGTAAACCCAGCCTCGGGTTCTAGAATAGTTCTTTTTAGAATTTATCGGCCCTTGCGCCTCTAGCATTTAGTTATATATAACCATAGATTCTTAACAAGTTTTAAATTTGTTCGAAGTTAGATTCCAAAACCTAAAGTATGGTCAATTATATCTAATCATTGTTCGAAATG
>JASDQU010103720.1:70646-86553 GCA_032191745.1 Picea mariana
GTCCGAAAGGTAAGACCACAAATTCGTAATGTCGATATCTTGTTCGAAAAGCTGTCTTGCTTATGTCCTCATCTTTTATCCTAACTTGATGATATCCAGATCGTAAATCCAAATTCAAAAAGATATTTTTCCCACCTACTTGATCAAACAGATCGTTTATCCTAGGTAAAGGGTACTTGTTTTTAATAGTCACTTTGTTCAATTGTCTATAATCGAAACATAGTCTTGAAGTACCATCTTTCATCTTCACAAAGAGGACGGGTGCTCCCTAAGGTGAAACACTCAATCTGATATACTCTTTGTCCAATAACTCCTGCAGTTGGATTTTCAATTCTGTCAATTCTGGTATACTCATTTGGTAAGGTTCTTTCGAGATAGGGGCTGAACCAGGGAGTAGGTCTATGGAGAAGTCTATTTCTCTTCTAGGGGGTAATTCAAGTATTTCATCAACAAATATGTCTCTGAAATCATGTAAAACAACAAAGTCTTCCAAGTTAGCTTTGTCTCTCTTTTATAACAGGTTTGTTACTTGGATGGAATAAACTTGACATCCCTTTCTCATGCATTTCTTGAATTGCATCGCGGAAACTTGTCTAACTGATACAGGTTTTGGTACACCTTCGGTTATTCTAGTAGTGTCATAATGGTCTTTATAGTTAAGTGTATTTGTATAACAATCAAGTATTTCTTTGTGCTTTTCCAACCAATCCATTTCGATAACCATATCATAAGATCCTAGGGCTAGGATGTTCAAATTTGTCCTTATGTTCTGACCATCTAAGCTGAACTCAAAATCAGAAATAAATTCAACAACTTTCCTTTTAGTTCCGGTAGCTAGTTGTACCAGCCATGATTTTGCATGCTACAGTTTCTTAAGTTTATTTGACTCTACTATACCAGCAATAATATAACTTAACGTAGCTCCGGGGTCAATTAAAATAGAAATTCGAGTGTCATTGATTTTACCTTCGATTTCTACCACAGAGGACTGGTGGTCATCTTGCCAACCATCTATGGCTGCATTTATTCGATGCAGGCTTCTGCCCACATCACCCACCGTCGAGGCTTCCTGAAATTTATGAACAATAGCTCGGTTTGCTGAAATTAAACGTGGACAGTTCCTCCTTAGGCGAGGTTCTCCACATTCCCATCACTTTAACGGTTTGTGGCGTCTATCCCCAAACTTATTCATTCCCATATTTACTATTTTATCGTTGCCTTTCGTATTGAGATGGTTGGAGTGAAAATATTTTCTCGAAAATATTTTTTTTGCATTCTAGTAAGGAGATGGCTAGTACCCCTTCTCTTGCTGGTTCATTCGATTTTCTTTCGTATCCTTCCAAGCTTTGGGAAACTCTATCCATTGTTTATACTAGTCGTAGCACATTCGTGATTTATTGAATACTTCACTCAAGGATTTGGGTTGTTCAAATTCAATTATGTCCCTATAGGAATGTGGTAAACAACTTAAGAATCACTGGATTTTCACCTTATCCTCCCGGATGTAAGGTACAAACCTTAGTAATTCTAGGAATTTATTTATAAGGTCTTCCATTGTAATATGTCCAAGTCTTAACTCATAAAATTATTTTGTTTTCCTTTCATAGTAGCTTTCAGATAGGTACTATTTTTTGAAATATTTCTTGAAGTCAGACAATTCCATCTATTTTTCTTTTAAGCCCTTTGCCAATTTCAGATCTTTCCACCAGATGTTGGCCTTTCCTTTCAGGCTTGTAAATGACCATTCTGACTTTCATATTGCTAGAATAGTTGTATATTTGGAAATATTTTTTGATATCTAATAACCATGCCTCAACTTCCTCACCTGTTCTGTATTCCCTGTCAAATGTAGCAGGTTTAATCTTCTTGAATGCCCCTTCAAGATGATCTACTTGTTTCCTTTTTCTGACTGGTTTTTCTTTATCTTCAGCTGAAGGCGTACCCTCAGATGAGCTGTCCTCTTTTTCTGCTTCAACACCAGGGTTCTTGGAGCCCTCTTACTGACCTCTTCTTCATGATTATAATCTTTTGGGATTTTCTTGGTTACTATGCTGCACAACAGGACTTCATTTATCTCCTGTTGTTCCTATTGTGCTTTCTTCAGTTTCTCATTGTCTGCTTTGAAAACCTACAGTTCAACAATAAGATTCCTCATTGTTTCCAGTACCTCTGTAGGTGAGCTTCTGTCATTGTTTTGTCTTGGATCTCTCGGAGGTCCTTTCTCTGGATCCCCTTCCATTTTGATTTCTGCATCATCCTGAGCTGCCATAATTCACACAAAATAGAAAGGATTTTCTATTTGTAACAAAAAGGTTTATTAGATTTGCTTAAATTGAATATATATAAAGCAACTATAGTGGCCCTGTTCAGCCTTGTGTTGTAACTTTTTCTCTGATACCATATATAATAAACCTCAAATTTACCATACAAAATAAAACCTTTTATGATCATAAACTCTTCAAATTTCGTTTACAAAGATTACTTGGTAGAAGGAAAGATCCTAACCAACTCTTGTTATAAAAAAACTGAGGTATAAATCCTAAGCCTGACTTACTACAAATGTTATAGCTACATCATCTTAACTCACTTCTAATAGAAAAAATTATAAGGGTAAACTTCCAAGGTTCTAGCAATTTCCTTCTGCCTTTGTTCTATTTACTTATATGTATTTGTAGGTCTATATAGATAATATTCGAACTCAGATTTCAATTTTACAATTCACTCTTTAACATAAGGAATTCAATTATCGCTCATTCTTTAACATGAGATCTCTAATTTCGTGTGCATGTCCACTTAAGTAAACTACTCTTGGGACACAATATTTGAATTCCATCTATATAGCCATGAGCATGATCATAGTGAATGTTCTATTCCAATATCAAAGGAACTTTGATAAATGAGGGTTATGTTAATTCTAGTTACCCCGACTTAAGGTGTTCCAATGAAGATTTAAGTTGGTCAGACTACTAGTTAAAGCTAACGCCACGAATTTGAAATGGGATTTGACTCTCATTGAGCCAAGGAGGGGCTCTAATTGTGACATTCTTTAAGGAAATGAAAGGTCCATTGTTAGGAGTAGTTAAGAATCCATACCCACCATTAATGGCAATACTGTGAGCGTAAGTTACATGGTAACTCACTAGATTTTCAACTAATGTGCCACACCAGTTCTACCCATATCACATGGCTAACCATCCTTTGTATCCTTCACATTTAATCTGAGAAAAGAAAGTGCCACTTAGGGTTTCATGGGCTTACAGTTTTGCATTATTGATTTCTCCAATGGGGCTCTGCGTATCACTTCTTAGCGGTGCTAACTGTTTTTATGGAGGTCGTTCCACCAATGCATCCGATGGTGTGGACAAACTCCTTGGTAAGTCTTCCTTAACCATAATACCATAGCTGAGTAACTTAGGTGGAGAAATTCAGGAGAATCAGTATAGTGCTTCTATAATCATCCTACAATTGTTGTTATGTTTTCTTTCTTTTTGTTGAACCCTTATCCTATTATTGCTTCTCTGTAATACTTTCGTAGTCATCACATTCTTGGGGAAATGAGTCCCTTTGAAGTTATTGATGTTTCCCCTAGATTTTCTTAGAGGGAAGGTAATCCGTTCTCCATTTGTCCATACTCTGGGGTATAGGTATTCGTAGCTCTATTGATAACGAGGTTCCTTACGGACCCTCTAGTAACCTACTCTAGGACTCGAGTCCACTATTGTACAATTGGGTGGAATGTCCTAAATAGCCTTAGCTTATTCTTTTGCTTGTTATAAATTCTCTAAATCTGGAGTTTTGGTTGGTATCAAAATGAATTGATACTGTCGCCAATGTTGAGTAGTCCAATGCTGCTATCCTACGGTTCATTCCAATCCTTACTTATAACAGTTATTGTTATAAGTAAAGCTGGGGCATCTCGGTATCGTTTGTTGCATTAACAACACTGTATGCCATTTGGTTCTGGACGACTCCATATAGTTCCAGTTTAGTTAGAAATTTTATACCATGTTTTCACACAGTATGTCTTATATCATTTATGCATTATAAGGACTTGATACTATGGATTAATACATTCCATTAAAATCATCAACTATTGTGTAAATATTTCCTCATTGTTGGTTTTGTTTCATTTCCAAGGATTTGTATAAGCACTAATGATGGGCCTTGTGTGAGGATACCCATAAGGGGTTAAAGCACCATCCACCCTCGACCTAGTGTATATCCAGACAGAGGGAGACATGATGAACAGAGGAAGAGAACGAGCCTACCAAACAAAAGTTGAGTATCACTCAAGCATACCCTGATTGTGAACAATCACCATTCTGTTGTCGTTCCTTTTACCTTTCTTTCATATTATGCTACTAATTATAGGGTATACTTTTGCAGGGCTTTAGTCTGCACCAGTTTTGGATAACCACCCTTTTTCTTGGCACAAAAGGTATTCGGGTTCCAAGCCCATATCCTCTCAGTTTTAACTCTACAGGTGCTAGGAAAATGGCTCGTGGCTCCTTCCAATTTTCCATTTTTAATTAGTCTGTTTCGCCCTCAGTATTGTTAGGATGAAGTGTAACCCCTCTTGCATACAGGTCCGTGTTCAATTTGAGTTTGGTCAAACTATGTAATAATTTTCTTGACTTCCTGGCGCAACTGCTATATGTAAAAATTACTACACATGACTCGTTTGAAAAAAATAAACGATTTTCGGGTGCCTTTATTCAAACCTTTTCCCCGCTCTAGTCTTAGACTAACTCTGTAATTTTTTTGTCATGGATTTTGTCAAATAATCTATATTTTAGTTATGCATTGTATAAAAGAAAACACTTTATAATCCTGAACTTTATACTATGTGAATCGATTTTATTGCACAGACATTTTGGTTGATAATACTTAATGCCACAACGTCTATCATAACGTTTTTTCCCTAATTTTCAAGGGTTCTGATGAACATTGTAGTTCTATAGCTTTCTTACTGTAATTTTTGGATGTGTACAATTTCTTCTATACTTTCGATCTTTGGTTAATGGCCAGAACATATTGACAATCCCGTTTACTAAAAGAATTGTTTCCGTATGAAAAATATTGCTATCAGTTCGGTACCATTTCTTGGACGAGTTATAATTTTAATATCAAGGTTTGTGAATTTATCAGATATGTGTAAACCCAGTCTCGGGTTCTAGAATAGTTCTTTTTAGAATTTATCGACCCTCATGCCTATAGCATTTAGTTATATATAACCATAGATTCTTGACAAGTTTTAAATTTGTTCGAAGTTAGATTCCAGAACTTAAAGTATAGACAATTATATCTAATCATTGTTTAAACTGCCATAATAATTTTCGAATTATATATATATCTGTAGCCTTTCCCTGTCACGAAATATTACAATTTTCAAAATTATTCCAATGCATGTATATCTATATGTTTAAGTAGTTGTATGCATAGTTATTTCCTACTACGTCGTAACCATTTGCAATAGTAGTTTCAATCATGTAGAGAATTACTCTCAAATACCCATAGGATTCCATATATGTGTGCAATATGGGTATGAGAGGTTTCGACATAGCTAGATTTATCTCCAAAGGGTGATTACTAATATGAAATCAATGTACAACAGGTATCACACTGGCAACAGGCTCTTAACATAATTGATGGAGTAAGATTCATAAAACTACAGTCACATTTCCCTTAAGAATTAAATAGAAAAACATTTCTCATATATCTAAGTCAGATAATAATTTCGAGTAAATAAATCGTCATGACCTGTAGTTGATTTTCTATAGAAATAATTTGTTTGCTTACATAATATGACATCAAATCTCTGCATAAGTGATTTTTTGTTGTAGTCATTTCATTTTCGTTTAATCAGTAATGCCTATGCAAAGTACCAACTACAAATAGATCTATATATATAGATAGTTCCGCCTGGAGATTCAATTACAGAAGAGACAATTCCATAATTTGGTTATCTGTTATAAACTTCATATAGACGAACAGATTTTATCCCTGGAAAATATTTCACTTTTAACACAAACAGATGCATTACAACAGGCATATATAATCATTCAAGCAGAGGAGAAAAAAACATATCTGAACCAGTTCGTGGGAAGACAAAGGGAACAAACACGTTCCTCCCAACCGTGGAACAGGGCAACCAATTCACTTTTCCTATTCACCCCCTAGCCCGACCATGAATCCATGAGGGTTAACATGGAACTCCTCCTCAACAATGTTGTTTAACTTCATAAAAACTTCTTCTTGCCTCACACTCAGTAGTGAGTGTTCATAACAACAAGAGTTAATCCTTTTTCCCCAACATACTTGGAAGCATCCTACCTCCTCTCATATGCTATATATGCAAAGTCATTTTTTTTTACCTAGGTATTTTCCCTCCCTCGGGATTTTTCACAGCTTTCCAAATCCCTGATTTTGAGGGGCTGCCAATGGCCAAATCCTTGATTTTCGACTTGTAAAAATCAGCCCATAGGTAGTTCCAACATCTTCCCCTCTCATGGAGGTATGGTCAGCTAAATTTAACATGGTTGTTCCATTTGTCCTCCTGGAATAAATAAAACAATATTCTGTTTACATACAAGTGTCATAGTCAAATAGTTAGTTGGGTCAGATTAGGTCTCTGACCAACGGTCATAATAATTAATTACAATTTTTCAAATTCGAAATTCGAAATTGCGATAATTGGAAAAAAATTTCCAAATTTGAATTTACTAAAAACGAAATAGTTTTTCTAGCAAATTTTGACTTTCGAAAATAATTTATTTTTTTTGGGATGTCACACTTCACTGGTACCTCCCTGGCAATGCTATGGGTACTCTTATTCACCCTTATCCCCCAGAGAGATAAAGGGGCCATGCACACACACAACCATAAATCCTCTATCTTCCATATTGCCTCGCAAGGTAAATCCACCACTCTCTCTCAGGATGGGTATCCCAATTCTCACAAGTAAAATCAATCAAAAATTGTGCAGCATCACCTTACCCATAACCAGTGTGATCCATTTCTCCTCTAGGTGATTTGTTTTATAGAATTTTTCCATGACAGATCCCTACTTTCACAATTAATTATCTTTTTAATTAAATAATTTAGAATTATTTCTCCCTTACACTTGTCATCTTGTCCCCCAAGTTGCACAAGTAATTCCACAATTTATTTTAATAAAAGTTTATTTCCTTCACCCTTCCTAAAAGAGCTCCTTAAGTCACTCATAGTTGTCTCTTTATTCTCCTTATTTCCAATTTATGATTGAAGCATTACTAAATATGAGTTGAGTTAAAATAGAAATATTCTTCCAGTTAGACTAGTGTTAACTAGACTCTTGATACCTTTCTATGCATATACATTCTCTCATCTTTATTTCTTTCTTATTTTAAAAAGCGTCTTTTTACATTTTTTTGCACACATATGCCTTATGTCATTATTTAAATATAATTCACCCCCTTTTATATTCTTAACTTGTTTTACATAATTCCCTTTTCATTTAATTTATTTAAATTAGTTAATAATTTAGTGTTATCTTCCTACAAGAACTTAGGATTAGTATTAAAGTTGAATAGGCTTAGACTTCATTTGCGGTTTACAATTACTAAATTCATTATTTAATTAATTTATTAATTAATTAATCCGACAATTCTCAAGATTTTACAACGTTTAATTATTCACTCACGATTTTCTAGCCCACCTAGATTCATTGACTCAGATTTTATTTACACGACGTGCCCTTCAAGACGCACTCTATGCTCCAAGGGTGCCACTCGCCTATGAATGGTTTTGGTATTTGTCCAACCTCTAGAGTCAGCACTCCACTCAATCGATCTTGTGAGAGACTAAGGGATTCTAAGGAATAAGGACCATGCCTTATTGCCTGCCCCTTAGAAATATTTGTGAGTGACTATCTCAGTCTACCCTCATGACATCGTGGACCTATTGAACTAGGTAATCGTTAACCTACAATTTGAGCCACAGAGGGAGTGCTAGTAGGATGTGACAATGAATATGCCACACCTGTCCCTCAATATATGGTCTATGTGCATGGTCCCTTTACTCCGTATGTGATTCATATTAGAAAGCAATCATCAACCTGCATCCATCAATGAAACATTGTCAACGATCCATATACAAAACCATACTAAAATCGATCATATGTCACATATGCATAAATGAAATACTTAAAGCAATACAATCCACTCCCTGACTCAATCTGGAGTCGAAGGTGGTCCATTGATTCCCCCGTCATCCACAATCCATCAAGTGTCCTGCACACTCAGGGAAACTCATCAATAGCATATGTAAATACGCATATAAAAATTAACATAAAATCATAATCCATCAACATCATCATGACAATCCATAAGCAAAAAAAAACCATGTACTATAACCAGATCATTTGCATGCAAGTGTCCTTAAAGAATAAGTCAATAGCATGTGCTCCCAAGAGAGGGATGTTACATACACCCCCTCTTGTTTTAAACTTCATCCTGAAGTTGTACAATATATAAAATGAAATAATAAAATTATCTAACAAGATTTATATCTAATCTATTAAATAACTAAGGAAATTGTCGGTGGATATCATATGAGTCCTCCCAGGTAGCCGAGTCTGCACTATAATGGTCCCACTAGACCTTGACCTGATCGACTGTTCAATGTCGTAGTTCTCAAATCCGATGGTTCAGAATTAATATTGGCTCCGCCATGAGTGCACCCTCATCTAAAATCTGCAAATAACTCTTTTCATTCACATGTGTAGGATCACTAACATAATATCTCAAAACAAATACATGAAAAACATCATTCATATGACTCAAAGAATCAAGAAAGGCTAGTCGATAAGCCGTGGGTCCTTTCTTTTCCACAACTTTGAAAGTTCCCATATACCTAGGAGAGAGTTTATCTCCCTTCCCAAAATTGATTGAACTCTTGAGTGGTTTCACTCACAGGAAAATGCGGTCACCAACTTCATAATGGCGGTCAACGTGATGCGCATCAACATAACTCTTCTGTGGATCTTGTGCTTCTTTAATCTCTTGTCTTAGCATTTTCATTTGTTCTTCCATTTCTTGGATCACTTTTGATCCGACCAGGACCCTATCCTCAAGTCGATCCCAACTCAATGGCGTCCAACACAGTCACCCATAAAGAAACTCAAATGGTGCCATCTTACTGGTACTTTGATAGTTATTGTTGTACGCAAACTATACCAGTGTCAAGAACTCTTCCCAACCTTCTGTTTGTCCATCACATACATACACAACATATCTTCCAAAATTTGGTTCATTATTTTTGTTTTCCCGTCAGTCTTAGGGTGATATATTGTACTGAAGTTAAGTTGTGTTCCCGAGGCCTCTTGGAAACTAGTCCAAAATCATCATGTAAACACCCATCGTCGATCGAATATGATCCTTCTTGGTACACCATGTAAACTTACAATATTGATGATAAAATATCTAGCTATGTGTTGTTCCTGATACGTCATACACGCAGGAATAAAATGCACACTCTTCATCAGAGTGTCAACTACCACTAAAATCGAGTTGTGCCTCCTTTTCGTCAGTGGAAATCCAACAATAAATTCCATCGAAATGACCTCCCATTTTGATTTCGTAACAATGTGTGGATGTAGTAATCCTACTGGATGTCTATGTTTGACATTCACTTGTTAACATTCTAAACATCTTGCCACATAGATAACTATGTATGACTTCATTTCTTTCTAAAATAATAAGTTCTTAAGGTGTGACCTCATCTTAGTGACTCCTAGATGAGCCATGTACATTTCTCTATGAGATTCGCTGAAGATCAAACTTCTTAATTCATTATTAGGAGGTACATAAATCTGGTTATTATACCTCATCAATCTGTCGTTGTCCAATGCATATCCTTCAAACTTTGGTACCATCATGGTGTCTTGTCTGATATTTTCCTTAACCTCTTTATACCAGTCATCGTCAAAATGTATAATTAGAATCTTTTCTCGAAGATTCGTTTGAAGAGGTATCACTGACAATATGTGCGGTCTCTGATTCAACACATCTGCCACTCTGTTCACTATTCCTTTTATGTAAGTAATCTCAAAATCATACTCGCTAATCAATTCTGACCAATGCCTTTGTCGCACATTCAAGTCAATTTGCGTAAATATGTGTTGCAATACGCAATGATATATTTCTAGTTTGAAATTTCATCCTATCAGATAGTGTCTCCACACTCTCAAGGCATACATAATGGGCAATAACTCCAAATCAAGCATTGCATAGTTCTCCTCATGATTTCTTAATTTCCTTGATATGTAAGTGATCACTCGACCATCTTGCATCAAGACTCTTCCTAAGACTTCCTTCGATGCATATGTGCATACCAAGAATTCCTTTCAATGTCGGGGAATTTTGGTATCGGTGATATCGTCAAAATCTCCTTGATCCTTTTAAATTATTCTATTCAATTCTCGTTCCATAAAAACTTCTTGTTTTTCTTCTACAATTCTGTGATTAGATTTTCTATCTTCGAAAAACCTTCAACGCACCATCAGTGATATCCTACTAAACCCATAAAGTGGTGTACTTATGGTACATTGTTTGGTGCATGCCATTCCATAATAGCCTCTACCTTTGTTGGATCCACAACGATTCCTTCGTCAGATATAGCATGCCTTAAGTAATGAATCTTCGATTGGTAGAAGAAACATTTCGATTGTTTCTCATATAATTTGTTTTCTCGTAAACACTGTAGTACTAAGATTAAATGTTTGTCATATTCTTTTGTCGTCCGAGAATATATCAATATGTCATCAATGAATACTTGGAAAAACTTTTCCAAGTAGTCACAGAACACCCCATTCATCAATTTCATGAATACCCCCATTGCGTTTGTCAGTCCAAACGGTAAAATGTTAAACTCCTAATGTCTGAACCTCATCTTGAATGTGGTCTTACAAATGTCTTCCTGTTTAATACATAACTAGTGATATCCTAATATCAAGTCGATCTTTGAAAACACTATTGCACCTTTCATTTGGTCAAATAAATCATCTATTGTTGGCAATGGATACTAGTTCTTGATTGTTGCCTTGTTCAATTAACAGTAGTCAATACAGATTCTCCAAGACCCATCCTTCTTTCTTATGAAAATAACAAGCACACCCCAAGGTGACACACTTGGACATATAAGTTGTAGGTCCAACAAATCCGTTAGTTTCATTTTCAACTCCTATAACTTAGGAATTTACATCTGATAAAGTACTCTTTCTATCAGTTCAGTTTTAGGTTTTAAGTCGACTGTAAATTCCATTTCGATTTTGGGCGGAAAACCTGGTAACTCTTCTAGAAACATGTCATCAAAATATCATACTACCAGAAGGTTTTCTAGTCCTCCCACCTCGCCCTTGTCATTTAGCGCTAATATTGCATATAACTTACATCCTTTGTGAAAGATCTTCTATAGCTATAGGGAAGAAATGAACCTCAAGGACACTCCCTGGTTTCTTCCTACGATCACTCTTCTTCGTCTCTCATCATCGGTCAAACTCAACCATTTTGTCTTACAGTTGAGTATCACATCATGTGATTCCAACCAGTCCATATCAATTGTGATGTCATAATATCGTAATATCATGACATATAGGCTGAAATTCATTACAAAATATTCCAAGTTAATGGAATGGTCTGCAACCTTTCCTCCAACCTTTTGTTTGGCACCCGAAGCCATTTCTATGTATCTAAGTTGGTCCTACTAGACTGCCTTTAACTTAATTATTTTTAACTCTGTACCATAAATAAATCCCTCTATAGCACTTGGATCTATCAAAATACTAAAATTTGGGTCGGCGATGGTACCTGATGTCTCGACCACAGTGGACTGGTGGTCGGCCTGGCAGTTATTCACCACAGCATGAATCCCGTGGGCCTTTCCCAAATCTCCAACCATAGTGTGTCATGTTGATCCGACTACTCTAGCCTTCTAAATGGGACACTGTCATTGGTAATGTGGCTCTCCACATTTCCATCATCCAGTCTTCGGTCCAGTACTCCTAGTCCCCAAAGTAGAAGTTGTTGGCCTACCATCATGAGATCCTGGTCTGTTCTATTGCACATGCCTAAACTGTTGGAACTGCAAGCGACACTACTGCTGATGTTGTGGTCCTCTGTAGGTAGTCCTATACTAAGGATTCATTCATCATGTTGTTGTGAACGTGGGTCCTCTCGATGTATATCGATATCTTGATGTCTTCCTAGATGGTTTTTGATGTTGATGCTCACCTGATTTCATTTGTCTAGTCAATCTTGTAGGATTCCTACCCTAACCCCCATTGTTCAACTCTTCCTCATCTATGAGGGCCTTCTGGATTGTATCATGCAATGTATGAGGCATTAGGATCCTCACCTT
Organism: Picea mariana; assembly: GCA_032191745.1. Lineage (NCBI taxonomy): Eukaryota > Viridiplantae > Streptophyta > Pinopsida > Pinales > Pinaceae > Picea > Picea mariana. The sequence continues at coordinate 83,043 of JASDQU010103720.1, forward strand.
CACACGAATGTTGAATTTAAGATTGAACACAAACCTTTTGACCTTTAGCTTCTCGATGTTCATATGTTTAGCATACCTAAGCAACTCCATGAATCGAGCCTCATATTGGAGCATCATATGACCACCCTTTCGTAAGGCATTGAACTCATTGAGATGGCACTAAATGAATTCCTCTGATAAATACCTCTCCTGGAATCACTCCTCGAACAGTTCCCATGACATGTCTTTGACGATCATGTCTACCTGGGGTAGGAGCTTCATCCACCAAATAAGAGCACTCCCCTTCAACTGAAATATATCCATGCAGACTTTCATGTTGGAGGTGTAGTCGTGAAGTGAGAATCACATTGCCATGCTCTCCAAACATGCCTCGGTGGTTGAGCCATCCATGGCACCCATGAAATCGGAAAACTTAACCTTCTCAAGTTCTCTCTGAATGCTACCACTGCCAACTAGAGTGCGTTGTGAACCCTCATTAGGTACAGGCACCTTGGCCTCATCTCTATCTATTCAATTAATCAAGGCCTCTCACATCCTCTGAAAGAATCTCATCAAACCAACCACATCCCCCACAACAATCTTCTCCTTCCCAATGACTTTTTATTCTCCTTGGGGGTTTGACCCCTCTGGCGTGGATGCTACTGCAGGAGTCACACCTCCTCCCCTAGCACCACACCGTCTACCTCCACGACATCCTCTAACCATGATTACATGCAAGGGCACATTTCAGTTTAAATCATAGATACGTTATTAATCAAATTTTTAACAGAGTGGAAGGTGTAATGATCCGAAGTCGCGAGGTTGAACCCACTCTGATACCATATGTAATCTCCCCTCTGTTAAAACAACAATAGTGATGCACAAAAGGTAAATGATTTTTTTTTTCTTTGCATAAGGAATTTAAATCGTCACAACATAAACTAATAACATTACAAGTGAAACATCATCGAAATCAATAATGACACAAAGACAATGCATTGACATGAATAAAAGTGACACATGATCAAACATAAAAATACATAGTGACATAGCTCAATACATCAAAATCAACTGAATCAGATACATAAATAATGATCAACCATATCATTAAATATAAAATATTACTTGCCCAACCTATCCTGCATGGATAGGACCTCTAGGACACATAAGGAACGCTAAAGCCAAGGATTCATCTGATTGATTTTGACCACTTAAGGTCTCAGGGATGGCGACTGTTTTGAGGAACCAGGAGGTATCTAAATCCCTTTAATCAATCACAACTCATAACTCTAGACTAGATTATCAGTCATATATCAACATTAATTTCATGGTGCAAATAAATCTAATTACTTAATGAATCTTACATAAACATCATCTTAATGGCGCAAGAAAATCCAATTACTTCATCCATCATACATAAACTTTAATTTCATGGCGTAAGAGTAATCATCAATTTTATTGTCAAGGCGTAATAGTAATCATCAACTTTATTTTCATGGTGCAATAGTAATCAAATTACATATCCAATCATACACTGCGTTAGATTCATGGTGCATGAGAAATAATCAATCTTGTTCATGGTGAAAAAGTAATCTAATCATATAACCAATCATACATCACATTAAATTCACAGTGCAAGAGTAATCATCAAATTTATTTTCATGGCGCAAGAGTAAGAAAATTACATAACCAATCATACATCGCGTTAAATTCATGCCGCACGAGAAAGCATCAATTTTGTTTCATATCCAATTATTGTATTAATGAAGGGTTTACTTATTTATAATAATTCTTCTCAATATTTAAAAGATAACTAAATGAGTATAAGTAGCCCCCCTTAGAAGGCAATATTAAAATTTATTCCAGGTAGTAGTAGGCTATCCAAACTTTAAAATGTGTGAGGATGATTCAATGATCATCTTAAGAAACCATAAGGAAGTCAATCTTCTTTAAGCAATGCTTGAGAATTCATTACTACGTGAGTATCTCTTAAAACCTTAGAAGGATCGTTCATAAAAACAAATGAATAATTTAAGGTGCTTGCGTGTCAATCTAAGAGAATTTAAGGAAGGTCATATCCCTAGAGTTGCACCAGGATTCCAAACCCTAAATTAAAATTAAGAAGAACAATCTATTAAGGCCATAGATATAAGAATTCATTCCTAACTTAATTTCAATTTTAAAAATTTTAAAGAAGGTCCCAACCCTTTTTAAAACAAAAAGAGAACTCAAGGCCTTGTTCCTTTCATATCCAATTGAAAAAGGGGTCAACAACCTATTGGAAAAACTCTAAGGAAATCTCACCACCTTCATATCTATATATAAACTGTGATGTCCCCCCCCCAAAAAAAAAAACTTTTGAAATTTAAATTTGCTGAAAAAATTCATTCTGTTTTAGTAAATTCGAATTTGGAAAATTTTTTCCATTTCTGGCAATTCCAAATTTTGAATTTGAGAATTGTAATTAATTATTATGACTGTTGGGAAGAGACTCGATTTGACCCAACTAACTATTTGACTATGACACTTGTATGAAAACATAATATTTTATATTGATTTGCAAGAGGACAAATGGAACAACCATGTTAAATTTAGCTGACCATGATATCCATTTGTGGGGAACATGTTGGAACTACCTCTGGGCTCATTGTTACAAGTGGCAAATCAGGGATTTCACCATTGGTAGCCCTTGAAAATCAGGGATTTAGAAACTGTGAAAATTCCTAAGGGATAGAAAAAAGACCTAGGCAAATTGATAAATAGCATATGTGAGGAGGCAGGACATTGCCAAGTATGCTAGGAAATAAGATTATGGAATTTTTCTTGCTGTTATGAGAACTACTGAGGGAGTGTGAGGCAAGAGGAATCTGCGGGAATTGAAGGACATTTCTGGAGGGGAAATTTCAAGTTCGCCCTCATGGATTCATGGTCAAGCTAGGGAGTGAACCGGGCAAGTAGATTGGATACCCTATTCTATGGTTGGGAAGAACGTGGTTGTTCCCTTTGGCTTCCTGCAAATTTGATTCAGATATGATACTCTACCTTATCCTGGTTAAATGTCATGTTTTGTAAATTGTTTACTTGTATGAATGAATTTCTGATCGAATGCTATGGCGGGGAAAGATCTACCAATACTTCCTAGTCATTAGCTAGAAATGGAATTATTTTATTGAGACATGATACTCAATAATTACTAAGGTCTTTGAATGTATTAACTAGTAAGATGAGTTTTGTAAAAAGTTACTACTCTCATAATAGTATGGACTACAGATTGCATCTAGTTTCTTAATTAATTTTGTTGAGCAGAAAGAAAATTAAATTGTTTGTATATTGTGATTGAAGCCAAGCATACCAATATCTATGGCAAATTGTATTTCCTATAGATTATTATAGTATACAGTGAGTCTCCTCTAGTGAATACACAAGTTCAAATTCAAAGTAAATACACCCTATATCACTGAGGTATTATTCGATATGCATATAGACCTGTACTGGTATATTATGAACATATATATATATATATATATATATA
>JASDQU010103720.1:89693-105184 GCA_032191745.1 Picea mariana
ATGACATCCCAAAAAAAAAAAAAAGAAAAAACTTTTGAAATTTAAATTTGCTGAAAAAATTCATTCCGTTTTAGTAAATTCGAATTTGGAAAATTTTTGCCATTTATGGCCATTTCGAATTTTGAATTTGAGAATTGTAATTAATTATTATGACTGTTGGGAAGAGACCTGATTTGACCCAACTAACGATTTGACTATGACACTTGTATGAAAACATAATATTTTATATTGATTTGCAAGAGGACAAATGGAACAACCATGTTAAATTTAGCGGACCATGACTCCATGAGTGGGGAACATGTTGGAACTACCTATGGGCTAATTGTTACAAGTGGCAAATCAGGGATTTGGCCATTGGCAGCCCCTGAAAATCAGGGATTTAGAAAGCTGTGAAAATTCCTAAGGGAGGGAAAAAAGACCTAGGCAAATTGATAAATAACATATGTGAGGAGGCAAGACACTACCAAGTATGCTGGGAAATGAGATTATGGAATTTTTCTTGCTGTTATGAGCACTACTAAGGGAGTGTGAGGCAAGAGGAATCTGCTGGAATTGAAGGACATTTCTGGAGGGGAGATTTCAAGTTCACCCTCATGGATTCATGATCAGGCTAGGGGGTGAACCAGGCAAGTAGATTGGATACCCTGTTCTACGGTTGGGAGGAACGTGGTTGTTCCCTTTGGCTTCCTGCAAATTTGATTCAGATATGTTACTGTACCTTATCCTGGTTAAATGTCATGTTCTGTAAATTGTTTACTTCTATGATTGAATTTCTGATCGAATGCTATGGCAGGGAAAGATCTACCAATTACTTCCTAGTCATTAGCTAGAAATGGAATTATTTTATTGAGACATGACAGTGAATAATTACTGAGGTCTTTGAATGTACTAACTAGTAAGATGAGTTTTGTAAAAGGTTACTACTCTCATAATAGTATGGAATACAGACTACATCTAGTTTCTTAATTAATTATGTTGAGCAAAAAGAAAATTAAATTGTTTGTATATTGTGATTGAATCCAAGCGTACCAATATCTATGGCGAATTATATTTCATGTAGATGATTATAGTAGACAGTGAATCTCCTCTAGTGAATACACAAGTTCAAATTCAAAGTAAATACACCCTATATCACTGAGGTATTATTCGACATGCATATAGACCTGTACCGGTATATTATGAACATACATATATATTATAATGGGCGTTATGTATAAGCGGTACAATGACGCTGGAGTAAACTGACTACAACAAAATCTGGAAAACTATATAGATATATAAACATACACGTAGGAAAATAATTCAGCAAAATCTAGAGACCCCATTACAAAAATTGGAGTATATGTACATCAGTATGGTTGTAGTAGTAAATTAGTGATGACTCTCTTGATTAAATATGCACCTACAGTATAACAACAAACTTTTGTCACAGGAACCATGTTATTTATTTCTGGTGATTAGATTGATAAAATGCTTGATTAATAATTGTAGTAGGAACAGAAGGTGAGTAGTAGTTGCATAGCAAAACCACGGTGTATTATGTTAATCAGGGCAGGACAGGGTATTTGGTATAAAGAAGTAAAGTAATCACACGAAAAAGAAACAAATACGAATTCTGAAAGTCTTGATCTATTATAATCTCAATCGGACAAATGTATTTTTTTCCTGTATTATTTCCAACTAATACATTAAAAACCCCAAAATCTGGATGGAATCCCACAGGCATAGGATCACCACGAAGCATTCATGCAACTGGTTCATGAGTCGAATTATGAATGGGTGGAATGAGAATCAAGTTGAAACTCCTACCAATACTAATTTTATATCAGAAATAAGTGTACGAGCATAAATGAAATCTGGAAGTCGTGAATGCAATCGCATAATTCCAGTGGAAAAACAAACCCTTAGGCACACTTATTACTATGCTAGTTTTAGGTATACTACCATCCATGGCCGAATCGTATTGGGGAATGACTGTGTAATCAACAATAAAATAAATTCTGGAAAATAACTAGAATAAATCAGGAAAAAAAATCAACTTTGTAATGACAAACCGGTTTTCGGAAAATACAGAGGAGGATGTTAAACACAGAAAGTGATAGATCAGAACCTGTTACTTCATTTGTATCCACAACAAAATAAACTCAATACATAATTATCATATTACTTAAAGGGAATGACTGTCTAGATATCACAAATCCAACCAGGCGCAAGCTTGGCATGCTTTCTAAGTACCAAATTATTAATACAAATTAGGGCGTACCCTTGAACAACAAATACAGAACTTGGAACAAAAAGTCTTCAAAGTATTAAGGATGGGACATAGCCTTGACCATTGGTGCATGTAAACTCGAAATAACTTAGACAGAGGGGTACTATATTTGGAATCCGAATACCTCTTGAGGGAGTGAAGAGGGTGTTCCCATACTTCGGCGTTATCGCACCTGCACAAGGCAATGTGAAACATTAAAATATATCTGACAGAAATAATATGATTAATTTAAGGAACAAAAACATAATTAGAAAGGGGGAGATTAAATACTTAACTATAATGGAGGGCTTCATACTCTTTGCTATCGCGCCAATCGTGTGCCTCCCAGACTGAAAAGGGAAGAGGAGCTCGAGTCTCCCTGATGGGTACCCTCGCAAATCAAAGGAGCCCATCATTAGCGATGAATACCAGTATTTAATCCAAAAGAAACATTTCAGGGAATGATATGCTAATGATGATCATAAAGAATGATAAATATAAAACAGATGTAAACTCCAAATATAAACGGAAGGGATTAAAAACGCCTCCGACCATTAGAGCATCACCTCTAATTAGTATAATAACACCATTGAACCTATTAATTAAACACATAAATTTTTAAGATCAACACTATGCCGAAAGGTTTGTTACGCACCCAAGCAAGGAAAAAAACCCGGTCATAACACTCTATCAACTAGGAGACTAACCAATGGAGGAAGCCAGGCCCAATAACAAAAATTCAAATTAAAATAGAATATCTTGGATGCACATTTATAATAGACACCGTGATAAGTTCTTCCAAAAGAGGAGAATGGTTCGGCCTCGAAAGGAAGGCTAGTACAGAGAAAAGGGGTAAACTGTGAAAAACCTATACCTTGCTAGGGTACCATCGACCTATTTTACTACAGTAACCTCGAAGTAAAACAGGAATGCTACCAAGGAACTGACCAAGGAATAGGAGTATGCAGAGACCTGCTTGACGAGACAGAAAGATCTGAATGCATAAATAAAAGAACAGTCAAAGGAAACTTACCACGCACAGGGCTTCCCGTCGAGAAGTTCCTTCCAAGATCCTTCCCATCTAGAATAAGGTCCGAATCACAAAATCATGACCACAATGCTAAATACAAATGGAAAATGGTCTGAAATGTTTCATTCTCCTTCACCAAACAAAGACTAGAATGAAAGTGAAAGCACTGGAATAACCTTTCGCATGGAGTAATGGGGATGGGGGTAACCGTACCTGGGCCATGTGAATATATGGTAGTTGTCGACATTACATTGGGCACGCAAGCCAAGTACTAAACCGAATAGACTTATCTCAGGGCACCTTAAATGTTGCAGATAGGTCTTTAAGGAAAGATGGTTCCAACCTCTATCGTTTTCTCAGAATATTAATGGCAAGGTACACCGGGTGGCCTACTTAGGGTTACTTTTCCATATTGCTATACTGGTTATATGTTAAACCTAACCACCATTGCATTAACCATCCGAAGTAGATAGCCTAATGTCATTAATTACTGGGAAATTATGTAATGGAACGATTGTAACCATAACCTTTCCAAGTTTAGCCTCTGCGCGCTTTATTTCATTTGTGTAAATTATTGTCCGATTTATACCCAAACAGTATCTGGTTAAAAGTATTTCTAAATAATGTTAACCTCTTCTTGTCGACCTTGTAATAGTATATGAGAATGAGTGTTATAAGGCCCTTACATCTACGACCATCGCACTAATATGATAGGGGTTCTAAGTAGTTACATCTCCATATCATAAAGTGGGTTTCGGAAACGAAACGGTGGATAGTATTAATGAAACAAGATATCCTTAGTTATGTACCTGTGGTCATGTATAACTCAATACCGAAATAGGAAGAGGCAACTATATGTTAAAATAGGATAGATAAGTAAAAGGCAATAAGACTGCTGTACATTATGGTTGACGAGTGACAGAAAGTTTTGAGACACAGAATCAACTCAAAGTACCCAATTAAAATTATTTTTTTTTATGTAAATTTTGGGGTACATTACATATGGTATCAGAGAAAAAAGGTTACAACACTGGACCTGAACAGGGCCACAATAGTTGCTCAGTATATACATTACATTTTATGTAAAACTAATAAAATCTTATGGTTACAGATAGAAAGCCATTTCTATTTTGTGTTAATTATGGCATCTCAGGACGATGTAGAAATCGGGATGGGAGAGAATCCACAGCTAGGACCCCCTGGAGATCCAAGACAAAACAGTGATGGAAGCTCACCCACAGAAGTGTTAGAAACAATGAGGAACCTTATTGTTGAACTACAGATTTTCAAAGCAGACAACAAAAAATTGAAGAAAGCATAGCAGGAACAACAAGAGATAAATGAAGTCCTTTTGCGCAGTATAGTGACCAAGAAAATCCCAAAGGAAGATAACCACAAGGAAGAAGTTAGCAAAAGGGCCTTCAAGAACTCAGGGCTGGAAACAGAAAAAGGAGACAGTTCATCTGAAGGAACACCTTCAACTGAAGACAAAACTAAATTAGACAGAAAAAGAAAACAAGTAGACCACCTCGAAGGAGAATTTAAAAAGATTAAAACAACTACCTATGATGGAGAATCCAAGACGACAGAAGAAGCTGAGGCATGGTTGTTGGACATCAAAAAATACTTCCAGATCTACAACTATTCCAGCAACATGAAGGTCAGAATGGCCATCTACAATCTGAAAGGGAAGGCCAGCATTTGGTGGCAGGACCTGAAATTGGCCAAGGGCCTAAAGGAGAAACAGTTGGAATGGTCTGACTTTAAAAAGTATTTCAAGAAACGATACCTTTCGGAAAGTTACTATGAAAGGAAGACAGCAGAATTTTATGAGTTACGACTTGGACAAATGGAAATGGAGGACCTTATAAATAAATTTCTTGAACTGGTAAGGTTCGTATCATACATCCGGGAGGATAAGGTAAAAATTCATCAATTTCTAAGATGTCTACCACAATCCTACAAGGATAGAATTGAGTTTGACAACCCCAAATCCTTGAGAGAAGTATTCAAGAAAGAACGAATGTGCTATGACCAGTATAAACAACAGGTAGAGTTTCCCAAAAAATGGAAGGATAAGAAACAAGATTGAATGAACCAGCGGTATAAGGGGTACCAGCCAACTCCTTATCGAAATACAACAAAAAGTTTTTCGAGAAATGATTTTCACTCCAATCATTCAAATATGCAAGGCAGCGGTAAACCGATAAACCTGGGAACGAAGAAGTTTGGAGACAGCTCCCACGAGCCATTAAAGTGTGTGGAGAGCCTCATCTAAGGAGGAACTTTCCACATTTGATTTCAACAAATAGAACTGATTTTCATAATTTATAGGAAGCCTCGATGGTGGGAGACGTGGGCAGAAGCCTACATCGGATAAATGCAACCATAGATGGTCAACAAGCTAACCACTAGTCCTTGGTGGTAGAAATCGAAGGTAAAATCAATGACAGGGGAATTTCTATTTTAATTGAACTTGGAGCTACATTAAGTTATATTACACCTAATGTGGCAGAGTCAAACAAACTTAAGAAACTGAAGCACGCAAAATCATGCCTCGTACAATTAGCGACTGGCACTAAAAGGAAAGTAGTTGACTTTGTTCCAGATTTTGAGTTCAGCTTAGATGGTCAAAATATAAGGACCAATATGAACATCCTACCACTAGGATCTTACGATATGATTATCGGGATGGATTGGTTGGAACAACACAAAGCAGTACTAGATTGCTATACAAATATACTTAGCTATAAGGATGATTTTGGCACTATTAGAATAGCCCAAGGTATACCAAAACTGGTATCAGTCAGACAAGTTTCAACAATGCAACTCAAGAAATGTATGAGAAAGGGATGTCAATTTTTTGCCATCCAAGTAACGAATCTGCTAGAAAAAGAAGATAAACCAAAATTTGAAGACTTTGTTGTCCTACGTGATTTCAAAAACATGTTTGTGGATGAGATAACAGAATTACATCCTAGAGGGGAAGTAGATTTCTCCATAGACCTACTACCAGGTTCATCCCCTATCTCAAAAGCACCTTACCGAATGAGTCTACCAGAACTGACAGAATTAAAAATACAGTTACAGGAATTGTTGGACAAAGAGTATATCAAACCAAGTGTCTCACCATGGGGGGCACCAGTGCTCTTTGTGAAAAAGAAATATGGTACTCTAAGACTATGTATCGATTATAGACAACTGAACAAAATGACTGTTGATAACAAATACCCCTTACCAAGAATAAATGATCTGTTCGATCAAGTAGGTGGGGCCAAGATCTTTTCAAAGTTGGATTTATGATCCGGTTATCATCAAGTTAGGATAAAAGATGAGGACATAAGCAAAACAACTTTTTAGACAAGATATGGACACTACAAATTTGTATCAGTCATACAAGTTTTAGCAACGCAACTCAAGAAATGTATGAGAAAGGGATGTCAAGTTTATGCCATCCAAGTAATGAATCTGCTAGAAAAAGAAGATAAACCAAAATTAGAAGACTTTGTTTTCCTATGTGATTTCAGAGACATGTTTGTGGATGAGATACCAGAATTACCTCCTAGAAGGGAAATAGACTTCTCCATAGACCTACTACTAGGTTCAACCCCTATCTCAAAAGCACCTTACCGAATGAGTCTACCAGAACTGACAAAATTAAAAATACAGTTAGAGGATTTGTTGGACAAAGAGTATATCAGACCAAGTGTCTCACCATGGGGGGCACCAGTCCTCTTTGTGAAAAAGAAATACGGTACTCTAAGACTATGTATCAATTATAGACAACTGAACAAAATGACTATGAAGAACAAATACCCCTTACCAAGAATAAATAATCTGTTCGATCAAGTAGGTGGGGCCAAGATCTTTTCAAAGTTGGATTTACGATCCAGTTATCATCAAGTTAGGATAGAAGATGAGGACATAAGCAAAACAACTTTTCAGACAAGATATGGACACTACAAATTCATAGTCATACCTTTCAGACTCACTAATGCACCAACCACGTTTATGTGTCTGATGAACAGTATTTTCAGTCAGTACTTAGACAAGTTCGTGGTAGTATTTATCAATGATATTCTGGTCTATTCAAAAATGGAAGAGGAACATGATGAACACTTAAGAATAGTTCTACAAACGTTGAGGAAACAAAAACTGTACAACAAATTTGACAAGTGTGACTTCTATCAAAAAGAAATACAATATCTAGGACATGTAATTTCAGCAGAAGGCATTTCCATAGACCCGGAAAAGAGAAAAGCCATTATGGAATGGTCGATGCCCAAGGATGTAGCAGATATACAATCATTCATGGGAATCATCAGATATTACCACAGGTTTATAGAAGGGTTTTCCAAGATAGCCTACCCTATCACATCATTACAAAATAAAGGAACCAAGTTTAACTGGTCAGAAAAGTGCCAAGACAATTTTAACAAACTGAAGGGATTATTGACAACTGCATCCATATTGAAGGTAGCATACCCCTATAAAGACTTCACCGTATGTGTGGATGCAAGTAAAGAAGGACTAGGTGGTGTCCTAACTCAGGAATGACACGTTATTTGTTATGAGTCCCAGAAATTAAAGGAACACAAGCGAAATTATGTCACTCATGACTTAGAATTAGCAATAGTAATACACGACTTAAAAATGTGGCAACACTACATAATGGGCAGAAAATTCCTACTATTAACGGATAATAGCGGGGTGAAATATTCGTTTAACCAACCAGATCTTAATGCAAGACAAGCAAGGTGGCTAGCCTTCTTGAGCGAATTAAACTTCGAGGTTAGACATATCAAGGGTAAGGAAAATAAAGTAGCAGACACTTTAAGTAGAAGAGTCCATGGCTTATTTGAAATAAGTATCAGCAGGGCAGAAAGTGACCTGGAACAAAGGATAAGGACGGTAGGTATTAATGACAAAAATTACACTAAAATGATGGCAGAATCACAAGACAGTACCGCAAACTCAGATAAGTCAGATCTAAGTATCGACAAGAAAGGACTATTACGATTTAAAAACAAACTTTACATACCAGATTCAATAGAGTTAAAATTAACAATATTGGACGAAGTGCATAAGAAACCGTATTCTGTCCATCCAGGTTACCAGAAAACGATAACAACACTTATAAAATTATTTTATTGGCCTAATATGAAGGGCGAAACAACAGAATACTTGGCTAGGTGCCAATATTGTTAGCAGGTTAAGGCCAAACACCAACATCCAGTCGGCCTATTACAGCCATTACCAGTACCAGAATGGAAGTGGGAGACCATATCACTGGATTTTATCATAGGTTTGCCTAAAACTCAGAAACAAAATGATTCTATTATGGTTGTAATCGATAAACTCACTAAGTATGCACACTTTATTCCTGTAAAGTCTACTTTTAAAGCTATAAAAATTGCTGAAATATTCATGAAAGAAATTTTTAGACTGCATGTTATTCCTAAAATGGTGATTTCAGATAGAGACGTAAAATTCACATCCGCCTTTTGGAAGGAATTGTTTGCAGGGCTAAATACTAACTTGAATTTCAGTACGAGTTATCATCCAAAAACAGATGGACAGACCGAAAGAAAAAACCAAATCATGGAGGATATGCTCTGCATGTACGTAAGAACAAAACCGAACAAGTGGGAAGACTATCTACACTTGGTAGAATTTGCATATAACAATGGATACCAAACTTCAGCTAAATTGAGCCCTTTCGAAATACTATACGGCAGAAAGTGTACGACTCCAATTAGCTGGGATAACCTGGCTAAAAGACTCATGGTGGGACCAGAGATGCTCCAAGAAATGGAAAACACGGTAATGAAGGTACAATAGAATTTGAAGGAAGCACAAGATAGAAAAAAGCATTATGCAGATTAGAAAAGAAGACACTTAAAATTTCAGGTGGGAGACCATGTTTATGTGAAGGTCAAAGACCGAAGAAGCTCGTTGAAGTTAGGGAACTGTGCCAAGATGGCACCCAGGTTTTGTGGACCCTTCAAGATACTAGCTCGAATTGGACCCATAGCATATCAACTTGCACTCCTAGCTAATCTGAGAATTCATAATGTATTTCATATTTCTTTGTTGAAAAAGTATATTCATGACCCTACTCATATGATTGTTTGGAACTTGGTACAGGTGGAACCCCTGTGAATTTTGGACCGGAGAGAAATAGCACTTCAGAATAGAGCTTTCACTCCGGTAAAGGTGCAATGGAAGCACTTTAGTCCTAAGGAGGCCACTTGGGAGTTGGAGGGAGATTTGCAGAAATCTCATCCAATCCTATTCGAGGAAAGGAACAAAACACTGAGGATAGTGTTTTACTGAAGGGGGAAAGGATGTGACATCCCAAAAAAAATAAAAATATTTTTGAAATTTAAATTTGCTGAAAAAATTCATTCCGTTTTAGTAAATTTGAATTTGGAATTTGTTTTCCATTTATGGCAATTTCGAATTTCGAATTTGAGAATTGTAATTAATTATTATGATTGTTGGGCAGAGACCTGATTTGACCCAACTAACTATTTGACTACGACACTTGTATGAAAACAGGGTATTTTATATTGATTTGTAGGAGGACAAATGGAACAACCATGTTAAATTTAGCTGACCATGACTCCATGAGCGGGGAACATGTTGGAACTACCTCTGGGATGATTGTTACAAGTGGCAAATCAGGGATTTGGCCATTGGTATCCCTTGAAAATCAGGGATTTAGAAAGCTATGAAAATTCCCAAGGGAGGGAAAAAAGACCTAGGCAAATTGATAAATAGCATATGTGAGGAGGCAAGACGCTCCCAAGTATGTTGGGAAATGAGATTATGGAATTTTTATTGTTGTTATGAGCACTACTGAGGGAGTGTGAGGTAAGAGAAATATGTTGGAATTGAAGGGCATTTCTGGAGGGGAGATTTCAAGTTCACCCTCATGGATTCATGGTCAGGCAAGGGGGTGAACCGAGAAAGTAGATTGGCTTCCCTCTTCTACGGTTGGGAAGAACGTGGTTGTTCCATTTGTCTTCCCGCAAATTTGATTCATATATGCTACTCTATGTTATCCTGGTTAAATGTCATGTTCTGTAAATTGTTTACTTCTATGAATGAATTTCTGATCGAATGTTATGGTGGGGAAAGATCTACCAATTACTTCCTAATTGTTAGCTAGAAATGGACTTATTTTATTGAGAGGTGATACTGAATAATTACTAAGGTCTTTGAATGTATTAACTAGTAAGATGAGTTCTATAAAAAGTTACTACTCTCATAATAGTATGGACTACAGATTGCATCTAGTTTCTTAATTAATTCTGTTGAGCAGAAAGAAAATTAAATTGTTTGTATATTGTGATTGAAGCCAAGCATACGAATATCTATGGAGAATTATATTTCCTGTAGATGATTATAGTATATAGTGAGTCTCCTCTAGTGAATACACAAGTTCAAATTCAAAGTAAATACAGCCTATATCACTGAGGTATTATTCGATATGCATATAGACCTGTACTGGGATATTATGAAGAGATATATATATTATAATGAGAGTTCTATATAAGTGGCACAATGACACTGGAGTAAACTGACTACAACAGAATCCGAGAAACTAGATAGATATATAAACATATATGTAGGAAAATAATTCAGCAAACTCCATAGACCCCATTACAAAAATTGGAGTATATGTACATCAGTATGGTTGTAGTAGTAAATTAGTGATGACTTTGTTGATTAAATATGCACCTACAGTATAACAAAAAACTTCTATCGTAGGAACCATGCTATTTATTTCTGGTGATTAGACTGATAAAATGCTTGATTAATAATTGTAATAGGAACGGAAGGTGAGTAGTAGTTGCATAACGAAGCCACGGTGTATTATGTTAATCAGGGCAAGAAAGGGTATCTGGTATAAAGGAGTAAAGTAATCACACGAAAAAGAAACAAATACGAATTCCGAAAGTCTCGATCTATTATAATCTCAATCGGACAAATGTATTTTTTTCCTGTATTATTTCTAACTGATACATTAAAAACCCCAAAATCTGGATGGAATCCCACAAGCATAGTATCCCCATGAAGCATTCATGCAACTGGTTCATGAGTCAAATTACGAATGGGTGGAATGAGACTCAGGTTAAAACTCCTACCAATACTAATTTTATATCAGAAATAAGTGTACGAGCATAAATGAAATCTGGAAGTCGTGAATGCAATCTCATAATTCCAGTGGAAAAACAAACCCTTAGGCACACTTATTACCGTGCTAGTTTTAGGTATAATACCATGCATGGCTGAATCATATTGGGGAATGACTTTGTAATCAATAATAAAATAAATTCTGGAAAATAACTAGAATAAATTAGGAAAAGAATTCAACTCTGTAATGAGAAACCAGTTTTCGGAAAATATAGAGGATGTTAAACACAAAAAGTGATAGATCAGAACCCGTTACTTCATTTGTATCCACAACAAAATAAAATCAATACATAATGATCATATTACTTAAAGGGAATGGTTGTCTATATATCACAAATCCAACCAGGCTTTAGCTTGGCGTGCTTTCTAGGTACCAAATTATTAATACAAATTAGGGTGTACCCTTGAACAACGAATACAGAACTTGGAACGAAAAGTCTTCAAAGTATTAAGGACAAGACATAGCCTTGACCATCGGTGCATGTAAACTCGAAAAAAATTAGACGGAGGGGTACTGTATTTGGAACCCGAATACCTCTTGAAGGAGTGAAGAGGGAGTTCCCATACTTTGGCATGATCACACCTGCACAAAGTAATGTGAAACATTAAAATATATCTAGCAGAAATAATATGATTAATTTAAGGAACAAAAATGTAATTAGAAAGGGGCCGATTAAATACTTAACTTTAATGGAGGGCTTCATACTCTTCGCTATCATGCCAATCGTGTGCCTCCCAGACCAAAAAGGGAAGAGGAGCTCGAGTCTCCCTGATGGGTACCCTCACAAATCAAAGGGGCCCATCATTAGTGATGAATACCAGTATTTAATCCAAAAGAAACATTTCAGGGAATGATATGCGAATGATGATCATAAAGAATGATAAATATAAAACCAATATAAACTCCAAATATAAATGGAAGGGATTAAAAACGCCTCCGACCATTAGAGAATAACCTCTAATAGGTATAATAACACCATTGAACCTATTAATTAAACACATAAATTTTTAAGATCAACATTGTGTTGAAAGGTCTGTTACGCACCTAAGCAAGGAAAAAAACCTGGTCATAAAACTCTGTCAATTAGGAGACTAACCAGTGGAGGAAGCCAGGCCCAATAACAAAATTTCAAATTAAAATAGAATATCTCGGATGCACATTTATAACAGACACCGTGATAAGTTCTTCCACAAGAGGAGAATGGTTCAGCCTCAAAAGGAAGGGTAGTACAAAGAAAATGGGTAAACTGTGAAAAACCTATACCTTGCTAGGGTACCACCGACCCCTTTTACTACAGTAACCTCGAAGTAAAACAAGAATGCTACCAAGGAACTGATCGAGGAACATGAGTATGCAGAGACCTGCTTGACGAGACAGGAAGATCTGAATGCATAAATAAAAGAACAGTCAAAGGAAACTTACCACGCACAAGGCTTCCCATCGAGAAGTTCCTTCCAAGATCCCTCCCATCTAGAACAAGGGCCGAATCAAAAACTCATGACCACGATGCTAAAGCCAAATGGAAAATGGTCTGAAATGTTTCATTCTCCTTCACCAAACCAAGACCAGAATGAAAGTGAAAGCGTAGGAATAACCTTTCACATGCAGTAATGGGTATGGGGGTAATCGTACCTGGGCCATGTGAATATATGGTAGTTGTAGACATTAAATTGGGCACGCAAGCCAAGTATTGAACCAAATAGACTTATCTCAGGGCACCTTAAATGTTGCAGGCAGGTCTTTAAGGCAAGATGGTTCTGACCTCTATCGTTTGATCAGAATATTAATGGCAAGGTACACTAGGTGGCCTACTTAGGCTTACTTTTTCATCTTGCTATACTGATTATATGTTAAACATAAACACCATTGCATTTATCATCTGAAGTGGATAGCCTAATGCCGTTAATTACCAGAAAATTATGTAATGGAACGATTGTAACCATAACCTTTCCAAGTTTAGCCTCTGTACGCTTTATTTCATTTGTGTAGATTAGTGTCTGATTTATACCCAAACAATATCTGGTTAAAAGTATTTCTAAATAATGTTAACCTCTTCTTGTAGACCTTGTAATAGTATATTAGAACGAGTGTTATAAGGCCCTTACATCCATGACCATCGCACTAATATGTTAGGGGTTCTAAGTAGTTACATCTCCATATCATAAAGTGGGTTTTGGAAACGAAACGGTGGATAGTATTAATGAAACAAGATATCCTTAGTTATGTACCTGTGGTCATGTATAACTCAATATCGAAATAGGAAGAGGCGACTATATGTTAAAATAGGATAGAGAAGTAAAAGGCAATAAGAATGATGTACATAATGTTGACATCTGCAAAAAGTTTTGAGACACAGAATCAACTCAAAGTACGCAATTAAAATTTAATTTTTTATGTAAATTTTGGGGTACATTACACAAACTATATGAAGTTGGCTTAAGTTTATGAGAATCATTAGGCATAGTCCAGGAAACAAAAAACATAGATTAAGTAATGAAATAGTTGAGTGAACACCCACACAAAGAACATCTTAAGTTATGATATTCGTTGAGCATATTCTAGGAAAAAGAAAATGCAGAGTAAGTAATGAATAGCTGAGTGTAAACCCAATCAAATCGCAACTTAAGTTATGAGATTTGTTGGGCATATTCTAGGCAAAGGAAAGAACAAAATAAGTAATGAATGGTTGAGTGAAAATCCACACAAATCACAACATAACTTATGAGATTCTATGGGCATATTCCAGGCAAAGAAAACACAGAGTAAGTATTGAAGAGTTGAGTGAAAATCCAATAAAATCGCAACTTAAGTTATGATTTTCACTTGGCATATTGCAGGAAAAGAAAACACAAAGTAAGTATTGAAATAGCTGAGTGAAAACCCAAGCAAATCACAACTTAATTTATGATATTCGTTGGGCATATTCCAGGAAAGAAAATGCAGAGTAAGTATTGAAATAGTTGAGTGAAAACCCAAGAAAATCACAACTTAAGTTATGACATACGCATGGCATATCCCAAGAAAAAAAAAAATGCAGAGTAGGTAAATGAATAGCTGAGTGGAATCCAAGTAAATTGCATATTAAGTCTATGATAATCGTTGGGTATAATCAAGAAAAAAACACTGAGCGGTTTTGATGGAAAAATAAGAGAATACTCCAGGAAGAATAGAAAGGTAGGATCATGTTAAAACATAGAGAAAACACTAGGAATAATAGAAAGGTAGGATCATGTTAAAACATAGAGAAAACTTCAGGAAGAATCACAAGGTAAGATCATTGTAAAACATAGAGGTGTTGGTGGTTGATCCAATCTACAAGCAAAAGTTTAGGGAGCAAGCAAATAGTGATTGAACAGTAAGTAATCTAGTTCGACGCAGCGAAGTATCAATAAAAAAAAATGAATTAAAAAGGGATAAAATCGATTAAATTTTCCATACATTGGCTAGAATTTAGTTGGTAGCATTGTTAAAAATATCCCTTCCACATCCCACAACCATCCATTGAACTCACAAAATTTAAGATTCATAATTTAATACAGATTTTGCAATAAAACTCTATGTATATGTAAACCAAACTATTACATCCAACTTAGATAAGAAATATCGTAACATCTGTGACGCTCCTTCCGATCTTCCACCTTCTAATCATTGAGACTTCACCGGTACCTCCCAACCAATGCTAGGGATACTCCTCATCCCCCTTATCCCCTCTATCCGCAAAGGATCCACACACACACACACAACCATAAATCATCTAGCTTCGAGCTCGCCTCACAAGGTAGAGCCACCTCTCTCTCTCAAACTGAGTATCCCAATTGTCACAAGTAAAACTAGTCAAAAATGCTTCAGTGTAATCTTACCCATAACCAGTGTGATCCATTTCTCATCTACACCATTTGTTTTATAGAATTTCTCCATGACACTTACCCACGTTCACAATTAAATCACTTTTTAAATAAATAATTTAGAATTATTTCCCCCTTACACTTATAATCCCCCTCCCCCCC
>JASDQU010103720.1:172791-200136 GCA_032191745.1 Picea mariana
AGGCTTAGACTTCATTTGGGGTTTACAATTAATAAATTCATTCTTTAATTAATTTATTAATTAATTAATTTGGCAGTGATCAAGATTTTACAAGGGTTAATTATTCACTCAGGGTTTTCTAGGTCCCCTATATTCATTGACTCAAATTTTATTTACGCGATGTGCACTTCAAGACACACTCTCGGCTCCAAGGGTTTCACTTTCCTTTGACTGGTTTTTGTAGTTGTCCAACCTCTAGAGTCAAAACTCGATTCAGGTGACTTTGTGAGAGACTAATGGCTTCTAAGGAATAAGAACCCTTCCTTATTGTGCAACCCCTAAAATATTCATGAGCGGCTGTCTCAGTCTGCCCTAATGAAATTGTGGACCTCTCGAACTAGGTAATCATCAACCTACAATTCGAGCCACAGTGGGAGTGCTAGTAGGTTGTGACAGGGACTCTACCACACCTCTTCCTCAATATCTAGTCTATGTGCATCGCCCCTTTACTCCTTATGTGAGTCATATTAGCAAGCAATTGTCAACCTGCATCCATTAGCGAAACTCTGTCAACGATCCATATACAAAATGATACTATAATCGATCATATGTAACATATTCATAAATGAAATACTTAAAGCAATACAATCCACTCCCTGAGTCCAAGGTGGTCTATTGATGCTCTCGGCATCCACAATCCGTCAAGTGTCCTTCACACTCAGGGAAACTCATCAATAACATATGTCAATAAGCATATAAAAATTAACATAAAATCATAATCCATACACATCATCATAAGAATCCATAAGCGAAACAATAACCATGTACTATAACCAGATAAATTGCATGCAAGTGTCCTCAAAGAATAAGTCAATAGCATGTGCTCTAACAGCGGGATGTTACACTTCTACATGAAGTCTGAGTATTATCTATATATGTCTGAGTCTTTACATAGTCAAGATGCAGGTAGAGAGCGATATACACAAAGTAGAGAAGCAACAACAACAACAGAAGGTCGTCGAAGAAGTCTGAGAGTACACGCTCTATGTGTGTGATTGTAAGTTGCAGAAATCAAAGAATTCATTGGAGCCGAAGCTCGACTCAGTATTGTATTTTGTCTTAGCGCACAACGTCGAAGCTTAATATGTATCAAGTATTTTGAGTTTTTTCATACTCACGTGTATTTCTGAGTATATTACTTTGTTTGTTTATGTGTCGCAAAATCGTTCATTAAGTGTTTTATCACAGTGTGCATTCAATCGTACAGTCTTTGCACTGTGCGGTAAGTCCTGATTTTTCAACAACGAAGTATTTTGGCGCCCAGTATTTGTCACTACACCACGCATAATTTCCCTGTATGTTGTACATCCGAGAGAACATTCTTTGTCCTTGCAGGTTGCGATTTGGTTGCCTCGGTGCATGGTGGAAGCTCTCGGCATTGGTGTCTCTTAGAATTTTGGGTAAAATAGTTGAGGTTTCTCCTTGTTTGTTAAAGGATGCGTTAGGTTCCTTGGTGAAGCCATAGTGCCCAAAGCCCAATATGATTGTACAATATATATATGTATGACTGTTGGACTCATTATCGTTTTGTTGGAGCTTTCAAATTGGGGTTATGGTTCTGGTAGGGTTTTGATGTATGCACGGTCTTGTTTTTGTCCACAGAGTTCAAAATTCTTCTTTCATTCTGATTATGTTGAAGAAAAAACTGGACTATGTTGAATCCCAATCTAAGGTTACAGGCGTGATGACCAGTACTCTATTTAGCAGGTTACCAGAGGAGATCTCTTGAAACGGTTGTTGGTTGTGGATGATTTTGTCTCCAATAACAAGTTAATATAATTTTCGGTCAATTTGGACACGTTCACCGAATTTGCGGTCAATTTGGACACATTCAACGCTTTGTAATGAGCTTCATTTCGATTGGTTTATATGCTTGTGTTCTTTGTATAATGTTTGATGAATGAATAGTTTGGGTTGTTTGTATAATGCTTGATGAATAAACAATTTGTTTGTAGTTGCATCGGGTTAGAGCAAAAAGGAAAAAAATATGTTCTCACTAGAATCAAATAATAAACCATGCATTTTATCAAATCAAATAATAAGCCACACATTTTAACAAGAGGTATACAAATCAAATAATAAGCCACACATTTTAACAAGAGGTATACAAAAATAGCTTATAATTTGGTTTATAAACCATGCATTTTATCGAATCAAATAATAATCCACGCATTTTAACAAGAGGTATACAAAAATGGTTTATAATTTGTTTAGAGTTCTGTGGTAAAAAAAATGGTTCAAACACTCTATTAGAAGTCTCAATTTTAATAATTAATATTTCAATTTTAATAATTAATATTGTATTTATTTAAGGGTGTTTTGTCTACCAAATTGAAATTAAAATGGTTGAAAGAAAATTATATTACTACTAAATAAATGTATGGATATCCACAAGTATGGTCATTAAATGTATCTATATTCACAAGTATCATCATATTAATGTATATTAAGTTAATTTGTTCAATAGAGAACAATAGACACAAGGGATCAAAAAAATAAAAATAAAAGAAAAATAAATAGTTAACTAAATTGATAAAAGAAATAATTATCACACATTTTTTCCATGAGAATAATGTATGTAATATTGAATGGTTAATCCACATAAAATATTTCAATTCCATCTAATTATCAAAATTCACAACTCTCATAAATTGGGGTTTCTTTTTTCCCTTATCAAGGTAAGTGACTCAAATATTTGTAATTGAACATCCAAACAATACTATGAGCAATGAAATGATATCTACCTTTAACCTTTTGTAATATTAATGAACAATTCCATCTAATTATGAAAATGCACAACTCAACTAAATTAATAAAAAAATAATTATCACAAATTTTTTCCGTGAGAATAATGTATGTCATGTTGAATGGTTAATCCACATAAAATCTTTCAATTCCATCTAATTATGAAAATGCACAACTCTCATAAATTAGGGTTTTTTTTTTTCTTATCAAGGTAAGTGACTCAAATATTTGTAATCAAACAATTAATTGAACATCCAAACAATACTATAAACAATGAAATGATGTCTACCTTTAACCTTTGGTAGTATTAATGAACAATTCCATCTAATTATGAAAATGCACAACTCTCATAAATTACGGTTTCTTTTTTCCCTAATCATGATAAGTGACTCAAATATTTGTAATCAAACAATTAATTGAGCATCCAAACAATACTATAAGCAATAAAATAATATCTACCTTTAACCTTTGGTAGTATTAATGACAACCCTATGGTGTTCAATTACTAGAGTAATAATAAGGGAGAAATTTTGTTCCTCCTTTAATAAGGGGGAAATTGTGTTCCCCCCACCGAACAAATGAAACACTTGAACCGAGCTTATGAGTGTGGAGTTCAAAGAAACTCGCACTAAATACTTAAGACAAATAAATCACCTTTACCCAACAATCACTTGAAAGAGGGCATGAGCTATACCACCTCATGGGTTTATGGTGTGTAGGAATACTCACTCTAGCTCTAGGTGTGGAGTTACTTTGTAAGGAGTATACTATTCCACTCCATCTTTCAATTTATATCTATTGGTTAGGTACACTTATAATTGTGGAGTTTGGAGGACCCAAAATCAATTGTAAGACTTAAACAATAGACATTATTATCCTCACTTGGTAATTCCCATTCAATTTACTAATTCCACAAATTTGATTATAAAGCAAAAAAACTCATAATTGATTTAAAATCTTATAACCCCTCAAACATATGAAGCATCTCTTATTCTAATATCTTACTATGTAAGTGTTAAGCATATGAAGCATCTCTTATTCGAATATCTTACTATGTAAGTGTTAGAATTAATTCTTACATGCTTATTTTAGAGTTGGTTTGGATTTGTTAGATCTAAATAGTTGTGAGGGATCTTCTCCAACTTTCAGATTCTATTTATGTGTTTGTGGTGGAGAAATTTCCCCATGAATTTATTATGTTTTTGAGAAAAACATCTGATATATACTTTTCTATGTTGGTATCAGAGTAGACTCCAACACTCAACTTCAATCTATCATGAGAGGAGATGAGATCATGCCAATGTCGTAATTACGTCAATAGGCATCCCCTATTAGAATCAATGGTTTAATGAACCTTTTAATTACAAATTCCTATCTTGTGGCCAACAATTAAAGATGCTAGAATATTAATTCCTATCTTCGTCTCTCCAAATCAATGAATGAAATTTAATTTCATAACTTCCTTGTATTTATGAATGCATAGGTTTTCCTTATTTACTTTTTCACATTTAATTAATTAATAATATTAAGAAATTAATGTCATTACCACTAATTGCCACCTTTAAGTGTTTAGCAAATATTAATGTATAAAATGGCTCATTGCCACACTTAACTCTTTTGCTTGGATTAATTCTATGAATAACAGTGGCCACATTTTTATGAATGCGAAGAGTGTTGGTGTGGTAATGATCGATACCATGTTTGGCCTACCTTTAAATTAATACATCCGTGGTTAAGGTGGCATGGTTAAGATGGATGCACGTTTGGCCTTCCTTTCAATTAATGCACCTTTAAATTAACATATTCGTGGTTAAGTTGGATGCACGTTTGGCCTGCCTTTAAATTAACACACCTTTAAATTAACGCATCTGTGGTTAATCTGGATGCACGTTTGTTCTGCCTTTCAATTAACAAATTCGTGTTTAATATGGCATGGTTAAGCTGGATGGATGTTGGATGACAGGTTTGGGTGGATTTTCAAATTTTTCCCAGGCCTTGGTTATTTAAACACTCACTTCTGATACGAACTCGGTTTATTTGTTTCTTTGAACCTAGTATGGAAATTAATATGGTACATTATTTTTTTGAAATTTAGATTTTAGATTTTTAAGAATTTGGATTAATTTTTTGAAATTTAGATTTTAGTTTTTTAAGAATTTGGATTGGAAATTAATTTATCTGATTTATTGATTAGATTTTTATTTGTAGGCATAATCTATAAGCTAACGGGATTTTAGTATTGGCAGGTAAAGTATCGACCGGGAAGGGAGAACTTGGCAGCGACTTGAAATCAAGTGAAGGCTTAAATTGAAATCAACAGTCCCGAAGCAAATGCATCCATTTTTAAGGCGAGCACGCCCTATAATATAACAAGCACCCGACCCTGTTCAAATGAATATACGATTGAGTACAGTGTCTCTGTTTAAACTACCAAACGCAGGCCTGAGCAGGATCAATCATGGCCCGACTATTCTTTCACTCTCGGGAGACGAAAAGCATTCTAAATTCGTCATATTAGGGGGATTTCTCAGACATATCTAACATAACATCATAGATGTTTAAACGTAAGGGTGTTGCATAACATAATTGAGGTGATCCATGTGTTTCACGAGTAACATGAATCATATACCTCCTGTGGCAGTGCATGTATCCAATGGTTTGGTTTAGCTATGCCTACTACATCTAAGTCTCTTATTTTAATATAAAAAATTTATTGGGAAATTTAAATCTTTATTTTTATCTAAACCCAAATATTTGTGCCTATATCCAATAGTTTGGTTTTTCTATGAAATCCTTTATTTTAATTCAAATTTAATCTTTCCTCAAAATATCAATCTTTCTTTTAATGTTACTTTGAAGAAACCTAAGTCTTTATGGAAAATCCAAATCTTTTATTTAATATAAGTCTAAATATTTTATCTTTATGCGTACTTGATATTATGTCTATCATTCTACAACATACAATATATGGATTCAATTCCATCCATATACATGCAAAGAAAATAAATATTGTGATGTTGCTTCTCAACAATCAATCTCAAAACTTCTATATCTAGTTAAACAATGCACCCACTTTAATCTAAATCTAATTCTTTTAAATCTTTATTTTAATTTTGGAACCTAATCTAAAACTTAATCTTTTCCCACTGTATATTATGCTTATCATTCTACAACATATGTATTCAATCTAGATCTGAATACATGCAATGAAAATAAATGTTTTGATGCTCGGTTTGAATAATCAATGTCAAAGTAAGTGATGCACACACTTTTTATCTATGAATTTATTTTTGGGTCGTGTGTAGGTTTAACATAAGTTTTAAATGCATACAAAAAAGTCAAATTAAAATGGAATGCATTTATTATTGAAATGAAGAAGGATTTGGAGGTTTGAACTAGCATTGGATGGTTGTATGGTAATATTTTAAATTAACCTATAATGTGTAATGCCAAAGTTTGATTGTGCATAATGTTAATGTTTGTAAACAATTCATAAAATACATTTCAATATGGACAATGATGTGCAAACCAATGCCCGAAGAAGATGGTTATATGGTAATATTTTAAATTAACCTATAATGTGTAATGCCAAAGTTTGATTGTGCATAATGTTAATGTTTGTAACAATTCATAAAATACATTTCAATATGGACAATGATGTGCAAACCAATGCCCGAAGAAGAAAATCGAAGAAGTTGGCATGAACGCAACGAAGAAAATTGAAGCAGAAAATTCAAGACGCAGGTGTGAACCCAATGAAGAAAACTGAAGTCAGCCGCAAATTGAAGTATGCGTAGAGTGACTTTCCAAAAAAAAGAAGTGGAAACAACAAAAATAATTTCTTATAATGTTTATTAGGGTTAGGGAAATGATCAAAATACATTGCATTAGGAATGCACAGTTAGAATGTTAAAGAATTCACTAAAATGTTGTCGGAGAAAGAGTCAATGATATATTAAAAAAATACACTGAATAATTGATGGTAAATGTTTGTACTATATTTGGAAAACTTTAATTTCAATGTACTATATTTATTATTAAAAACAAATATTTTACTATATTTATATTTATTATTAAAAAAATATTTATGATAAAATAGTTCTGAAGATTTTAATATATTTTTACTATTTATAAAGGAGATATGAGTTATAAAGAAGGTATGAAAGTAGTCATCTTTAAGGAAAACAAATTCTAACATTGATTCTTTAATTTTGAATAAAAAATGAATTCTAAAATTAATTGCACAAGTGTGTGTGTGCTACCATTAATCCTTTAATTTTGAATAAAAATTGAATTCAAAAATTAATTGTAGATATGTATGTGGTGGTGAGTGCAATAAAGTTTGTATTAATACAAACTTTCCTTATGAAAGCAGAAACCTGTGTACTATGGGCCCACATTAGGGGTTATTGTAATATGGGTCATTCATTTGTCTCACCAATCCACAATAACAATAGGGGTAGAGTTATTTCTATTATAATTTGTATTAGGGTTACTAATAATAAATTATTGTATTTATAAGTGATTATATATTATATTATTAATATTAAATGTTAATGTAATATCGAAAATTTATTATATTAAAGATTATTAATAATATTTTTAATGGCTATTAACAATGGTCATAATTAATATAGGGGTATTATTTATTATTAATATATTTATTAACTATATTATAAAAAGGGTACGTTAAGGGTGTGTATGTATATTATACATACATACCCTATATACAATAATTATTAATTACTATTAATAATTAACAATGTAAACAATAATGTATTAAAAATATATTAAGGTCAATGCAGTTAGGGCTATGGTTATTATGCTTATTAGGGCTAGGGTTATTATGATTAGTGTTAATGCCATATTAGAAAAATACTAAAATTTGGTCCACATCAAGCCCAACCATGGTTAACCATACTCAAGAATGGGAAAACCATACGCAAGTTTATTTTCTATCTATGTCTTTAGAAAAAGTAAAAATTATTATCTGTAAAGTTAAAGCTGATTTTCTATCAATGTCCTTAAAACATGTATGATTCTAAGTTTCCTTGTATGTAATACGTCACATCACTTCAAAGTTCCTATCTTTGTGAGAAAGGAAACACCTTGTAATATTTTTTGAAAAAGCTTGGACAAAACTTCCTTTCCAAAACATGTCAAACATAAAGCAACCTTTTCATGTGAAAAAAATAACTCGACGTTGCCATTTCATGGGAAAAAATAAATGTTGCAACATGAGGAACTTAGTATTGTTGCAATTTGACAAGCATAGTAGCGTCACAATCTAGAAAACAAAATAACATCAAAATGTCACCAACATAGCCCTATAATCGCAATGTCACGAACATATCCCATCTGTCGCAATGTGATGAACATAACCATATTGGCACAATGTGATGAACATAGTAGCATCACATTATGACAAACATAGTAACATCGCAATGTCACGGACATAGTAGCATTACATTATGACAAACATAGTAACATCACAATGTGACGAACATAGCCCTATCGTCGGAATGTGACAAACATAGCCCCGTCATTGCAATGTGATGAACACGTTGATACTTTGTAATATTTTTTGAAAAAGCTTGGACAAAACTTCCTTTTCAAAACATGTCAAACATAAAGAAACCTTGTCATGTGACAAACATAGCCCTGGCATTGCAATGTGATAAAGATGCCCATATTTTCTCAATGTGATGAACATATCCTCATCGTTGCAATGTGATGAACATATCCTCATCACCACAATGTGTGGTTTACTCAAATGTTTCAACATGAGGAACATAGTAATGTTGTAATATGACGAGCATAGTAGAGTCATAATCTGACAATCATAGTAACATTGAAATTTGTTAAAAACATAGCCTTATCATTGCAATGCGATGAAAAAATCCCAGTCGTTGCAATGTGACAAACATAGTCATATTGTCACAATCTATTGAACATAGTAGTGTCACATAATGACAAACATAATAACGTCGCAATGTTATGAACATAGTCATCTCATCGCAATGCGACGAACATAGCCCTATCCTCCCAATGTGATGAACATAGCCTTGTCGTCCCTATGTGATGAACATAACCTCATTTTCTCAATGTGACACAAATATACTGACGTCTTAATGTGAGAAACATTTCCAAATGTCGCAATGTGTCTAATATAACACTTTGTTTTAATATGATGTATGCAACTCAATATTTCAATGTGACAAACATAGCCGAAAATTGCATGACATGACCATTTCCCGATGTCGTAATGTGACAAAAATAACCCACAGTCAGAATGTGACAAGAAAAAGCCCTAGCCTCGTCGTCACAATGTGATGATCATAGCCTCATCATCGCAATGTGACACAAATATACTGAGCTCGGAATGTGAGAAACATTTCCAAATGTCACCCGTTGTCACAATCTGATGAAAAAAAGCTAATCAACATTGTCATGTGATAGTTCCATAGTAAACCATGGGTAAACATAATCAACATTGTCCAACATAATCAACTCCACATTGTCTATGAAAGTCATCTATGGGCATGGTCATGCATATTCAACCATGATCAACCATAGTCAACCATAGTGAAGGTGAACCATGACCAACCATACTAAACTTTGGTCCACATCAAGCTCAACCATGGTTAAACTTAATCAACCATGGAAAAACATAGTTAAGCATGGAAAAACCATAGTAAAGTTTATTTTCTATCAATGTCTTTAGAACAAGTATAAACCATCATCTGTAATGTTAAAGGTGATTTATGATCAATTTCCTTAGAACAAGTATGATTCTAAGTTTCCTTCTATGTAATACATAACATTAGTTCAAAGTTCCTATCTTTGTGATAACTGAAACACTTTGTTAGATTTTTTGAAAAATCTTGAACAAAACTTCCTTTTCGATGCGTGTCAAACATAAACCAACCCTGTCATATGAAAAACATAAATCAACGTTGCCATTTGATGAACAAAACTAGATGTTGCAACATGAGGAACATAGTAATGTTGCAATTTGACAAGCATGGTAGCGTCACAATATGGAAAACATAGTAACATCGCAATGTCACAAACATATCCCTTGCAATGTGATGAACGTAGCCCAATTGTGGAAATCTGATAAACATAGCCATATTGTCGCAATGTCATGAACATAGTACCATCACATTTTGACAAATATAGTAATGTCGCAATGTGACGAAAATAGTCCTATCTTCGCAATGTGACAAACATAGCCTCATCGTTCCAATGTGGCGAGCATGCCCATATTTTTGCAATGTGATAAACATAGCCTCGTCATTGCAACATGAAGAACATAACCTCATCACCGCAATGTCTAGTCAACCATAGTGAAGGTCTACTAAAGTTAACCATGGTTATGGCCAACCACCTTTAACCATGATCATGGTAATCCAAGGTCAACCACAATTAACCATTGTCATGTTCAACCATAATTATCCATGTTTATGATCAAGAAAGGTCATAGTCAACCATAATTAACCATGTCAACCATAGTCGACCTTTCCTTCCCAAATTCAACTAATGTAAACCATAATCAATGATCGTCATTGTCAATTAATGTATTAATGTATTAATACTTTAATAATATATTTATAAATGTATTATTTATGTATTACTCTATTAGTTTATTAATACTTTAGCAATGTATTAATTAATAATATATAGTTAATTAATACATTACATTATTAATGTATTAATACTCTAATAATATAGTATTATTGTATTCATGTATTAATATTTTGTTAATGTTTTAAAGTGTTAATACTTTAGTAATGTATTAATTAATAATTTTTTATTGTATTAATTAATTAATACATTAAAATATGAATTAATGTATTGATGTCATTCATAGGCATGGTCAACCAAGGTCATGGCCAAACATAGTCATCTCTACAAAAAAAATTGAAACATGGCTAACCATTGTCAACCATGGTCAACCTTGGCCATGGTCAACCTTACTGAAGGTCTACAGAAGTTAACCATGGTCATGGTGAATCATAATTAACCATGTCAACCATAGTGAACCTTTCCTTCCCAAAGTCAACCAAGGTCTACCAAAGGTAACCATGTTCATGGGCATCCATACTCAACCACCCTCATTTTTAATTAATGTATTCACATGTTATTAATTAATTACTTGATTAGTGTATTGATTAGTGTATTAATATTAATGAAATAATGTATATAAAAATAATACTTAGTGTATTATTTTTTTATGCATCATTAGTATAATAATGTATTAAATTAATGTATTATTTTATTTGTGTATTAAAACTTTAACAATGTATTAATTAATACTTTAGCAATTTACTAGTCAATAATGTATTTAATGTATGAAATAATTAATAAATTACATTATTAATGTATTAATACTTTGATATGTTACATTATACATTAATGTATTAGTATTTTAATAATGATTTACTAAATACATTGTTTTTTAAATGTATTATTAATGTAATACTTTATTAATGTATTAATTAATTAATACATTAAAATATACATTAATACATTAGTGTATTAAAACTTTATTAATGTTTTAATGTATAAATACTTTAGTAATGTTTTTATTAATGCATTTAATATATGAAATATATTTTTTTATGTATTATTAATGTAATAATGTATTAAATTAATGTAATAATTTATTTGTGTATTAAAACCTTAGCAATGTATTAATTAATATTTTACCAATGTATGTCTCTGAGGTGTAGGACAGTCTTTACGGAGTGTGTTTTTAAGGCACTCCGTGATGTTAAAGTCACCGGTTCGAAACCTGCGGGGACAAAAAAACCAACCATGTTACGGGTTGGTGTGGTTGAGGCCGGGTGAGATCCTCAGGTGATTTTGACGGCTTAGATGCCCCTGAGTCGCGGTTTCTTAGCCATAGGTTAGTCCCACATGTCACGGACAAACTAACAAACAAAAAAAATATATTTTAGCAATGTATTAGTCAACAATATTTTTAATGTATCAATTAATTAGTTATATTATTAATGTATTAATACTTTGATATGTCACATTATACATTAATGTATTAATATTTTAATAAATAAATTAAGGTCAATGTATTAGTACTTTATTAATGCATTATTAATGTATTATACATTAAGATATTAATGTATTAGTATTTTAATTTATACATTATAGTAATGTAGTAATGTATTACTAAATACATTAAGGTGATGTATCCTTGTATTACTTATTGTAATACGTTACATTATTAATGTATCAATCAATTAAGCACAACTTTACATGTAAATTAATATTTTAATTTATACATTAATAGACAATTAATTTATATACATTAATTCATTAATATTAATTTGTTACATTAATTCATTATCATTATTATATATTATGTATTAATTCAATAAAATTAATACATTAATGGTCTTCCTCAAAGCATGTCGACCGTCAACTAGCAACAACCAGATAATTTTTTAATTATTTGCTTATACTAGATTAGTGGATTTATTGAGTAATTTTAATTATTTCAGTAATTTTTCAATTATATATATATACTAGGTAAATGTATTTTTGGTTGAGATATCATCGCCCATTTCCACCAGTTCGCGGAATCTTTGTAGAGAAAACAAAATCATCAAATCCACAGATCTGTGTGGCTAGGCTCTAGGATAAAAGAGAGACATCGGTACGTACATCCACAGTCGTTCCACATCGTGTTGTTTTTCCTAGTGTTATCACTCCAAAAGTCACCCTAGACTGTAATCAGGTGAGTTTGGTAACATCAAACTATTTGTATATGTAAATGAGTTTCTTAAAAGGTCAAATGGACAAGACTCAGAATAATAAGGCTTTAACTAAGAAATCTAGGCTAATCATGCATAAGAAAACGAGGTCTTGACTAAATTCAATCAGTAAGTGGGAGTAAAATGTGAATAGAGGGAATACTTCAGTGAGAGGAATGTAGAAGTTATTGTAAACATCAGGTCTGCAGACAACCTAATGAAGAAAAACCTTTAACACAAGATCTTCTTGAGTTCAAAGTTTTAGGACACTAAAGAAACATCATGATAATATCACAATCAAACATACATCATAATATCACCACAATAATTCATGTGAATCATTCAAAGCATGAACACTTTAGCATCAGAAGAAAATAAGTTGGAATAAGAAGTTGATTTCTATTAACCAAGATGTCTCAAATCGTGTACATAACTAGTTCACAATATCAAAACATTACAATTCGGGAGCCTCAACTCAACCATTCCGAACCTATTCTACTTTTGTACCATAAAATATATAGCACCATAGGTCCTTTTCAGCTTACCAATTTGAACACCAACCCCTTTCCCAAAATAGAAACAGTTACAAACAAAGAATGACACGTTTTAACTCATTTCCTGCTTTTTAGGAGGCGAAATTCTGAAAAATTGGCTTCAAAATGCCACTTGTAATTCTCAAAATACAACAGATGTATAAAATTTGAGAACGTTTTTTGTATATAAGCTCGTTATGAAGAAAAACCTCTCTCAGGTTTTCTAAATTCATCTCCAGCTGGCTGAAACAGGTGTAAGAAAAACATTTCTTGAACAAGAAAACACAAAAATTGAAAACATAGGGCTCAAAGATTCTTTCGAATTTCTTAATCCATGACACCTGTGTGAAAAATGAAAGAGGTTAATGTTCCTGGTTCTATTATTGACAATAACCTCCTTTGGATTTTTAAAGAAGTCAACTGGTCAAAATTTGTCAGTTCAACAGTCTTAAAAGAGAGTTTAAGTAGCACGTTCTGTAGCACCACTTCTATGTCAAATAAATCTATGACCATAGCACATTTTAAAAAACTGAGAGAGGTTTTTGTTATTTGGTATGTGATGAACAAAAACCTCCTCCCGTTTTAAAAAAATTCTTCCCATTTGATCATAATCCAAGTTTCAAGTTAATGACTCAAAAATGGTAAAATAACTTTGCACAATTCGTTTTATGCCAAAATTTAGGTAGCAAATTTAGGTAGCGTCACTATGCGTCTGTGTGCAAATTTTAGGTAGCGTAATAAAAAACACAATATCTATAACTTGAATGTGTTCAGAGCAAGTAGTGACTTTGCATAGTATCAAACCCACCATCTTTAGGTGACTGCAATGCTTTGATGAGAATTCATCAATGTTCCCAAGCTGCAAAGAGAACATCAGTGATATGTTCAGGAGCTATGGGAACTAATATTCTACAAAAACATCATACACACATCTGAAATAATAATATCATTCACCAGGTTGCACACAACCAACACTACGTCTCATTTATATTCATGTCATTTACATTCATCATCCTGTTTTGAGAACCTCATCACAAGGATGTATCTTCTCAAGCTGAGGTGAAGATGTATCAGGTATACTGAGCCACCACTCCAGCAATGGAATTTCACATGCTCTTTATATATCTTCCAAGTTCTCACAGAAAAACTGAACAATTCTCCCACAACAAATTTCTGTGGCAACATAATCTCAACAACATGGATTCCCACCAAATGAAGTGATTGTAGTGTGGTATGATTGTGGTGTGGTACTACTTCAACCTCCAATGAGTCCCATTTTTCATCCATCAGACCATCATTGCCACTAATGTGGAGGTTGCTTCTACTATGACAAATATAATTTGGCCGATTAATTTATTCACCAAGTGCAAGCCCGAAACTAGAGAATTGAGGGATTCATGAATACTGAACGACAGATCCAATTTAATGCATGACTATGCTAGTCGACAAAAACCCCTTGAACTTTGAAGTTCTGGCACTGATTGACTTATTGCATACATACTCCATTGATGTTCATTGATACGCCTCCTTTTCCATGCCAAGTGTCCTGTAGAGGTGGTAAATTGTTATTATGTTGCCAACTACTATCTCAACTATTCTCCACATCATCAGCGACCCAAAAGAGTAATGAATTCGAAGTCCTTGATTCCAGGTGCCAATAGGTAGCGCCATTCTGTGTATCTCTGTGCAAACTTCGTCTCTGCTAGAAATTTGGTAGCGAATTTAGGTAGCGCGCTGTGGAATACACAACACCCAAGAGAGTATGTAGCGCCCAGGAAATTTACAGTACCCAGGAGAAAACGCAGACACTGTAAAATCTTTAAACAACACTGCATTGACGTCTCACTGCATTGACTTCTCATCATGGCACCTAGTGTGCTGAGGACCGAACAGCTGGAATGTTGGCTTAATTTATGGCTTGACTTTGAGTTGAATGCTCAGCTAGCATGTAGGATGGTATAGCATGTAGGATGGTATGACATGTAAACATGACTCGAAATTGGCATATGTGATAAAGCTTATGTTATTTAGAAGTAAGACACTTAAGTGCACACACTCTTTTTGATTTTGTTTTATTAAATAAATATATATAATAAACATAATTCATAAACTACAAAATAGTTTAGAAAAACATTGTATATATATATTTAATAATAAAAGTGTTTTTATGAAAAACTTATCATAAAGATTTGACACACTCCAATAAGGATTTCTAACCATTTATTTGCAGGTAAAAAAGATGAAGCCAAAGGATTTCTTAGGCAAAGATATCAATAGGAACTTGTCAAGACAGATTTGGGAATTTGAGGTTTGGACATTGGCAAACACTCAAAGGGATTTTGATAATTTCAAGATAAATATGCTGAAGACGCTCTCAAAATATATTGGAAAAATTGAGTGCTAACAGCAGCAGCACGATTACAAATTAGTTCAGAGGTTATGTCTAATAAAAAGGTGTCTGCTCAAACGCACGTAAGCGAAAGGAAGACTGCCGCATTGACTTTGGAGCGTTCATATATATAAGCGGGATTGTTTTATATTAAAATATGTTTTTTCTTACAAGGTAAATGGACGCATTTTTTTGAAGTGATCCCTGTCTTGCTCAAGGTATTTCCAAATAATCAAACCACCGTATTTTAGACCCGTGTTGAATGAATCGCGTGGTGAGCAGTGAAGTTTGTATCTTTAGTGAGATCAAGTTCAGTCGGTGGAGCTGCAGCATCAATGTTTTTGATGTTGGTGTGTGGATTTTTTTTTTTAAATTTTGGAGTGCAGAGTGTGAAAGTACATCGTATTATAAAGAATCAATTATAAAACAGAGTAACATAATTCAGGATGGTAGTTTTTGAGTTTTTGATGTCAAAAGAATATTTCACTGATTTGATTTAAGTTGTATGATTGATTGTGGGATACATTCAGTATTAGACTACTTTTCTATATAGCTTTTAAAATATACATTTGTTATATTTTCACATATGAAAGTATGTTTATAGAGTGATTTAGTATAGTTGTCAATAATCTTCTATCAATTATATCTTAAATGGATGGAGTGGTAGTTAAAAGTTGATGGTTGAGAAAGAGGGTAGTCTATGAGATTTCACAGTGAGTAGAAATGCCCACACAAAAAGTTCAAAAATATTTTTGAGTGATTTCAGTATTGTTATTTGTAAGTTCAAAAATATTTTTATGTGATTTCAGTATTGTTATTTGTAATGTAAGCATTAACTGAGAGTGTTTAGAATTAATGCTTACATGTTTGTTGGTTTGGATTTGTTAGATCTAATTAGTTGTGAAAAAAAAAATTAGACTATCCAATCCTATTTATGTGTCTATGGTTAAGAAATTTCCTGATAAATTTGTTATGCTATTGAAAAAACATCTTCTATAAATATGTGATTGATTCAATAATAAAATAGAAATTTAAATATGCAATCTGCTTTGTTTTTCTGTATAAGAACTCTTCTCAATATTTAAAACTTAACAATCTTGACAACTCTAGTGCCTATTTGTACAGTCTAACAAAACAATTTTTATTCTTTTTTAACTTCGTGACGTCAAATTCCTTCCCTGCTCCGGGGTTCGCATCATTAATAACGATTATTTTAAAATATCTGGTCGACGACATTATGAAAGGAACTCTCATCTTTCATACCATTTAACTATCATAATCATTCAGAAGACATTTTGCTCGACTACCGCAATGTAGCGTGATTATAATACATTGACTCACAAAAGTTTGATAAGTATTCTTCCGTAACTTGTTCTGCAGAGAAAGAATCAAACAGTCTGAGCGGCCCTCAAGTAAAATACCGATACGATAAACTCAAACCAACCAAAAATTAAGGCTGTTTGCGAAAAGTTTATGTTTTATATCTGTTAATATTATGGTTTGTTTATACACCGTGACAATGATACAACATAGGAATTTTACTCATTATATTTTGATTTTAAATTGAATATAAGAAACCTGTTATGTGTATTGGAATAATTTCGATGGTTGTCTTCTGCTATTTTCGAAATTGTTTGCTACTATTTACGTTGAATATGCGTCACTATCTTTATCAATATAGTACCTAATACTTCATGTGTTGCAACAAATATAAGATTTATATCAATATAGTACTTAATACTTCATGTGTTGAAACAAATATAAGATTTATATTACCGCAATTGTCCACGAAAGCTTTCAAAATAGTTTTTTTCTGCCATTGACAAAGTACAGAATACCAATGATACATTCACACCATTTGTATTTCATTAACGACATAAATTCAATTTTAGTTGAAGTACTGCAGTGTGATCATCTTTCCAATTTGATGATCAGTGCCCAATTTGATTGATTGTGATATACAGCGACTGTACAGTGTTTTGGCGATATACAATGATTAATTATCATACGTTTTGGCGATGAGCATGCGTTTAAATGAATGGACAACGCTATGAGTAATTGACGTGAGAGGTGGAAATATGCTCTCAATAATTCGAGTCTCTCATATTCTTACATTCACGATTAAAGAGAGGTGGAAATATGCTTTAATATGGAAAACGTAATAAATGCATAAACATCAACGGCCATTAAGTTTCCTTGTACGTTTCCTTACACAGCAAAGGCTATTTAGTTATTTTCATGTGCGTTTCAGTCGATCCTTTGATTTACCAGCTGTTCATTTCACGTAAAAGGAAACTGTGAAACGCAATGTAATGACACAATCGACATTTTTATTACCAACAGTAGACATAATTATTACTAACAGTAGACATTTTTATTACCAACAGTAGACAGTAGACAGTAGACATTTTTATTACCAACAGTAGACATTTTTATTACCAACATTAGACATAATTTTAGGCATTGCATGAGAATGGCTGCACACGACAGGATCTAAGAAGATTGGCAAGAATTGACTCGTTCCAAGACGATCAATATGATGATGTTTTCGTAGAAGCCAAAACATACATACTGTACTCGAACAGTTCCTATTATTCTGAAAACAACTTCATAATATTCATCCTGCACAGTAATAGATTGAATACAATGACGATCATTTATCTTCATCACGCAATTGCAACAGCATAAAAATACACAACAGGATTATTGAAAGAAAAGAATTAGAGATGTGTACCTTAATTATCATTAAGCAGGATGAGGAGGAGGAACGGTGTAGTGTGGGGGGAAATTGTAGATGGGAGGAGACGGATAGAATGGAGGAGGTATTACTATCGGATTCGGTGGGGATTTGTGAACAGTCGGAGGTGATAGTATGGGCTTCGGAGGAGATTTGAGCACGGGGGGAGGTAATACGACCGGCTTGGGAGGTGTTTTGTTCAAGGGTGGTGGAAATACTTTAGACGGAGGAGGAAACACTATTGGCTTGGGAGGAGTTTTTTGCAACGGAGGAGGAAATACTATTGGTTTGGGTGGAGAATTATAAGCTGGAGGGGGAAAATTGATCGGCCTAGGAGGAATTTTGTAGGGCGGAGGAGGAAATACTATTGGCTTGGGCGGAGACTTGTGAATTGGAGGAGGGAATGATATCGGCTTAGGAGGAGTTTTGTGCACCGGAGGAGGATATGATATGGGTTTGGGAGGACTTTTGTTAACGGGAGGGGGAAATACTATCGGCGTTGGGGGAGTTTTTTTAATCGGAGGAGGGATCACTATCGGGTTGGGAGGCGTTTTGTGCACCGGAGGAGGAAATACTATGGGTTTTGGAGGAGTTTTGTGAACTGGAGGGGGGAATGATATCGGCTTGGGGGGAGTTCTGTGAATGGGAGGAGGGGATACTATCGGGTTGGGAGGAGTTTTGTGCACGGGAGGAGGGAATACTATTGGTTTAGGTGGAGATTTGTAAACTGGTGGAGGAAAATTGATCGGCTTACGAGGTGTTTTGTGCGGCGGAGGAGGAAATACTTTTTGCTTGGGAGGAGACTCGTGAACCGGAGGAGGGAACGCTATCGGCTTGGGAGGAGATTTGGAAGGTGGAGAGTAAGAAGCGCCACTGTTACATGCGTGCAGGCATAAGCATGCGAGGAAGATAATAATCGTGGCCCAATGAGTTTCTGCCATATTTGACAACATGAAGATGGAGAGACAGCGGTGGAGTGAAATGGGAAGGGCAATCAATATGGTTTATATAGACACTCAAATCTGGAGGTGGGACGACATGGACGAAAGATTCACATGTGCGATATCTAACAGCTCAGCTGAAAGTATAAAAAAATGGCAAGATGTTCATACATTTTCTCGGGTTTCAAACCTACTAGTTTCGGTAAGTCTGTTTTCAGTGCGAAAGATCGAGCGTGGCATAAGGGGAAAGATAGAGCGTGGGATAAGGGGCACTAGCTGCTATGGGATATTGATTTTGTATTCCTTGGGAAAGAAATATAAATTCACGAAGGCGGTGGAGTCGACTACAATTAAGCATGAACTTCCGTTGCCGGCACATGCCCGTTGTTATTGCATCCCCGTTGATCGATCAATGGCAGGCATAAAATATTACCATTTCTCCATGGCTATAAAGCATTCCGCGACATCGCTTCTCCATAATACTGTGTCAGAGAACCAGAAATATGTGTACTAAATTTCCCCAAGCATTGTTTTCGTGGTGAAGCGCATTTTTCGTCAATCAAATGATTTTCAAATCGAATTTGTAATTGTTTTACTGTTGGATAAACTCATCGTTCTGTAACAGTCTTTTGCCTTTATATCCCGGATCTGTTGCACTCGACACATGGAGAAGTGCATTTTTCGTCAATCAAATGATTTTCAAATCGAATTTGTAATTGTTTTACTGTTGGATAAACTCATAGTTCTGTAACACTCGTTTGCCTTTATATCCCCGATCTGTTGCACTCGACACATGGAGGATACGGTGGATCTGTTGCCTTTATGTCTTTTCATGGTTATACGAAACAAGATTTTTCATGGGTTTTCGTTTTACCTTTACGCATTTTTACCTTTCCAAATGGACGAAAAGTACTTCACTTATTATTTCGATTGATCTCATGGAACGCTATCCACATGGTGCATTGAACTCTGAGTTTCCAAGAAGTCGTGTAGGTCACGATATTCCTATGCAGCGGGAGATATTGGTATCGTTGTTTTTTCATCTTTTTATCTACCCCCTTAGTATAGCCTTTCTCGTAGAAACTCCGACGGTTCGATAAATGGTTCCATTTAAATCTCGACACGTTCCTGGTAGAACTTGTCTTGTTATCAAGTCAGTGGTCAAAGCGCATTAAATGAGTATGGGATTTGTTAAATTTGTCGAAAATTGTGTTCATATAAATTTTTCAAAAATCGTGTTCATGGAAATAATGTTTCGTTGAAACAARATCGTTCAGGGTCAACTTAGTTTAAAAGTTTSAAGTTTTGGATTTTATTTTTTTACTTTTTCATCAATATTTTAGTTTAATGGTTAGAATTGTAGAATTAAGTTGTTAAATTTGCACAATGKATTTTCAACCGTTGAATCTATTTATACATATTAAATAAATCTATTTTTATTTGATTWATTTAYACATATAAAAATGCAATTTAAGAAACATAAAGTTGCAATTTTACCAAGAACAATCTCCATTGTTATAGAGGATTTTCAACAGTTAAATTTATTTATACATATTAAAATGCAATTTAGGAAAGACAAAGTTGCAATTTTACCAAAAGCAATTATATAACCGAATTTCAATAATAATTTAAAAAAAAATCTCAAAAAAATCCTAAAACTTTCAATATTTTCTCATAATTCTTGAATTTCCATAGTTCTTGTGCTTGGGTAACAGAATGCTTAAACAAAGATTCGCAAACTCAACCTGGATTTTCAATATTTTCCATAATTCTTGTGTGTGGGTAACAAGCATCAAGACTATTTAAACAGAGATCGGCGGCGGGAAATTAAGGTTGCTCCAAATCCCCATTCCTTTGAGTTTCCTTGTGAGTTCATCGCGATGCTGAGATAGTTTTGTTCTGTTTATAGTGTTGTAATCATTCCCCGATGAAGTGCCTTATACCTAACATGTCATGCATCTATGTGAAGTGCTCTATACTGAATCCGTCCAAATTTCTATAGAAGCATAGACTATACCTAACATGTCATGCATCCATGTGAAGTGCTCTATATCGAATCTGTCAAAATTTCTATAGAAGCATAGAGTGCCTTAGAAGTAGTTTGTTGTTGTGAAAACCAAGTTTTTGAATGCTAAAGATCTTAAAATCCATTAAATAGGCTTCATCATGTGAAATATCATGAACAAACAATATGGGTTACACAATACCACGGGCTTATAAATCATGAGCAAACAGTGATTTGGTCTTAAGTATTTTATGACCAAGTCAAGGTTATCTGATGTAGGAGCATCTCTCCACGTCGGCCGTCCAGCCACGTCAGAGGATTCAAATCGCGTGTTCAAGAGAGGCGCAACCCTCATTTAAAATTTGAATGAATGTAATTTAATGTTTTAGGCTGTTGAGCTGAGAGGTCGTGCTTCGCATAGGCGTAGAGTAGGTAGGCCTTTAATGCTTGAAGGCTGAGATCTAGATCTAGATGATGGGCTAGACAACCCATTCAATGCCTTTGAATAGGGTAGGTGATGTTAGAGGGAAGAGCTCGAAGAGCCCCTCATGTAAAAGATCAACTTTGATATCATTTTGGAAGGGCAGGTAATAGTTAGAGCATGCACAAGAGAGAGTGATTGTGCAAGAGAAGGAGCCGAGACCTTGTTACAGGTCGTGCTCAGGAACACCTTATAAAATAGGCATTTGCCATTTAATACAAAGACAACAGTTTTTCCTACATGAATTCTGTGTTGTGTGAATGTGTGTGTGTGTTCTATTTATACTGTGAATGTATGTTGTAGGTTTGCATTTGTAGGGAGTTGTTCGATTTTCAGGCTTGAGAGGCTCTTTGTGGTTTCATGCCAGGAGGACGTGACAGAGTACTGCGATCTTTAAATACCAGTGCATAGAAGCACTTCTGAACTCTGTGGATTCAGATAGAGACGTGCCAGGCGGGCACACAGAAGATGAAATCATTAACTCGGGGGAAGGTCTTTGAGGTTGCTGAACACCTGAAAAGACAAGGCTGTGTAGGCGAGACACAGTTGCAGAAGAACCTCTATTGAGTTCTGTAAAGCTCTGCCAAGTGGGCATCGAGCAGGTGTAAAGAGTGAACATAAGAAATTTGCTGTAAGTTCGACAAAAGTCAGAATCACTAAGGATTCTAGACACTCTGCCAGGTGGGCATCGAGCAAGTGCAAGAGTGCACAGAGGAAGAAMTCTRTTGTAAGTTCRACAAAAGTSAGAATCACTRAGGATTCTAGACACTCTGCTAGGTGGGCATCGAGTAGGTGCAAGAGTGCACAGAGGAAGAACTCTTTTGTAAGTTCAGAAGGAGA
The DNA here is from genome assembly GCA_032191745.1 of Picea mariana. Taxonomy (NCBI): domain Eukaryota; kingdom Viridiplantae; phylum Streptophyta; class Pinopsida; order Pinales; family Pinaceae; genus Picea; species Picea mariana. The sequence continues at coordinate 195,275 of JASDQU010103720.1, forward strand.
CAGAAGCTTTGAGGAGTTCTGTACAACTCTGTCAGGAGGGCAATGAGTCAGTGTGCAGACATGCACAAGGAGAAAGAACTCTTTGAGTTCAAATATTGAAGAAGAGTCCACTGAAGGATCTTCGCAGGGTTATTGAACACCCTGAAACACTCAGCAAGAGGTTGCTTGAGTGAAGGATAGCCAGGAGGGCATCCAAGTTCTCCATCTAAAGGAGAAGGGAGAAATGATAAAAACCCTTAGAGGCATGCGCATCTGAAAAGCTCAAAGGAGATAGTACCTTTGTGTGCGTGAAGACTCTGCAAGGAGTACAGAAGTCACATAACTCTTTGAAGGGTTCAAGGTTCCCTAAAGCTCAGGAGAAGTAGCACTTTTATACGCGCAAGGGAGGACTCAAGTCAAAGAGCTCGTAGGTAAAGGAGAACAAAGGTCGAGGCCTTTGAACATTGGAATTTTTCCAAGTGTTGGCAGAAAAGTGCGCCAAAGCTCAGGAGGAGCACAGCTGTCGTCGGATTAAGCCGAAGAGATTTGGACCGTTGAAGGTTTCCACGTCCAGGAGACAGTGCAGGAGGAACGCACGGGAGAGATGATCTGAACCGTCATATATCGAGTGAACAACTGTCAACCGTTAGATCTGACAGGAGATGCACAGGGCTTAAACCTTCGTGAACAACAAAGCGAAAGTCCCGAAGGAGTATCGTATCCGGATTTCGGTGTTTGAAAGTTCGGGAGTCTAGAGGACGAGAGTCCAGGCACTCGACATCAGAAGTCCCAAAATAGAGAAAGGGGATCTGAGCCGTCCGTCTGTGGGAGGACGTGTGTCGCAGAATCATCTGTTTTGGAGATTCGGGCACCGGGACTCACAGAGGTGAGTGCCTAGACTTTGTGAGTGGTGAAGTCGTGAAAGAAATCTAAGTCATCCGTTGGAAAGAGGACACATGTCATGAGATCACCCATATCGGGGGTTCAGAAATCGAAGGTCAGAGAAAGATGTACTTCCACTCCACGAGTAGCGAAGTCGTGAAAAGATCGGGACCATTCATCTGAGGAGAACAGGTGGCAGAGATCAAAGGATCGACGAAGTGTTGAAGAAGTCTGAGTGCAGGCTTCGTGAACTCAGAAGTTCGCAAGGTCAGAGCCCAAGAGTTGGGTGCTCCAAGTCGCGAAGTCGTGAAATCGCGACGAGCAAGGACAACCGTTGGATGCAGGTCACAGAGGACCGTTGGATCAGAGCCTCATCGCGTGTATCATGCATTCAGAGGTTCGAAGGTTGAGAGGACCTCGTCTCGACTGTAGAAGTCATGAAGTGCCGAGAGCCGAGGCACGAGTGTGGAAACGTGGCAGAACCACAAGGTGGGGCCCGCGTGGTTGACAGGTGAATACGCATCACCTAGAGAAAGGAGTCAACACTCCGTTGACCTCTCGCGTCTCAGGGATTCACGGGATAAGAGAACGGGAGGTCGACAATACAACTTGCGAAGTGGCGAGTTGCGAGAAGCGCGAAGGGAGGTCAACCCTCACTGACTTTCAAGTTTCATAGGTTTGCACCGGAGGAGCACGGAGGCTCAACCCTTCGACTTGCGAAGTCGTGAAGTTGCGACGGGAGCTAGCATTAATCCTAGCCGGTGGTCATGCACGGAGGGCTCTGACAAGGGAAGGAGCTATACCCGTATCGACATTTTGGGTATTGTGAATTTGGAAAGGAGTAGTCGAGAGTTTTGACTCGTGAACTCGCGAGAATGCGAGTTGCGACAAGTGCCTTTGGAATTGGGCCTTGGTTATAGCGTAGTGGTCGCTCGAAGGAGGTGAAGCTCGTGCCTAGTGCCATTTTCATAGGGGAGTTTTCGAAAGGACCTGTGGACCGATTGAATTGAGATTCCAGCAAGGACTCAAAAAGAGCCGCTTTGGCTCAGAAAAGCGATTGAACGATCTTGAGAGTGGACTTTGGCTCGAGGGCACAGAAGGGGGTCTACATCATTTCTGGTATCAGAGCTTGATTCTTGTCTGTAGATTTCAGGCAAGAGAAGCAGGAGGAAAAGGAGCACACTGATACACATCATTTTTGGTATCAGAGCGAGAACTATGTTTGTACATTGTAGACAGAAGGAGTTGATGGCTAGAAAACAATGTAGACTCTTGAGAAGGTGGTTGAGGCATGCTGAAAACCTCAACAGACTATAAGAGGAAAGGGTTCAGATATGTGAGCCAGAGACTAGGAGAAATCTCAGTGATGTTGAAGATGAAATGAGATCGGCCAAAGATCTCAAGCACTACCAGGAGGGCAGAGAAGAAATTCYCAATTTCTAGGTGGGGAAAGAGTTGAGATCGCTGCGAGATCTCACAGACTGTCATGAGGACATCTAGGGAATTTCACATTTCCAGGTGGGAAATGGATCGAGATCACTGCGGGATCTCATAGACTGCCAAGAGGGCAGCCAAAAAATTCCAATTTGCCAGGTGGGCATGGGAATAGAGACGAGACTAGCTGAAAGTCTCATGGACTCGGAGGTGAGTTCAAGACAGCAAGGGTTGCTGATGAAGATGGGATCAATTGATCTCATAGTCTACCAGGGAAGCAACAAAGAAGTCCCATATTGCCAGGTGGGCAGGCATAAGCAGTTGGATTTCGATTAGCAGATGCAGCTGATACAAGAGGAGGATCTGAGGAATCTTCTAATGATTGGGGGAATTCAGATATTCCTCCCATTTGCCCAAGAGGAGGCAGAAATCTATGTTGCAGATGCAGCAACAACAGAAGCAGGACAACCAGCTGAGACTGCCAGAAAGGAAGAATTAGAGCAGACATTAGAGATTGCCCAAGTAGTAGAGGATGATGAGCATTCCGAGGAGTGGCTCAATACTTTCAACCCGGTAGCTGAAGGGACTGCAACATGGGAGTTTGCAGAAGAAGAAGAAGAAGAAGAAGCAGACAACATTAGTTTGGCTGATCTGTATGAGCAAATTAAAGCCCTGGAAGAGAGGGTGAAAGTATAGAGTGTGCACATCCAACAGGCGATGTTGGAAACAGCTGATGAAGCAGGCATGGGAGATCATTGTGATCTACCAGACTACAAAAAAAATTTGCAGCCGAGGAGACTGCATGAGCAGAGCCAACCACTGGAGCTGTTGGATGAAGTGATTGAGATAATCAGGGAGATGATGATCAGGTCAGCATAGATTTCCAGTGAAGAGAAGCTGGGAAAAAAAGCAGCAGCAATAGCAACACAGCAGAAGCAACGACAGAAAGGAGATGGAGCAGATGAACAACTCCATAAATGTGTTTGGGATCCAGGAGGATTTCCATAGCTAAGAGTGGAAGCTCATGAGAAGGAGCTCATGAATTTTGCAGTTGAAGATTATGATGCAGGAGCATCTCTCCATGTCGGCCATCCAACCAGCCAGTCACATTAGCGGATTCAAATCGCATGTTCAAGAGAGGCGCAAACGTCATTTAAAATTTGAATGAATGTAATTTAATGTTTTAGGTTGTTGAGTCGAGAGGCCGTGCTTTGCACAGGCATAGAGTAAGTAGGCCTTTAATGCTTGAAGGCTGAGATCTAGATCCATATGATGGACTAGACAGCCCATTCAATGCCATTGAATAGGGTAGGTGAGTTTGGAGGGAAGAGCTCGAAGAGCCCCTCATGTAAAAGATCAATTTCGATCTCATTTTGGAAGGGGGGGTAATAGTTAGAGCATGCACAAGAGAGAGTGAGTGTGCAAGAGAAGGAGCCGAGACCTTGTTACAAGCCATGCTCAGGAACACCTAGTAAAACAAGCATTTTCCATTTAATACAAAGACAACAATTTTCCTGCATGAATTCTGTGTTGTGTGAATGTCTGTGTGTGTTCTATTTATGTTGTGAATGTATGTTGTAGGTTTTCATTTGCAGAGAGATGTTCGATTTTCAGGCTTGAGAGGTTCTTTGTGGTTTCATGCTAGGAGGGCATGACAGAGTACTACGGTCTCTGAATACCAGTGCACATAAGCACTTTTGAACTCTACGGATTAAGACAAAGACATGCCAGGTGGGCACAGAAGATGAAATCATCAACGCGGGGGAAGGTCTTTGAGGTTGCTGAATACCATAGAAGACAAGGCTTTGTAGGCGAGACACAGTTGCAGGCAAAACCTCTGATGAGTTCTGTAAAGCTCTGCTAGGTGGGCATCGAGCAGGCGTAAAGAGTGCACAAAAGAACTCTTATGTAAGTTCGACAAAAGTCAGAATCACTGAGGATTCTAGACACTCTGCCAGGTGGGAATCAAGCAGGTGCAAGAGTGCACAGAGGAAGAACTTTGTTGTAAGTTCAACAAAAGTCAAAATCACTAAGGATTCTAGACACTCTGCCAGGTGGGCATCGAGAAGGTGCAAGAGTGCACAGAGGAAGAACTCTATTGTAAGTTCAGAAGAAGACAGAAGCTTTGAGGAGTTCTGTACAAATTTGCCAGGAGGAAATTGAGTCAGTGTGCAGATAGGCATAAGGAGAAAGAACTCTTTGAGTTCAGAGATTGAAGAAGAGTCCACTGATGGATCTTCGCAGGGTTGTTGAACACCCTGAAACACTCAGCAAGAGGTTGCTTGAGTGAAGGATATCCAGGAGGGCATCCAAGTTATCCATCTAAAGGAGAAGGGAAAAAGGATAAAATCCCTTAGAGGCATGAGAATTTGAAAAGCTCAGAAGAGATAGTAACTTTGTGTGTGTGAAGACTTTGCAAGGAGTGAAAAAGTCACAGAACTCTTTGAAGTGTTCGAGGTTCCCTAAATATCGGGAGAAGCAACATTTTTATACGCGCAGGCGAGGACTCAAGTCAAAGAGCTCGCAGGTAAAGGAGAACAAAGGTCGAGGCCTTTGAACATTGGAAT